>CM017558.1:25191343-25791343 GCA_007844125.1 Sinonovacula constricta | reverse complement strand
AACGAAAACTAATTATTTCAATGTTTACAGAGCATGTACAATTGCACCGTCAGTATTTATCATGAAAACGTAGATCATAAATAAACAAATCTCCATCTTCATCACCAATGTTCCAATCATTGACATCGTTTATTTAAGTTATGTAACTGTATTCCTCAATGATAATATAATGTGATTCCAAATATCTTTGTGTATATTATAGATTCATTTCTATTTAAGCGACCTACCATCTCTACAGAAATCAAAGTTCAATAAGTCTCCGTTTTGCCATATATACATCATTGTTGCCAGTTGACTGAACTTTCATAAGATTTGCTGTCTTATCTGAATGAACTTATGTGTATTCCTGACCCATATACGCTGCATGAATTTAACAATCGGCTTCTCTACTTTCAAATGTCTCGAATATCAATCCATTCAGCAGATGGTATTGTGTAATTGGACACGTTACCGACACTAAGCCCAGATTAATTACCCGTTACTATTCGTTTTCTTTTTAAAAACAAATTAGATAAAGTGTAGCAATCACTCACTTGCTACTTTATGTACGCATTTTATTTCATTAAAAGATTAATGTTTAGACAATTATAAAAACGTTTTGGCTGTATCAAACTTTCGGGATGAGGAATTACAGCATTCGAACCACATCGGCAACTTTACTTCCGGAAAAAAAAAGACCTCGAAGCAATATGGTGGAAAAGTAGGCCCGTAAAAATGACTGCCAACCCAATCTTTTTTTTTTAAATCGGACGACATTCGGATCCTACACATTGTTAAATGGAACATATATTGCAATACCTTGAAAAGTAACAATGATACAGAAAAATGTAAGAAAGAGACAGAGAGACAGATACGGAGACATCAGGGGCGAAGCTATGATATGTTGTGTATGCATGGCGATAAAGGGTTGGATGTCCCGGGCCATGCTCGTCCGAATTTTGTTTGTTTGTTTGTTTGTTTCTAGGTCGTACGTGATGGCTTCTGGGGAGGTTTAGAAATCAAAATTTTATTTCAAATGTTATGTTACAGACAACTTAATGATAAAACAAGAATTGCATTTAATCATGACCGACGTGTTTATTTCTCATAGAGAAGCTACTCAAAAGCAACCGACTATTTCCTCTTCACGACCATATTGCAAAAATCTGATCAACGTTATTTATTCAGGCAACAAATCACTAGGTTTATGCAGCCATATTTTTATCTCTGTATCTTTAAGCAAAATATTATGTATGGAGAAACGAAGATTGAGATATCGAAATAGACAAATGGTTCATGTGCAATAACTTGAATTGATATAAAGAAATAGAAAACACCAAGGATAATTTGGTTACGAATTGTCTCTCGGATTTAGTTTATTATGTCTCGTAACTGAACAATAATGATTAATGTTTTGTCAGTTATTTAATTTAGTAACCATTGTATATTTAACGAAACGTGACAAGTAAAGTGGTATATGATCGGACAAAAAAAAAATGCAAGTTTGTACACATCCCTCCATCTGTGATCAGTCGGAATTATCTAAGACGTTCTGAATATGAAATATATGTGTACAAGACCAATACCATGTCAATAACTGAGCTTCATAAAGATACTAAATCGAATTATAAATTTTACATATATTTCAAGGTTGAGATAAGAGTACTAGTTAATTGCATTAAATATACACCTTATTCATTTCTATTGCAGAATTAATATTTTTTTGTTCGCATCCTTTGGGGGATAATATGTACGCAGCTCTGTATTCTTTGTACAGTCAGCTATGCGCCTGGACATAGAAGGAGGATACGAAATATAAATGTTAAGGATTTTTTTTATTTAGTTCGCCGAGATTAATGTTTATCAAATTATATGCAATACCGCACCTTGTGCCCATAGTATAAGTTATTTAATGTTTCTATGCCATTGCATTAACATATTAATTAAAGACATACATTAAACTGAAGCATACATCGAACTTTTATCCAATTTGAAATAAACTCGGGATTCATTAGAAAATGTAATCCATCTTAGGTACATTACCACCCTACATTGTCCCTTCATGGATTTCTCAATTATCTAATTTAAGTACTTAAGACGGTATTATACATTGACAAGATTATATATAATAATATATTATAATAAATGAGGTCCATTTCATTCACGAATTAAAATACCTTTTGTAACATTATCGTAAACCAACGGTTTATCTTAATAAAGATTATAATTGTTTATTCTTTCATTGTATTAACTTATAAACTTAAATAACAAATTAAAAAATGTCGATCGACTAGTCACAGATGGATGATACGACATGAACTGTCTGCGATTTAGACTTACATCCAGATTGTTTTTCTTTTTTTTTTTTGTTCTCTTCTTTGGGATGGTGGGGATGATCCAAACCAAATAAAAAATGTTTCAACTTTTAGATCAACTCTTTTTTGATCTATACACAATCCTGTTTTTACGAAAATTTTGCGATACGCAATCTTAAAACATATCGACTCAAACATAAGTAACATAACCTTGTGCGAAGGTAGAATTTTATCCAATATGTGTATTGTATAAAGAACACGACATTTTCTTTATTCAACACCAGCCCAGTATTCTATATATCTTACTACTTTTTAACTACATTTTATATGTAGAGTGAAATTTGATTTTTACGGGTCGATATTTTTGTTATTTATAATTACGTTTTTGTTTATGTATTATATTTGGGAAGGCTAGATCTGCTTGTTAATATCTTGCATGATTATACTGAGTGTTATTTTAGGGTTATTTTCAAAACTCCTGGAATGTCATACTGAAATAAAACTCTTACATTATTCTTAAATAAACAATGTTCTTAAAATGTATTTGTTTAAACCGTGTCTATAAAGGATGTGTTTTACAAATAGTTCACATCATTATTTTAATTAAAATGTTCGGCAAAGCTAATTATGAGAATTGTGTCTTCAGTCTTTTCAGGTGTGTTACTTGAAACACAGTTCACTGTACTGAGTCATTAACACTTTTAAATTCAAAGTCTCTAGACACCTAGCTAAGCTGTATGCAAGATGTCTGGACAGAAATGTTACAGAAATAAATATTACTGCAATTACATATACATTACATCTTTTGAGATTGTCTGTTGGTGTACGATAATATTAAAATAATAGCATCTACAACAGAACGCATTATTATCATGTTTACATCTGTCTGTAAAATAATTTAAGTGCAGTATTATTTAAATTGTTGAATATTACTTTAACGGCACTGTTCAGTACATATTTGAAGAATGTAAAACACACATTGTGTGCTCAGACATATAAAGATAATCATTCCATCACTTTAGCATTGTCTGACAGCTTGAAACAATACACTGTGCTAGAAATGAAAGGAAAGTCCAGTTGATGTGAGTACATTGTAAAATATAAATAAAACAAACAAGGAAGTAAACCTTTGAACAATGTATATATAAATATACTTCCAGACTGAGGCCTATTGTACTTGTATTTCTTGATCCAATAGATCGACATGGCGGTGCCAATGTCAGGCCTCGGGACTTTGAGGTTGCAAATGGAAAAAAGAATGTAAAGGATTGCACATTGTCTACAGTCTCATTTGCTTTTGCTGGTAAAGCAGTGATTTTATACGCCGGAATAAAAGCAGTTTTGTCTAGGCTTAAGACAAGTGAAACATTAAATATGCCAAGGAAAAAAGACGAAGACCTCTGTCTATGTATATATCTGTTGGCGTTTCTTTACTGAACATTGTTTTCTCGAATATTAAACTTTAGCCCTCAACTTAAATATGTTTGTCCGCGGAAATATTGGTAGTAAATAGAATGCATCCGTGTCTATGTATATCTGACCCAGCGTTATTATAGAAACCAGAGTTCAATTAGTTGTTAAAAAAAATTATCATTAACAAATATGTATATATACAAAAATCATTCATGCCATGAAAAAGGTTTAGACGAGGTAATTTTTTTTTTTTTTTCATGATTCAAAACACGCCGAGAGATGTACTGAACGACAATGAAATTGAATTCAAGTTCAATCTATGCTCCGTTTACGTAGAGAATCCGCCTCGAAGTTGATCCTAAGATTTCGTTAAGCTGAAGTTTAACAGTGTGCCATAAAAACAAGTGTACGTTTACTAGAATAATATAAAATATAACGTTAACACAAATTAGCAGATTTCACAGACAAAATAAAGATTATCTTTTTTTAAATAATAATCTACTTTGATCACCAAAGCCTTTGTTCATCTAAAGGGCAAAAAGTATCTGTTGAACAAGTAAATTAAATGGATTAGACAAGCCCATGGATGGTACAGTTTCAAGAGTCAATTATTTCCAAACCGAACGCTTCGGGTAACGCAAAAAACAAAGTAACAGTACAACGCAAATGCTGATCGGATGTTCGTAATACATGTGTACAACCTGAGTGCTAACTGCTTTTAACATGAGCTATATTATTTGATGGAAACTGTAATTTCAATCAAGATAATATCAAAATACATCAATGAAAGTATTTGAACAGCTCATATAAATCAAATTTTAAAGTTTGGAACAAGTCTGAAAATCTTGAAATGAGTCAATTGCCGTCAGCAGTGTATTTTATTCGAAATCTGCGGACACGACAGTGTAACAGACAACAGGGATGTCGATTCAGGGTTTGGTCCTTCACCTGTTCACCAAGGCATCGGTATAGCTACAACCGTGCGCTTGTGGGCTTGGGGTTCTTTCGGGGCTGCACATCTAACACTCACAACTATAGAAAGAATTTCGTTTAAACAGCCCGTGGTAACGCAGCTTCCGACAAATGGGGAAAGCATTTCGTATCTCCGTGGCGCTGGGCAGTGGGCCAGGCAAGAGCTACACCCTATGACACATACAACCGGTCGCGCAGCTAACGATGCTCCTTGCAGGCCCGTGCGTTCCCGCCCACATCTCATCGACGACCAAAGGCGTCGTCAAATATCCAATGAACACATTACCTTAGAAATATATAATTTATAATTGTCAAATTCCTTAGAAATTACACGTTTGTTTCAGATCAAATCAAAGTAAAGATTTGGAAAAGCATATGTGAAGATTTGACTGTACTTCTTAAAGCTAATGTTCAAAATGAATCAAACAATTAGTAACAATAAACGTTTGCTTAGGATCATTTGATGTTTAAACCGCAGTAAAAAGTAAAGAAAATCAGAAATATTGATACACGAACTGACGCATTCATAACTTTTGCTTTGATTTACATCTGAAAACAGACTCTGAGGTTTTAAACCTGTGGGCGTCCGTGGTCTAGTGGTTAAGACGTTGGACTCCGGATCGGAACAAGACTATTTACTGCTCATTGCTCCAGGTACTCAGTACTCCCAATCGAATTTAAATAAATAGGTTAAAAATGAAGTACATAGCAACTGTTCAAGTGAAGCCATTTGGCAGTTGTTACCAGCTGGACACTCTCTTCCGTCTGCGCATGTCTAAGTACCCTCCAAGGTCATGATGAAGTATCGACGGATCACCTGTTGTCTGTTCGTTACTGTCAGTGGACCTTCAATGTCCAAGTCGAACTCGGTAGGTCCCTGTTATGACTTTAACTACAAAGGCTTTAAACATGTCTGTAAGTACGCCCATACATGCCTGGTTTGTAAAGCGGCACACCCAGTTGGTAACTGAAAAGGTCCAGTCACCAGAACGAAACCCAAAGATCAATAGATGTAATTTCCCCAATTTTTCCCAATACTCCGGCAACCGCTAATTAACCATAGTTTTCGTCCCTAATTTGCAAAAAGGTAAAACGCCAATTTACATGGTAATTTTAGTTTGCTTGATTAGTACCCTTATAAACAAGTAGCCAAGTATTTGAAGAAATGATTTTGTGAACGGACATTTCTGCAGTGCTACAGATTTGTCCGGATCTTGAGATTCTACGAGACATAACGTACATGTACTTGAAAATGTGAAAATGGCACTAATTGCATTAATATGCTATTTGTAAAAAGACAAATTTTGATCAATGAAAATAGGTTTTTATTGTGATACCATGGCTGCTGTTTAGATACTTAACTCGAAATCATTTAAATCTGAACGAGTGATGTCCCTTGCCCACCCAATCGACATGTGATCGATGCAATTAGGTTTCCATATTATGGCTGTACGCGTTCCCGGTGTTACAACTATAATTTGAATGGCGTAATGTATTTGATTAAATTTATTTGCTATCCTTCCATTACATCTTCACAACTTGTACAGTTTCCTGTCTCAGAAAAGTGTGTAGGTTAAAAGCAACCATAAAGTAACTTCAGTAAGGGTTAAAAACGTTAATTAGGTCATTAAACTAATGATTACATGCCTTTGAAAACAACCTGATTACTGAATTGTCAAGACAATGTAGGCAACCCAATCGTAGTGCTTAAGTATATAGAAATATACATGTATTTACAAATAGCATAAGAATTCGCACTGTGTCAGCCGACATGCGTACATTAACCAGCGGACATGTATAATTCCATATCTATAGAACATCTGGCAAAAGGCGGGCAGTATGGAGAACAACTGATAAAAAGATATAAAGACGAGAAGGCGATTTTGTAGGCGTGACACATGTAAGAACAGCAGTGAGATCTGGTGACTTTGTAACGTAAAGTATGTAATGTCTAGTTACATTCATCATAATTAGAGGCACGTGTTGATTTCATAGCGAGACAGTTTGGATTTCAAATAACTTGTGTACATCTTAATACAGACATATCATATTTTATCAGTTTGTCACTGAGATTTGCACGTGAGGAAAGTTTGTTTTGCGGACTTCCCAAGCTTGATAAAATGCAGGTCCTAATTCGGTAAACGTCGTCCTATTTTGTTTTTATTTTTTATATTTAATTGTGTGTGTGTGTAACTGTCAAAAAAGCTTTGTAAATAAACAATAAGATACTGAGGAAAAAACACATACTACGTTCGAGAAAAATACTATCTAAACAATACTTATTTGTGTAATATGAGGCGGCTGCACATGTGTATTTTCTGCTTTTAGGCTTAAGTTTTATAGTTAATTATAATAATTTTGCTCTTTTTTTCTACGTACATAACATCTTAGAAAGCCTATTAAATGGTGTCGGGAATTGCTTTTTTTTGTTTCTAACCATTCTATGGTCTCAGGAATTTAAGTTATACAGACTTTTTCTCGAGATATATAGCATACTGAAAACTTTCAAATAAAAACCATTACGTTTCAAGTGTCTTTGTTACTGGCCCCGATGTTGCTTTAATCTCTTCACATCTGCAACTTTTTGCGTCACCTTTAATGCTTCGAATCACAACTTTTCCTGTTTATAACTGGTGGTACCATCTGTGCTGTTTGTGCCTACGAGTTTATCGGTCTGAGATCTTAACAAGTCATGAGATTTCTAATAAATGCCTGCTTCATTGAATGCGTTCGTGTAATGTTTTACATTCTCAGTTAATGTTAGAATATATGCCTCAGAAATCAGTCTCGTTACAATTTGATGCTAAATATTAGCTTACTTTTTAGCAAGAATTACCAAACAAAGCAGATTTCTGAAAGATAGTGTTGCTTTGTCGTTATTATTTGGATTTTATTGTATATGACCGTGACCTATTTATTTCATTTATCATTATGTATCGATTCGTCCAGAGTATGTTATTATAGAGGAAACAGGAAATATTTATGGCTGGTTTGTCGCTTCATGCGCATTATCCTGTAATGATTTTCCTGTCTTCCCTGCCTTTTTACGTCCGTTATAATTAAAATGAAGCCAGAAATTATCTCGATAATTTGGGCTTATTTGGTTTTATTTTGTCACTCTTGGCAAGAGGCGTGACATGTAGTAAACGCATTTATATATATATATAAACTGTTATACATCTGATTAACTAGGGGTGTTGTTGTATCTGTCGATACAGACAATGTAACTACCTGACGTTTATTTAGGATATATGTTTGTTTGTTTGTTTATTAGGTTTATCGTCCCACCAGCAGTATTTAGTTATCTGGAGACGGTGTCCACTTGAAGCAGATATAGTGCTGCCTTTACTGTGTATAGCATGCCGTGAACACCTGGCATGATACCACACCCAGTCACATTATCCTTACACCGGGCCAACCAGTCGTGGAACTACCCTTATATTTGCTTGAGCGTTAGCAAGGGGGCTATGCCACTACTATTTTAACGACTTTGGTATGTCGCGGCCTGGGATCGAACCCGGGGCCTCCCGTACCTGTAGCCGACGCTCTACCAATTGCGCTATATGTGTACTGCACACAAATCTTGATAGATGAAATGGGCTGTGGGCAGGAAGTCAGTGACTATTGAAGAATTTATCATTTAAGGATCATATAAAGAATTTTTTTTCTCAAAATACGATTTAAAACATTTGGATGTTTGTTAATTGTGGAAATTTTGTTTACCAGTGGGGAGGGATTTTAAAATATGAACTTATAAGAAACTCACGATGTATAGCATTTATATTGGCCTAACATGTTGTTCGCGTTTCGACCTTCTGTTTGATGTATCCCGAGCGGTTAGAAGTCGCTGACTTGTAACTCCTCAGTTCCTTACAGCGTAGGTTCGAGTCCCGGTCGTGGCGAGAACTTTCATGTGGGGAGGTTTGCAGCCGTTGGTTCTACGCAAGTGTGAGGATCTTCCTCCATCAACAATTAGCTGGACCCCGCCAATATGACTGCAACTGTGTCGGCGCGATGTAACAAAAAGCATAATAATATTATATAATATTAGGTTCAATGTTTGGTTAATTATGAGACGAAAACCTTCTGTGAATTTCCCTTAAAGTTACAATGCACAAAAAGTACATTGAATGAAAGCGAACGAACAAATATAACAAAAGAGGATATTGCGTCATATAAATGCGAAAAAAAGCAAATAATACTATTTTGTCAGTACCAATCAATCCAGAACAGATAGAAAATCTATCAATTTAAATGTTGCATTATATATAAAGTGATTTTTAAAAATCGTTTATCAGCAAGATTTACTTACAACAAACTATTCAAGCACAATCGCAATGTCTTAGTCAGAAACGATGTTAATTTAATCGTTACTCAATATTATATGTTATCTTGTAATATGTCTAGCTGATATTATGTTTAAGCCTGTATCCAAAAGTTTGCCTTATCAAATACATGTAACAATATCTCACTTTAATATTAAAGAGTTGTGTGCCTTAACTTACCGATTGGTGTAAAAAAAACTTCGAAACGGCACGGAATGCATTATAATCATTTAAGGACACTAGAAGCTTATTTGCTATGAAATCAACCTTAATTTTATACTAATTTCTACGCCGGTGGAATAGGCAGAAATTCTGATTTGGCCTGCACTGCATTATAATCAATTTCTTACGACATTACAAGCGTATGATATGAAATGAACCTTAAACCTTAAAAATACCTAATATATATAGGATGCTGGAATGTAAAGATAGCAGCGTAGCAACCTATCAGCCATGTGTATCTAAGAATGCTCTCCGTCGGATCTTAAACGGCCATGTTATATCTAAGAATGCCCTCTGTCGGACCTTAAAATGGCCATGCTTATATCTAAGAATGCTCTCCGTCCGAACCTTAAATGGCCATGTTATATCTAAGAATGCTCTCCGTCGGACCTTAAATGGCCATATTATATCTAAGAATGCTCTCCATCAGGACCTTAAATGGCCATATTATATCTAAGAAGTTCTCTGTCGGACCTTAAACGGCCATGTTATATCTAAGAGTGCTCTCCATCGGACCTTAAATGGCCATATTATATCTAAGAATGCTCTCCTTCGGACCTTAAATGGCCATGTTATATCTAAGAAGTTCTCTGTCGGACCTTAACCGGCCATGTTATATCTAAGAAGTTCTCTGTCGGACCTTAAACGGCCATGTTATATCTAAGAGTGCTCTCCATCGGACCTTAAATGGCCATGTTATATCTAAGAAGTTCTCCGTCAGAACTTAAACGGCCATTTTATATCTAAAGGGCCATGTTATATTTAAGAATGCCCTCTTTCGGACCTTATATTGCTATGTTATATCTATGAATGATCTGTGTTGAACATTTCAATTACCATTTAATAATGTTAAGAAATGTGCAGTCTCCAAATGCAATATACGTGTATGAGTTGGTACATGTAATGTACTTCCAAAAAAATGTAGCAAGCCACACAAATATGTCGATGTATCTCCTTGTTTCCTATTTGTATTATGTCTCTAAAAACAATATTCTTTGGTGAAATGGTAGAACGTTAAAGTTTAAATAATTACAAAATTTGAATAAAGAAGAAATATTACACACCTATCTATCACAGTGATTCCTGCAGAAGTGTGAGATGAATTTATGTTGTCTGTCCATATCTAAAATAACAGAACACTTAGTGTTGCTATAGTCGGGTTTGATGCACGTAAAAAGCTTATTAATGGATTGTTAATAAGACTGAAAATGCAAAAGATAAATCTAAATTAACGTGACATTGAAGAGAACACAGCCGAAGTGCCTAAAATAGAAATTTCGATATGGGTTTTAAATGTTCATACATCTCTCGTTTATTTGTCTCATTTACCTGGTAGTATTTAAGAAAAACAAAAAACATTGAACACCATGATATAAATGTATCTATGTGTTATATTCCTGCTGATACAGAATGACAATTTCCTTAAAAAATAAGACCCCTTCTTAAAGATGGGATGTCATCAAATAGGCATTTTTTTAAAACAATCCTGATAATACTAATTAAATAAGAAGACAGACTAAAATTCTCTCTGTCGGACCATTGGCAATGACCATGATTAATACCATTACCAACTCAGTTTCAGTTTTAATACATTTAAAAAGTTTCCAAATTGCAAGTTGGAAGAAAAGAAGTATATGTTGGTATTATATGTATCCATGTATCATTGGCCGTAAAAGGTCACGTGCAAGGATTTAATTAAATTGTTAATATTTATATTTTCTGAAATAGAGATTAAAAATCAAAAGCAAACATTAGAGTATTATTACGTGTAACTAGGATGAATTGTCAAACGGCACAGTTCCACACAATATTGGCAATGGTTTAATTAATAGAATATGTACTTATTTATTTATTTGTCGATAATCATAGACATGAATGAAATAAATGTTAGGCTTTCTAAATGAACTTAAATCATTAAGGTTTAAAACACTAAATATAAAGTCAGACTCCTCACACTGACCTGTTTCATATGTAATGATGCCTGGTCAAAGAAGTAAAACAGGATTTGAAAAAAAAACTGATAAGGTAAAAATAAATATATGTGTGTAATCTGTCTGTGTGTATTGATATAATTATATTTTCGAAAGCCATACTGCTGAGACTAAATTTTATAGAGCGTCTTTATTATTTCAAATTTGATTAATACAATACTGATGGAAAAAAGTTAGCAATTTCAGAGAGGATTGACTCCTGGTGTATATTAGATGAAACCCATTTTCAGATATTTGATTCTTAGCACAAATGTCTCGCATCAGTGTTATTTCTTAATTGTGAGGCGTTTAGTCTCCGGCATACCTGAAGTGAAGCTGGGGGTGATGCTTAAAAATTCGGACACGGCTCAATACCTAGTGTGTCCACCATTTTGCAACCGAAGACTTCCAGACAACGACGTCTCATGCTGCAAATCAGTTTTCTAATGACCTGCAATGGGATCCTGACCCATTCAGCTTGTAGGGCACGTTGAGGATCATGGGCGTTGTTGACGTCATGGCGTTCTCTCACCTGACGACCTAAGTGGTCCAAATCGTACCTACTCGGCGATCTCCGGCAAGCTTCGGATTATACACTTCGTATGTAATTGTAGGAATACACCAGTTGGTGATTTGCCCCGGCGAATAACTTCTCATTGCATTATGTAAACAAAGATGACTGACTTTTCAAAGTGCATGCAGTACGCTTTAGATATGATGGAGATTCAACACTCCTTGAAAGAAGAGCAGATTGCTTCGTTGAAGAATATTTTTAACTTAGTTGATACTGTATGTATTTTACCAACAAGATTTGGTAAAAGTGTAATATACCAGTTATTACCCTGCATGCACTCGGATCACGCTTCGGTGATGTCTAAATCCGAAGCTTGCCGGAGATCGCCGAGTAGGTACGATTGCCATTTTGGATGTAGTTCGTCAATATGGCGGCGACAGCATTATTTCCGAGGTGATTACGTAGAGGACGGAATTACCCGAGGAGTTCCGAGTGAAGTGGTCCCATAAGTGCTCAATGGAAGAGAGATCTTACAGGCCACTGCAACACATTGACGTTATGGGTGCGTAAAATGTTCTGGGTATGCTTCGTAGTGTGTGGACGGGCATTATCATGTTGGAACATCCCAACGTTACGTTGTAGCAAAAACGGCACAACAACAGCCCGATGATTTCGTCACAGTACCTTTGAGCAGTGAGATTTCCAGGCACTATGACGAGATCTGTCTTCCCATCACGATGTATTTCCGCCCAAACCATCACGCTGCCACAGCCATAACGATCACGTTCGACGACACTTTTATGGTCTAGCCTCTCCCATCGTCTCCTCCAAGTTCGAACCTTGCCACCCGCAAATTGACACGTTAAACCTCAAATCTTCCGAAAACAGAACGTCGCAATCATTGCTTGCGAGTCCAGTTCTGATGAACCCTTGCCCACTGGCGCCTTCTTTCACGGTGTCGCAACGTCAGCGGAATGCCAACGTAGGGACGGCCCGCTTTCAATCCAGCGGCCCGTAGCCTATTTCGTACCGTCCTTTCGCATATTCTTGTGCCAGTAGCATTCCTCAGCAAACTGATCATAACGTTCGACTAAAAAAAAATCTATTGCGTCGAGATGACGGCGTGGTTTTACTAGGTCTGCCTGATCTTGGTCGGTCCGCGACGTTCCCGGTTTGCTAAAATCTGTTCCTCAGTCGAGATATTGTGGCTTCGTGCAGTGGAAATGCCGAGCAACGTCTCCTGCCGACATGCCAGCGGTAAGCATACCGATGACTCTCTGACGTTGCTCTAACGTCATACCAGGCCGATGTCCCATCATTGATTTTCAAAGATTTTATTTCTCTTTTTGCGGCTCCAGGTACGGGAGGCCCCGGGTTCGATCCCGGGCCGCGACATACCAAAGTCGTTAAAAATGGAAGTGGTATAGCTCCCTTGCTAACGCTCAAGCAAATATAAGGGTAGTTCCACGACTGGTTGGCCCGGTGTCAGGATAATGTGACTGGGTGTGGTATCATGCCAGGTGTTCACGGCATGCTATACACAGTGAAGGCAGCACTATATCTGCTTCAAGTGGACACCGTCTCCAGATAACTGAAATACTGTTGGTGGGACGATAAACCCAATAAATAAATAAATAAATAAATTCTCTTTTTGTGCTTACGATAAAAAAGCTATCGAATTGTGTACTTTGTGATCCGCGGATGACCGTCCGTTTTGCTGTGCACATACTGCACGGGATTTTCGTGAAAGTTACGTTTCACGCTTACATAATGGTGTAGTTTATAAAAAGGGGAAATCATGATGTCAATCGATGGGCACAATTGGTTTTAGTAATATTGATTTATAGACGAAAATCAAAGTCGTAAAAAACTTGCTAAACTTTTTTCCTTCAGTATATATTCAAAAAGAACGGTAAGTAATTTCTATAAAACAATAAAATGATGAATTTGGTGGAGCGTGCATCGTACATCGAGAATTAAAAACGGTTGGGCATATTAGTCTATCTAATATCTATTTGTTGTTGTTTTGGATGTTTCTGCTTTGTCTTCCGAATAACACACGAAAGATTAATAAGAAAATAGTTACTTATAACGTATAATGGGTGGGATCATGTCGCGGTAGGTGTTTATTCAATAAACCAGATGTCCGTGACAGATGTCATTATGTCAGACCTCGAGGCTGTGCGGCTGACAGAAATCACATAGTGTTTTCAGTCACATTTGCTTGCCTGTGTAAAACAAATTCGTTTCAATTGTAAAACAAATTCGTTTCAATTGTAAATCAAATTTGTTTCAATTGGTCGTTTCCGTGCGAGGCCTTTCTATATTTGTATTATGTCTCCTTCACTGTTCTGTCACAGATACACATGTTGAACCCAAGTTAGGCTAGTTGGCATATTATATATAGTTAAGGTACCAAAAAATCCCGATGTTATACCTACTGTGCAATCTCACGTAAAGGGTATGGAGACTGCTTGTCTCACCTATATAAGTCACGACTAGAGAGATGAAGAGACAAGAAATCCAACAGTGACTGTTCAATTGTGGCTTTAAGTCACTGTTTTCATATAGTCTCAACGACTGTCCGGTCATCGTGTCATTTAAAAGCAATCTTGACTGTACAAGGGTCAATTACAAACAATGCAGTACAGCGAAGGATTCCCGGGTTGTAACCGTCTGCAATACATTTGCTGATAAGTTTTGTAAGGTAGTCAGAAAAGTTATTGAGACCCTTGATTTTCTTTAACTTGTATAAAACATTTCCATAAAATGCAGTATGACTTATGCCTTTCTGCATAAGTGTTTTCATACTGCTTTTATACTTAGAAGAAATAAAAACATTGCGAGAAAGAATTTTGAAAACGCCTTTCTTACTTTATAAAAACGAAAGCCTTGCTCTTACAGTTTAGAGAAATAAACGAATGTAGTGACGGCATTGAAAAAGTATTGTCCGGATAGTACACTGAAGAATGAGAAGTATCATTTTTATTTGAAGAACAACACAAAATTGTAAATAAAGTTATTACTTTTGAATCAACAAGAAAATGGCCAGCGAAGTGTTTATGGTTTGAGCATCCTGTTCATGTTAATATGGAAGATAAGACGTGGACAACTCCGTTTTATGTTTAGAAATATAAACCTTTAAGAATGCTCTTCTTTTCAAAATATGGTTGAGCTACACCTTTGAGAGAGAGACAGACAGACAGACAGGCAGACAGACAGACAGGCAGACAGACAGACAGGCAGGCAGACAGACAGGCAGGCAGACAGACAGACAGACAGACAGACAGACAGACAGACAAACAGACAGACAGAGACAGACAGACAGAGACAGAGAGAAAGGGAGACAGAGAGAGACCTTAACTTCGGCCTAAGCAGTCAGCAGTGAAAAATTTACTTTGAAAGCTAAGTGTGTTTTTAGCTTACCTGTATTTGTTTCAAAACTCTTCTCTTTTACCTGGTTGGGGGAGGGGGGCATCCCAACCCCGCGCCCTGCATCCATCCCATGTTTGTAACATCTCTTTACATAGTATAGTCAAACACTGCGTCAAGTCTTTGTCAATAAAATGTGTCTGGTTACTCTGGTATATATAAGACAACAATAAATATTCCCAAACGACCTACCGCTACTACAGCAAACAAAGTTCGATAGGCTATTGTTCCGTGTTCGATGAATAAATATGCCATTAATGCCAAGGGAATATGTATGTAAAAGCTCCGTTTTCGCATGTAAGTTGTCTATTGTTGTTCATGATTTATTTATGTTGTCTTTATGTGGCAGTTCCTGTGGATTACCATTAGGATTTCTTAACCATTTTCGAACATTAATCAGCCAAAAGATGGCAATATGTAAATACTATCACACATGAGGCCAACATTCTATTAATCCGAAATTTTGGTCTTAAGGGAAATTAAATTATCACAAAAACTATTTCTTTGTGTAGGCAGTTTTGTTTCATTTTATCATTTAATGGGAAATTAAATTATTACAAAAAAAAAACTACTTCTTTGTGTAAACAGGTTTGTTTTGTTTTATAAATTTATAAATCACGCTTAACCCAAGCTGTGCTGATTTGAATTTGGCTGTCAATGACGTCACTGCTTGTGTCATATCCTATCCAAAAAAAAAAAAACGACAGCGCTAGGACAATTTTTTCCAAATAGATCGGTTTTCTTTTAATTGCTTGCATTTGAGAAGTCCGTCAGGGGTTATAGATTTGTTAAACCGGTTTAAGCACCCCAGTCGATTCTTCGTCAGACCGTTCCAAGGCGGTAACTGTCGGGTTTGCTTTTTTTGTCAAATGACTCATCACAGATTTGTTCTTACTTTTGCGCTTGGCTTGCCGTGTGGGTGCCTTTGTCCTGCGCATTTTCAGATTTTGGTATATGTTGCAATGTTCATAGGACTTTGTCATATATTCATATTGGGGATGGAGACGTAAAAAATAACGGCGGGGTGTTTATTTTTTCTGTAAATGCCATCACAAGTCACACAAGTTATCAAATCGTGACAAATAGCTTACATTTTTCCCTTTAAAATGATGATGAACAGAACAATGTTATATTACCTACTTTTCATTTGAATCTTGTATAAACTTGTAAATGTAAGGCATATGGTCTGACAAACAGAAATGTCTTGCCGTTAATATACGCGTTATACGATCCAACACACATTTATTGCTCTTTCATCCGGATACATGCCATGATAATACGGGAAACTAATTTGTCATGTAAAGCAATCGAATATTGCTATGAATATAAATGTTTATTTATTCAGAAAAAAAATACAGTAATAAAGTTGTCTTTTGTACAAAGATTTCTTTTTCCTTTCAAATATTTTGGAAAGTCAAATAAACATAAGACCACACAATGAAGTTGGGAAAACACCATATACTTAAAGTCATTTATTGTGGGGCGAAGGATTTACATGTGCTAGAAAAAGAACAGAGCCAAGTTAAAGGTGATAGCCGACAGTTTGGATAAAAAAAGAAATTCCTCATTTTCCCCAAATAACCAAAAACATAAAAGTCATTGTTACCGGAAAAGATCTTGCAAAATGCTGCTCATTGATGTACTAGATCAGCGCAAACAGTGAAACAAAGCCCCATTCCTCATTGCAAACAGGTATTTCCTATCTGAGCCACGCTGCAGAGATAGCTATTTTATCTAGGAAAACCACGTGACAACGCACTTTTGAGATTATGTTATATCGCCATCCGGGTAATCCTCTCTGACGTCGGTATCTATTTTAAGCGGAGATTACCATCGAGCTTAATTATATATTGATTTGGAATGATTGAACCTTTCGAGTGTTTTATCGCCATTTGTACTGTCTAACAAAAAACTACTACCATAATGCTCAATTGGAAATAGGGTACCTGGTTACATGTATGTATTAAAACGAACATGGCAAAGGTATTTTATAATTGACACACGTATGTTTCTCAAATACTTAGAATTTGTCGATTTTTAAATTTGATACACGAAGCAGAAACATGTAAATTTTCTAAATTCAGTCGATGGGTTTAGTTAAATAAAATAGTCGATGGGTTTAGTTAAATAAAATATGTTTAGCTATTTTGAATATATTATGTCAAAACAATACTTTAGCGTGTTTGGTTTATAAAGCATAGGGCAATTGTGCTTTATTCTTGTTTTTAATAATTATCTACATTATGTTTGTTCTTAACAAAGAGAATACGGCATAATATTAAGTGTTTCTAATATCATGATTTTATAAACGAAAAAAAATGTGTATAGCTAACAAGTACAGCTCTCAACACTTGATGGTTTTACTCTTTCTATTTGTTTGTTTATTTGTTTGATCGTCCCACCAACAGTATTTCAGTTATCTGGATATAATGCTGCCTTCACTGTGTATAGCATGCTGTGAAAACCTGGCATGAAACCATACCCAGTCACATTATTCAGACACCGGACAGCCCAGTCGTGGAACTACCCTTATATTTGCCAGTATGTATACGATTAGTATATGACATTATCTCTTTCTTTTATGAAAGTACGTTTTCGTATATGAAATAGTTATTAAAGTGTTTTACTGGCTCGACACGTGCTGTATGGGTATTTGCAAAGGTATATCAGAGGTGTACATGCGTACAGTTATGTAATAAAGTCGTGGACTTCTAGCAACATAACGATGTTGGTATAAATTATAATACATGTCCATCGGTCTTCTTTCTGTTTTAGTGCAGCATGTAAGCAAACAAGGTGAAAAGTTAAATCTTTTATATCCTAGCACGACTCAAATATTCATAATCTGTAACTCGGAACATTATGATGACACGTGTAACGCCACAATGATGCATACAATATCTTAGAACTATCTTTTATCGAGTATCTACGTCCGATAAAGCAGGGTTAATTAGTGAACATCACGTGATGTAGATCGTGCTTTTGACATATAACATTATAAATAAGCATCAACTCCTGAAATTAGAAAGGGTTCCGTATATTCTAAAAATCTGCACATGCTGTTTCTGTTGTTCTTGTTTTTCCAGTTATGAGGAAAAAATGTTTACTTACTTGCTAAATCAGTAATATGTCTAAACAGTTTGGTTTGAAACCAATCCCTTCTTGTCATTTTTTTCGAGAGGAACATTCTTCTATATTTTCAAGTAAAAAGTATTAATATCTATATTGTTATTATCATGAGGTTTAAATAACATGTATATGCCAACTGGAAGACAAATTGTGGTTGATTTCATTTTTTGAATAAAAACAATGTTATTTAGAAAATTCTACATCTACTTATCATTGTCAAAACTGAAAACTGATTCGATTTCCGCTACATTTCCTCATTGTATTACGTGCTTGTGTTGTCGAGAATAACGCACGCATATTGTTGTTGAATTAAAACAGATCAAATATATAAAAGTTAAAGCAAAAGGTATGCCATTTATGTTGTTTTTGTATGCAAACAATAGTTAGCGTGGACGGTCTTCAGCAGGAGATGTAATTGATGGAACAGTGATAGTGTATAAGGCCGGTACTGGCTTTGTTCCCGACTGCGTGATGCGAACATAAATAGGGTAGTCGTGTTACAATGAAAATAATTTTCGTCGTCCGTTTGTTGTTGTTGACAAATATGCCGTGGTTGAGAGTTGAGAGGCTTACATAACTAACTTCGAATGTCACGCACGACCTCAGATTTTTCACAAATATAAAATGAATTATTAATGAGACATTATGACCTAGTTTATGTTCCACAAATCTCCGTGATCATTTGTCCCACCTATTACCGACTAACCGTTACAAGGCGGTACATAGAACTGTTATCTTTTTATGCACTGTCTCGTTTCCCTGTTTTTGTGATGTTAATACTTTTGAATTTTGCTTTCTCAGTTTAACATATATCGCAACATTATTGAAAGGCTTGTTTTATTTTTGTAATTGATTATGATAGATGTAACAATCGCTGATACATTTAGAACGTTCAATGGACATGTTTTACTTTCTTTTGACGTGTCATTCAAGTAAGTAACGAGCAATTATATAAGAATGATTAGAATAAATTTTTTAAAAAAAGCTCATTCTGCGTTTATGACCAACATATCTATTTAAGCGTTAAATGCATTTAAACTTTAAATGAAAGTATACATGTAATTAAATAACGCAGTACAATAAACAAACATATAATTTTAGCAAAATTAAAAAAAAAGATCACAATATCAGTGTAAACTAGATTTTCGGTTGAACAACACGTTTCTTTTCAACTTTTTTAAGAAGCAGGGCACTTACACATTGTAAACGTTATTTGCGGCCTGTTAAGCAAAACAGCTTATTTATATTGTCCGAGACCAAGAAAACCATTTGTTGGGATAAAAGTCATGCTGGCGATAAAACACACATATTAATATGCTATGTAAACGATCAATGCAATTGCCATCATGCCTTGAAACCACTGATATACTGTATATTGATAGAGACAACAATATACACCGTTTATCTATGAGGCAAGTAACCGGGGATGTGTTGCTCCGTGTTTTCAGAAAATATATTCTTCCCAATGTAGCTGACTACAAAGACAGGACATTAATGAAACTGTCAGAAGAAGGCCGATTAATCCGACATAGATATCCAATTACGGTATGGCCGTCTGTCAGGAATGGAGTGGCCTTGATGGGTCGACGAGAGATAGTGGATACTGTTACACAAACACATTTTAACATTGTGCCTCGGCTGCAGTTACACTCTTTTAAAGAGGCCATCATAGTAACGAACGTAGAGAAATTATTAGACGACATCATGATCATTTACTGAATAATTGTAAGTTGTCTCCTAAGTCTTTGTGCTTAATCATCTTTTAGTGTCTTGATTTCTGTTAACGTCATATGAAAAAGCAGGTACGGATCCAGGAAATTTTGGTGGTGGGGATATGAATCAAGCTCCGTTCACCTTTATCGTAGTAAATACAATATATATATATACACGGTAAGCGGTAAGTGACCCTTACATTACTTTAAAAAGGTTAGTATTTTTAGTAATATCAACTGGAGGAAACGTAAAAGGAAAGCAATACCAATAAAATATAAGGATGTATTCTTATGTCTAATAGGTAAATATCAATTATCGTTGATAATTAATCAACGAACGAACAGGTACAATGAAACGATATTAAGCGTTTCTGGCGTACCAAATACTTTTTTATGATGCGTCCTTGAATTACCATACAGTGCAATAAACCTAATAATTCATGAGTAAGTACCGAAGTGGCTTTTTATTCTAATTTGTAATAAACGATAAAATGTATTTTGGGTGTAAGGATATTGATGATTGTAACATGTGGTAAAATGAAATCATCAAGTTAAATAAGCATGAATTAAAACGTACAAATAACTTCTAGCATCTGTCACTTGAGCTGTTGGCATCGGAATACATGTATATTAGACTTCAATTGACATCAAGCATTAAGGAATGGGTCAATGTTGCATTTTTTTCTTATTTTAACTCATCTTGAGAATAAAAAGATACGTTGTGAAAATGTAAAATAACAGATATCAGCCTCAATGGTGGTATCCGACAGTTCGGACCAAAAATATTTTCATTAAACATCTTAATAAGCTATTGTTTTTAACTGTTTAAATTGCTGCCTATTAATGTCCTATTCTGTCTGGAAAGTGAACCATAACACCACAATCGTCATTACAAACATGTATTTCCTATCTGAGCCACGTTGCACAGTTACCTGTTTTTAAACTAAGACAACCCCGTGACCACTTATGTTTTACGTCATCCGTTTCATTCGCTGTCGATGTCTATTTTTAGCAGAAATCCCAATCGTTCTTATTTATGGATTTGAAAAGATTGAACATTAAAGTGTTTATTAACGAGTTTTACTGTCCCAAAATTGAAATACTGTTGAAAATCGTCAACGCTTAAACTAAAGTATGGTGTTTTTTTCGACAGAAATTATGGACAGATACCCCCCAAACTGAGGTCAGATATTGTTACATATATTAGATATAAGCAAACTGTAGAAACAGGGGTCAGATATTGTTACATATATTAGATATAAGCAAACTGTAGAAACAGGGGTCAGATATTGTTACATATATTAGATATAAGCAAACTGTAGAAACAGGGGTCAAATATTGTTACATATATAAGATATAAGCAAACTGTAGAAACAGGGTCAGATATTGTTACATATATTAGATATAAGCAAACTGTAGAAACAGAGGTCAGATATTGTTGCATATATTAGATATAGGCAAACTGTAGAAACAGGGGTCAAATATTGTTACATATATAAGATATAAGCAAACTGTAGAAACAGGGTCAGATATTGTTACATATATTAGATATAAGCAAACTGTAGAAACAGAGGTCAGATATTGTTACATATATTAGATATAAGCCATCGTCGGCAACCACAGTATTTTCTTCCGTTACACTCCATACATACCGTGGGAAATTTGACTAGCAAAATCTCGTTTTCATGAATATGCATGAGGCAGGGGAGACCAATCTTCTTCCAATGAAATCGCATGTTACAATAAAATACTCTTCAATCTCAATGACGTCACACTGGGATTTTCTTACTAAAAATAGAAACCAACGCACATGTTTACTCATGGAGGTCGCCATTTTGAACGGTAAACCGAACCTTAGTCATAAAACCTAACTTCATTGGCTAGTTGTCCGTGGTGGTTTCCTTATGGCACCAATGAAACTGCCTCATTAATTATTCATGACTACGAGATTTTCTTAGCCAATTTGTCCCACGGGTACATAACGCAGCATAGCGGAGTAATGTAACGGGGGTTAACCGACGATGGATATAAGCAAACTGTAGAAACAGAGGTCAGATATTGTTACATATATTAGATATAAGCAAACTGTAGAAACAGAGGTCAGATATTGTTACATATATTAGATATAAGCAAACTGTAGAAACAGAGGTCAGATATTATTACATATATTAGATATAAGCAAACTGTAGAAACAGAGGTCAGATATTGTTACATATATTAGATATAAGCAAACTGTAGAAACAGAGGTCAGATATTGTTACATATATTAGATATAAGCAAACTGTAGAAACAGGGTCAGATATTGTTACATATATTAGATATAAGCAAACTGTAGAAACAAAGGTCGGATATTGTTACATATATTAGATATAAGCAAACTGTAGAAACAGGGACAGATATTGTTACATATATTAGATATAGACAAACTGTAGAAACAGGGGTCAGATATTGTTACATATATTAGATATAGGCAAACTGTAGAAACAGAGGTCAAATATTGTTACATATATTAGATATAAGCAAACTGTAGAAACAGGGTCAGATATTGTTACATATATTAGATATAAGCAAACTGTAGAAACAGGGTCAGATATTGTTACATATATTAGATATAAGCAAACTGTAGAAACAGGGGTCAAATATTGTTATATATATAAGATATAAGCAAACTGTAGAAACAGGGGTCAGATATTGTTACATATATTAGATATAAGCAAACTGTAGAAACAAGGTCAGATATTGTTACATATATAAGATATAAGCAAACTGTAGAAACAGGGGTCAGATATTGTTACATATATTAGCTATAAGCAAACTGTAGAAACAGAGGTCAGATATTGTTACATATATTAGATATAAGCAAACTGTAGAAACAGAGGTCAGATATTGTTACATATATTAGATATAAGCAAACTGTAGAACAGAGGTCAGATATTGTTACAATATATAAGATATAAGCAAACTGTAGAAACAGGGGTCAGATATTGTTACATATATTAGCTATAAGCAAACTGTAGAAACAGAGGTCAGATATGTTACATATATTAGATATAAGCAAACTGTAGAAACAGAGGTCAGATATTGTTACATATATTAGATATAAGCAAACTGTAGAAACAGGGTCAGATATTGTTACATATATAAGATATAAGCAACTGTAAAACAGGGTCAGATATTGTTACATATATTAGATATAAGCAAACTGTAGAAACAGGGTCAGATATTGTTACATATATAGATATAAAGCAAACTGTAGAAACAGGGGTCAGATATTGTTACATATATAAGATATAAGCAAACTGTAGAAACAGGGTCAGATATTGTTACATATATAAGATATAAGCAAACTGTAGAAACAGGGTCAGATATTGTTACATATATAAGATATAAGCAAACTGTAGAAACAGGGGTCAGATATTGTTACATATATAAGATATAAGCAAACCGTAGAAACAGGGTCAGATATTGTTACATATATAAGATATAAGCAAACCGTAGAAACAGGGGTCGGATATTGTTACATATATTAGATATAAGCAAACTGTAGAAACAGGGTCAGATATTGTTACATATATAAGATATAAGCAAACTGTAGAAACAGGGGTCAGATATTGTTACATATATAAGATATAAGCAAACCGTAGAAACAGGGTCAGATATTGGTACATATATTATAGACAAACTGTAGAAACAGAGGCCAGATATTGATACATATATTAGATATAAGCACACTGTAGAAACAGGGGTCAAATATTGTTACATATATTAGATATAAGCAAACTGTAGAAACAGGGGTCAAATATTGTTACATATATTAGATATAAGCAAACTGTAGAAACAGGGTCAGGTATTGTTACATATATTATAGACAAACTGTAGAAACAGAGGCCAGATATTGTTACATATATTAGATATAAGCAAACTGTAGAAACAGGGTCAGATATTGTTACATATATTAGATATAAGCAAACTGTAGAATCAGGGTCAGATATTGTTACATATATTAGATATAGACAAACTGTAGAAACAGGGGTCAGATATTGTTACATATAATAGATGTAAGCAAACTGTAGAAACAGGGTCAGATATTGTTACATATATTAGATATAGGCAAAGTGTAGAAACAGGGGTCAGATATTGTTACATATATTAGATGTAAGCAAACTGTAGAAACAGAGGTCACATATTGTTACATATATTAGATATAGACAAACTGAAGAAACAGGGACAGATATTGTTACATATATTAGATATAAGCAAACTGTAGAAACAGGGTCAAATATTGTTACATATATTAGATGTAAGCAAACTGTAGAAACAGAGGTCACATATTGTTACATATATTAGATATAGACAAACTGTAGAAACAGGGTCAGATATTGTTACATATATTAGATATAAGCAAACTGTAGAAACAGGGTCAGATATTGTTACATATATTAGATATAGGCAAACTGTAGAAACAGGGACAGATATTGTTACATATATTAGATATAGACAAACTGTAGAAACAGAGGTCAGATATTGTTACATATATTAGATGTAAGCAAACTGTAGAAACAGAGGTCACATATTGTTACATATATTAGATATAGACAAACTGTAGAAACAGGGGTCAGATATTGTTACATATATTAGATATAAGCAAACTGTAGAAACACGGGTCAGATATTGTTACATATATTAGATATAAGCAAACTGTAGAAACAGGGGTCGGATATTGTTACATATATTAGATATAGGCAAACTGTAGAAACAGAGGCCAGATATTGTTACATATATTAGATATAGACAAACTGTAGAAACAGAGGTCAGATATTGTTACATATATTAGATATAGACAAACTGTAGAAACAGAGGTCAGATATTGTTACATATATTAGATAAAAGCAAACTGTAGAAACAGAGGTCAGATATTGTTACATATATTAGATATAAGCAAACTGTAGAAACAGGGTCAGATATTGTTACATATATTAGATATAGACAAACTGTAGAAACAGAGGTCAAATATTGTTACATATATAAGATATAAGCAAACTGTAGAAACAGGGGTCAGATATTGTTACATATATTAGCTATAAGCAAACTGTAGAAACAGAGGTCAGATATTGTTACATATATTAGATATAAGCAAACTGTAGAAACAGAGGTCAGATATTGTTACATATATTAGATATAAGCAAACTGTAGAAACAGGGTCAGATATTGTTACATATATAAGATATAAGCAAACTGTAGAAACAGGGTCAGATATTGTTACATATATTAGATATAAGCAAACTGTAGAAACAGGGTCAGATATTGTTACATATATAAGATATAAGCAAACTGTAGAAACAGGGTCAGATATTGTTACATATATTAGATATAAGCAAACTGTAGAAACAGGGTCAGATATTGTTACATATATAAGATATAAGCAAACTGTAGAAACAGGGTCAGATATTGTTACATATATAAGATATAAGCAAACTGTAGAAACAGGGTCAGATATTGTTACATATATAAGATATAAGCAAACTGTAGAAACAGGGTCAGATATTGTTACATATATAAGATATAAGCAAACTGTAGAAACAGGGGTCAGATATTGTTACATATATAAGATATAAGCAAACGTAGAAACAGGGTCAGATATTGTTACATATATAAGATATAAGCAAACTGTAGAAACAGGGGTCGGATATTGTTACATATATTAGATATAAGCAAACTGTAGAAACAGGGTCAGATATTGTTACATATATAAGATATAAGCAAACTGTAGAAACAGGGGTCAGATATTGTTACATATAAGATATAAGCAAACTGTAGAAACAGGGTCAGATATTGTACATATATTATAGACAAACTGTAGAAACAGAGGCCAGATATTGTTACATATATTAGATATAAGCAAACTGTAGAAACAGGGTCAGATATTGTTACATATATTAGATATAAGCAAACTGTAGAAACAGGGTCCAGGTATTGTTACATATATTATAGACAAACTGTAGAAACAGAGGCCAGATATTGTTACATATATTAGATATAAGCAAACTGTAGAAACAGGGTCAGATATTGTTACATATATTAGATATAAGCAAACTGTAGAATCAGGGTCAGATATTGTTACATATATTAGATATAGACAAACTGTAGAAACAGGGGTCAGATATTGTTACATATAATAGATGTAAGCAAACTGTAGAAACAGGGTCAGATATTGTTACATATATTAGATATAGGCAAAGTGTAGAAACAGGGGTCAGATATTGTTACATATATTAGATGTAAGCAAACTGTAGAAACAGAGGTCACATATTGTTACATATATTAGATATAGACAAACTGAAGAAACAGGGTCAGATATTGTTACATATATTAGATATAAGCAAACTGTAGAAACAGGGTCAGATATTGTTACATATATTAGATATAGACAAACTGTAGAAACAGAGGTCAGATATTGTTACATATATTAGATGTAAGCAAACTGTAGAAACAGAGGTCACATATTGTTACATATATTAGATATAGACAAACTGTAGAAACAGGGGTCAGATATTGTTACATATATTAGATATAAGCAAACTGTAGAAACACGGGTCAGATATTGTTACATATATTAGATATAAGCAACTGTAGAAACAGGGGTCGGATATTGTTACATATATTAGATATAGGCAAACTGTAGAAACAGAGGGCCAGATATTGTTACATATATTAGATATAGACAAACTGTAGAAACAGAGGTCAGATATTGTTACATATATTAGATATAGACAAACTGTAGAAACAGAGGTCAGATATTGTTACATATATTAGATAAAAGCAAACTGTAGAAACAGAGGTCAGATATTGTTACATATATTAGATATAAGCAAACTGTAGAAACAGGGTCAGATATTGTTACATATATTAGATATAGACAAACTGTAGAAACAGAGGTCAAATATTGTTACATATATTAGATATAGGCAAACTGTAGAAACAGAGGTCAGATATTGTTACATATATTAGATGTAAGCAAACTGTAGAAACAGAGGTCACATATTGTTACATATATTAGATATAGACAAACTGTAGAAACAGGGGTCAGATATTGTTACATATATTAGATATAAGCAAACTGTAGAAACAGAGGTCAGATATTGTTACATATATTAGATATAGACAAACTGTAGAAACAGAGGTCACATATTGTTACATATATTAGATATAGACAAACTGTAGAAACAGAGGTCACATATTGTTACATATATTAGATATAGACAAACTGTAGAAACAGAGGTCGGATATTGTTACATATATTAGATATAAGCAAACTGTAGAAACAGGGTCAGATATTGTTACATATATTAGATATAAGCAAACTGTAGAAACAGAGGTCAGATATTGTTACATATATTAGATATAGACAAACTGTAGAAACAGAGGTCAGATATTGTTACATATATTAGATGTAAGCAAACTGTAGAAACAGAGGTCACATATTGTTACATATATTAGATATAGACAAACTGTAGAAACAGAGGTCGGATATTGTTACATATATTAGATATAAGCAAACTGTAGAAACAGGGTCAGATATTGTTACATATATTAGATATAAGCAAACTGTAGAAACAGGGGTCGGATATTGTTACATATATTAGATATAGGCAAACTGTAGAAACAGGGACAGATATTGTTACATATATTAGATATAAGCAAACTGTAGAAACAGGGTCAGATATTGTTACATATATTAGATATAGGCAAACTGTAGAAACAGGGACAGATATTGTTACATATATTAGATATAGACAAACTGTAGAAACAGAGGTCAGATATTGTTACATATATTAGATGTAAGCAAACTGTAGAAACAGAGGTCACATATTGTTACATATATTAGATATAGACAAACTGTAGAAACAGGGGTCAGATATTGTTACATATATAGATATAAGCAAACTGTAGGAAACAGAGGTCAGATATTGTTACATATATAGATATAGACAAACTGTAGAAACAGAGGTCAGATATTGTTACATATATTAGATATAGACAACTGTAGAAACAGAGGTACAGATATTGTTACATATATTAGATATAGACAAACTGTAGAAAACAGAGGTCAGATATTGTTACATATATTAGATATAAGCAAACTGTAGAAACAGGGTCAGATATTGTTACATATATTAAGATATAGCAAACTGTAGAAACAGTGTCAGATATTGTTACATATATTAGTATAAGCAAACTGTAGAAACAGGGTCAGATATTGTTACATATATTAGATATAAGCAAAAGTAGAATAGAAAAAGAGGTCAGATATGTTAAATATATTAGATTGTAAGCAAAACTGTAGAAAAAGAGGTAACCATATTGTTCATATATTGATATAGACAAACTGTAGAAACAGGGGTAGATATTGTTACATATATTCGATATAAGCAACGGTAGAAACAGGGTCAGATATTGTTACTATATTAGATATAAGCAAAACTGTAGAAACAGAGGTCAGATATTGTTACATATATTAGATGTAAGCAAACTGTAGAAACAGAGGTCACATATTGTTACATATATTAGATATAGACAAACTGTAGAAACAGGGTCAGATATTGTTACATATATTAGATATAAGCAAACTGTAGAAACAGGGTCAGATATTGTTACATATATTAGATATAGGCAAACTGTAGAAACAGGGACAGATATTGTTACATATATTAGATATAGACAAACTGTAGAAACAGAGGTCAGATATTGTTACATATATTAGATGTAAGCAAACTGTAGAAACAGAGGTCACATATTGTTACATATATTAGATATAGACAAACTGTAGAAACAGGGGTCAGATATTGTTACATATATTAGATATAAGCAAACTGTAGAAACAGGGGTCAGATATTGTTACATATATTAGATATAAGCAAACTGTAGAAACAGGGGTCAGATATTGTTACATATATTAGATATAGGCAAACTGTAGAAACAGAGGCCAGATATTGTTACATATATTAGATATAGACAAACTGTAGAAACAGAGGTCAGATATTGTTACATATATTAGATATAAGCAAACTGTAGAAACAGGGTCAGATATTGTTACATATATTAGATATAAGCAAACTGTAGAAACAGGGTCAGATATTGTTACATATATTAGATATAGACAAACTGTAGAAACAGGGGTCAGATATTGTTACATATATTAGATATAAGCAAACTGTAGAAACAGGGTCAGATATTGTTACATATATTAGATATAAGCAAACTGTAGAAACAGAGGTCAGATATTGTTACATATATTAGATGTAAGCAAACTGTAGAAACAGAGGTCACATATTGTTACATATATTAGATATAGACAAACTGTAGAAACAGGGTCAGATATTGTTACATATATTAGATATAAGCAAACTGTAGAAACAGGGTCAGATATTGTTACATATATTAGATATAGGCAAACTGTAGAAACAGGGACAGATATTGTTACATATATTAGATATAGACAAACTGTAGAAACAGAGGTCAGATATTGTTACATATATTAGATGTAAGCAAACTGTAGAAACAGAGGTCACAT
Source organism: Sinonovacula constricta (assembly GCA_007844125.1). Lineage (NCBI taxonomy): Eukaryota > Metazoa > Mollusca > Bivalvia > Cardiida > Solecurtidae > Sinonovacula > Sinonovacula constricta. Next base: position 25,761,789 of record CM017558.1, on the reverse strand, counting down.
ATTGTTACATATATTAGATATAGACAAACTGTAGAAACAGGGGTCAGATATTGTTACATATATTAGATATAAGCAAACTGTAGAAACAGGGGTCAGATATTGTTACATATATTAGATATAAGCAAACTGTAGAAACAGGGGTCAGATATTGTTACATATATTAGATATAGGCAAACTGTAGAAACAGAGGCCAGATATTGTTACATATATTAGATATAGACAAACTGTAGAAACAGAGGTCAGATATTGTTACATATATTAGATATAAGCAAACTGTAGAAACAGGGTCAGATATTGTTACATATATTAGATATAAGCAAACTGTAGAAACAGGGTCAGATATTGTTACATATATTAGATATAGACAAACTGTAGAAACAGAGGCCAGATATTGTTACATATATTAGATATAAGCAAACTGTAGAAACAGGGTCAGATATTGTTACATATATTAGATATAGGCAAACTGTAGAAACAGGGGTCAGATATTGTTACATATATTAGATGTAAGCAAACTGTAGAAACAGGGTCAGATATTGTTACATATACTAGATATAAGCAAACTGTAGAAACAGAGGTCAGATATTGTTACATATATTAGATATAAGCAAACTGTAGAAACAGAGGTCAGATATTGTTACATATATTAGATATAAGCAAACTGTAGAAACAGGGTCAGATATTGTTACATATATTATAGACAAACTGTAGAAACAGGGTCAGATATTGTTACATATATTAGATATAAGCAAACTGTAGAAACAGGGGTCAGATATTGTTACATATATTAGATGTAAGCAAACTGCAGAAACAGGGTCAGATATTGTTACATATATTAGATATAAGCAAACTGTAGAAACAGGGTCAGATATTGTTACATATATTATAGACAAACTGTAGAAACAGGGGTCAGATATTGTTACATATATTAGATATAAGCAAACTGTAGAAACAGAGGTCAGATATTGTTACATATATTAGATATAAGCAAACTGTAGAAACAGAGGTCAGATATTGTTACATATATTAGATATAAGCAAACTGTAGAAACAGGGTCGGATATTGTTACATATATTAGATATAAGCAAACTGTAGAAACAGGGTCAGATATTGTTACATATATTAGATATAGACAAACTGTAGAAACAGAGGCCAGATATTGTTACATATATTAGATATAAGCAAACTGTAGAAACAGGGTCAGATATTGTTACATATATTAGATATAAGCAAACTGTAGAAACAGGGGTCAGATATTGTTACATATATTAGATATAAGCAAACTGTAGAAACAGGGGTCAGATATTGTTACATATATTAGATATAGACAAACTGTAGAAACAGAGGTCAAATATTGTTACATATATTAGATATAGGCAAACTGTAGAAACAGGGTCAGATATTGTTACATATATTAGATATAAGCAAACTGTAGAAACAGGGGTCAGATATTGTTACATATATTAGATATAAGCAAACTGTAGAAACAGGGTCAGATATTGTTACATATATTAGATATAGACAAACTGTAGAAACAGAGGCCAGATATTGTTACATATATTAGATATAAGCAAACTGTAGAAACAGGGTCAGATATTGTTACATATATTAGATATAAGCAAACTGTAGAAACAGGGTCAGATATTGTTACATATATTAGATATAAGCAAACTGTAGAAACAGGGTCAGATATTGTTACATATATTATAGACAAACTGTAGAAACAGGGGTCAGATATTGTTACATATATTAGATATAAGCAAACTGTAGAAACAGAGGTCAGATATTGTTACATATATTAGATATAAGCAAACTGTAGAAACAGGGTCAGATATTGTTACATATATTAGATATAGGCAAACTGTAGAAACAGGGGTCAGATATTGTTACATATATTAGATATAGGCAAACTGTAGAAACAGGGGTCGGATATTGTTACATATATTAGATATAAGCAAACTGTAGAAACAGGGGTCAGATATTGGTACATATATTAGATATAGGCAAACTGTAGAAACAGGGGTCAGATATTGTTACATATATTAGATATAAGCAAACTGTAGAAACAGGGGTCAGATATTGTTACATATATTAGATATAAGCAAACTGTAGAAACAGGGGTCGGATATTGTTACATATATTAGATATAAGCAAACTGTAGAAACAGGGGTCAGATATTGTTACATATATTAGATATAGGCAAACTGTAGAAACAGGGGTCGGATATTGTTACATATATTAGATATAGGCAAACTGTAGAAACAGAGGCCAGATATTGTTACATTTATTAGATATAAGCAAACTGTAGAAACAGGGGTCAGATATTGTTACATATATTAGATATAGGCAAACTGTAGAAACAGGGTCAGATATTGTTACATATATTAGATATAAGCAAACTGTAGAAACAGGGTCAGATATTGTTACATATATTAGATATAGGCAAACTGTAGAAACAGGGGTCAGATATTGTTACATATATTAGATATAGGCAAACTGTAGAAACAGGGTCAGATATTGTTACATATATATGATATAGGCAAACTGTAGAAACACGGTCAGATATTGTTACATATATTAGATATAAGCAAACTGTAGAAACAGGGATCAGATATTGTTACATATATTAGATATAGGCAAACTGTAGAAACAGGGGTCAGATATTGTTACATATCTTAGATATAGGCAAACTGTAGAAACAGGGGTCAGATATTGTTACATATATTAGATATAAGCAAACTGTAGAAACAGAGGTCAGATATTGTTACATATATAAGATATAAGCAAACTGTAGAAACAGGGGTCAGATATTGTTACATATATTAGATATAGGCAAACTGTAGAAACAGAGGTCAGATATTGTTACATATATTAGATATAAGCAAACTGTAGAAACAGAGGTCAGATATTGTTACATATATTAGATATAAGCAAACTGTAGAAACAGAGGTCAGATATTGTTACATATATTAGATATAAGCAAACTGTAGAAACAGAGGTCAGATATTGTTACATATATTAGATATAAGCAAACTGTAGAAACAGGGTCGGATATTGTTACATATATTAGATATAAGCAAACTGTAGAAACAGGGTCAGATATTGTTACATATATTAGATATAAGCAAACTGTAGAAACAGGGGTCAGATATTGTTACATATATTAGATATAAGCAAACTGTAGAAACAAAGGTCGGATATTGTTACGTATATTAGATATAAGCAAACTGTAGAAACAGAGGTCAGATATTGTTACATATATTAGATATAAGCAAACTGTAGAAACAGGGGTCGGATATTGTTACATATATTAGATATAAGCAAACTGTAGAAACAAAGGTCGGATATTGTTACATATATTAGATATAAGCAAACTGTAGAAACAGAGGTCAGATATTGTTACATATATTAGATATAAGCAAACTGTAGAAACAGGGTCAGATATTGTTACATATATGAGATATAAGCAAACTGTAGAAACAGGGTCAGATATTGTTACATATATTAGATATAAGCAAACTGTAGAAACAGGGGTCAGATATTGTTACATATATTAGATATAAGCAAACTGTAGAAACAGGGGTCAGATATTGTTACATATATTAGATATAAGCAAACTGTAGAAACAAAGGTCGGATATTGTTACATATATTAGATATAAGCAAACTGTAGAAACAGAGGTCAGATATTGTTACATATATTAGATATAAGCAAACTGTAGAAATAAAGGTCGGATATTGTTACATATATTAGATATAAGCAAACTGTAGAAACAAAGGTCGGATATTGTTACATATATTAGATATAAGCAAACTGTAGAAACAGGGTCAGATATTGTTACATATATTAGATATAAGCAAACTGTAGAAACAGGGGTCAGATATTGTTACATATATTAGATATAAGCAAACTGTAGAAACAAAGGTCGGATATTGTTACATATATTAGCTATAAGCAAACTGTAGAAACAGAGGTCAGATATTGTTACATATATTAGATATAAGCAAACTGTAGAAACAGGGTCAGATATTGTTACATATATTAGATATAAGCAAACTGTAGAAACAGGGGTCAGATATTGTTACATATATTAGATATAAGCAAACTGTAGAAACAAAGGTCGGATATTGTTACATATATTAGATATAAGCAAACTGTAGAAACAAAGGTCGGATATTGTTACATATATTAGATATAAGCAAACTGTAGAAACAGGGTCAGATATTGTTACATATATTAGATATAAGCAAACTGTAGAAACAGGGGTCAGATATTGTTACATATATTAGATATAAGCAAACTGTAGAAACAAAGGTCGGATATTGTTACATATATTAGATATAAGCAAACTGTAGAAACAGAGGTCAGATATTGTTACATATATTAGATATAAGCAAACTGTAGAAACAGGGTCAGATATTGTTACATATATTAAATATAGGCAAACTGTAGAAACAGGGTCAAATATTGTTACATATATTAGATATAAGCAAACTGTAGAAACAGGGGTCAGATATTGTTACATATATTAGATATAAGCAAACTGTAGAAACAGGGGTCAGATATTGTTACATATATTAGATATAAGCAAACTGTAGAAACAAAGGTCGGATATTGTTACATATATTAGATATAAGCAAACTGTAGAAACAGAGGTCAGATATTGTTACATATATGAGATATAAGCAAACTGTAGAAACAGGGTCAGATATTGTTACATATATTAGATATAAGCAAACTGTAGAAACAAAGGTCGGATATTGTTACATATATGAGATATTAGCAAACTGTAGAAACAGGGGTCAGATATTGTTACATATATTAGATATAAGCAAACTGTAAAAACAGGGTCAGATATTGTTACATATATGAGATATAAGCAAACTGTAGAAACAGGGTCAGATATTGTTACATATATGAGATATAAGCAAACTGTAGAAACAGGGTCAGATATTGTTACATATATTAGATATAAGCAAACTGTAGAATCAGGGTCAGATATTGTTACATATATTAGATATAGGCAAACTGTAGAAACAGAGGTCAGATATTGTTACATATATTAGATATAAGCAAACTGTAGAAACAGAGGTCAGATATTGTTACATATATTAGATATAGGCAAACTGTAGAAACAGAGGTCAGATATTGTTACATATATTAGATATAAGCAAACTGTAGAAACAGAGGTCAGATATTGTTACATATATTAGATATAGGCAAACTGTAGAAACAGAGGTCAGATATTGTTACATATATTAGATATAAGCAAACTGTAGAAACAGAGGTCAGATATTGTTACATATATTAGATATAAGCAAACTGTAGAAACAGGGTCAGATATTGTTACATATACTAGATATAAGCAAACTGTAGAAACAGGGGTCAGATATTGTTACATATATTAGATATAAGCAAAATGTAGAAACAGGGTCAGATATTGTTACATATATTAGATATAAGCAAACTGTAGAAACAGAGGTCAGATATTGTTACATATATTAGATATAGACAAACTGTAGAAACAGAGGTCAGATATTGTTACATATATTAGATATAAGCAAACTGTAGAAACAGAGGTCAGATATTGTTACATATATTATAGACAAACTGTAGAAACAGAGGTCAGATATTGTTACATATATTAGATATAAGCAAACTGTAGAAACAGAGGTCAGATATTGTTACATATATTAGATATAAGCAAACTGTAGAAACAGGGGTCGGATATTGTTACATATATAAGATATAAGCAAACTGTAGGATAACACCTTTAAGAAGAAGTCATTCTTTCTTGCGAAAGATATATTTATAGGCGGGGGCACATCGTACATGTATGTCTTTCATTATACCAACTCTTGCTACTCGTCGTTTTGTCAATTCAATTGACATTTTTCAGCCGCTGACCTATACAAAAACAAGCATGACATTACAAATGAAACTAAGATATGCATTGTAGTAATATAAGTTATTTTGTAACCAGTTCAAACCACCTGAAGTATAATAAGATCCCTTAATCTATGCTCCAACATGGGCTCCTAGCTTAGACAGAAGAAGGTATAATTAGTGACCCGCCGTATCTCGATACGTAGACAAGATAACGTTCATCTGGTCACCAGGTCAGCTAGACAAGCACAGTACACTCTTTGAAAGCTGACTGAAATGAGGTAGGGGAACGTTCTAAGTAATATCCGCTTTTTTTTACACTCCAGAAAAACCTTCACATTACATATTTTTTATTTCATTCGTGAATGAACATACGTTAGTAACTTTCTTTGAAAATTCCACATTGTCTATTTGGAGTGATAAAAAATAAAGTTTGAATTGTTACGTTAATAGAAGTTGAGTCCATGGAAATAAAATATGAATAAATTAAGTTAAATGCATTTTGATTATATGTTTATTTCAAGTTTTAATATTACATGTAGCTGTGAGAAACAGTTGTTGTGGTTGTTAAACTAATAAAAAGATACATGTAATATTGTTAAGTTTACTTAATTACTCTCTTATTTGATATATTACTGTTTCTTCGAGTCATATTACATTTTATTTAATTGCTGAATTAGTAAACGACCATCGGCTTTGTGTAAATTGAGCCGTTACCTCAAGGCTGCGACAATAAATACGCATCTTCCTGTGTTTACTTGTCTAATTATATTTTTTAGTCGCCATTGGAACCCCGCTCGATCGGAGTTGGAGGAAACACACGGTGTAGATGTGTCTCAGCTTTCCTTGGACACGCTGGCTGCTGTGTCCCGACACCGCAGCGCCATCAGTGACCCCGTCGTCCAGCCCATTGTTCATTCCAGCACCTATCGCATTTCGTGTGTGGACGAGTATGCCCGCATCTTACAAGAGTCTGGATACATCTACGGCAGGCTAGGCCACCCGAATGCAGAATCTGTTGAATGTTCCATCAACCTTCTTGAACGAGGCGCCGGGACATTGGTCTTCTGTTCAGGAATGGCTGCAATCAGTGCAGCAATGTTTGCATTCCTTAAAAGGGGTGACCATGTCGTCTGCCAGAATCCAATTTACAGCGGCACTTTTGATGTCCTTGATAAGATTTTGTCAAAGTTTGGCGTAGAAGCCACATATGTTACCGCTGGCTGTGATGTCAGCGAATACAAGAATAATGTCAAAGCCAATACTCGGATGCTTATTGGCGAAACCCCATCCAATCCTAATATGACCATTTTGGATCTTAAAGAGTTTGGTAAACTCGGAAAATCGTTGGGAGAGGATGTCATTACAATGGTCGATGGAACATTTGCAAGTCCGTACTGTCAGAACATTCTGAAATGGGGAATAGACGTATCTGTCCAGAGCTGCACCAAGTATCTTGGCGGACACAGTGATCTTACTGCGGGATGTTTAACGTTTGCCGACGTGAAACACTGGAAGCTGGTCAAACGCTACCAGACCAACATTGGCATGCAACTGTCTCCACACGATGCGAGTCTGCTTCACAGAGGTATCAGAACCCTCCATGTCAGGATGCCCAGACACTGTAGTACCGCCCTGAAGATTGCAGAATACCTTGCTACACACCCAAAGGTGCTCATGGTACGGTACCCTGGCCTAAAGACTCATCCGCAACACGAGATCGCTAAATGTCAGATGAATGGATACAGTGGTATGATCGGAATAGAACTGAAGTGTGGGATTGCAGGGGGAAAGGTCTTTGTGGAAGTAAGTGAGAGTCATGTCATGTTTAATGGCCGTCTAGAAACTTTCTCCGTTTCAACTGCTCTATTTGTTATATGAACAAAGTAAAAGAACTTGCAGTATTTTTTATTATTCTTAAATGTATTTAATTTAAGTAAAACTGCCAATGTTTGTCGAAAAATGATACCGCATGTGTTTTAAACTTTTGAAAATTTTTTAAAAACACACTAAGTTCACGTTGGGTACATTTCAATTAAAACAAAGCGATGCAAAGGTTGAATAGTATATAGTATACATTGTGTGTCATTATGCATTGTTCACATAGTAAAACTATAACCGGATCGCCACTATGCATTAATCTCTATTAACACTGCCTCTTGTTCCTGGTACAGAGTCTGCGATTGGCCCAGCTTGCAGTCTCTCTTGGTGGGGTAGAGACCCTGGTCTCACATCCGGCCACAATGACCCACGGGCCTATGATCATGTCGGATAAGGAAAGGGAAGCGGCGGGCATTACCCAGGGCTACGTCAGAATGAGGTAGGATCAACCTCACCAAAGTTATGTATGAACGCTCAGTTTAAATGAGTGGTAAGGGCTGTCGTGGCAAAACGTATAGATAATTCCCACATCAGCGAAGATCCCTTTTCTTGGCAGCCATCTTTGATGGCAACTTCAAGGGATTTTCAGATAAATTGTATAGAAGCGTTAATTTTATTTTCTTGTGTCTTTTTTTCATTTATGGTCAAAAAATAAAAGCTCTTCACCATTGGAAAGCTCTTGGAATATAATATTTTAAAAATTGACAAATGCTAAAGGAATTAATACACAGAAATAAGTAAAAGTATTGGCTCAGCCTTAAACAAATAAAATACTTCGTAAAAGCTGTTAAATTTGATATAAAATTCAGTTAAATAGACTGAAAAATAAAAACACAGTAGTGAATTTAAAACAGCACATATTTCCAGATTTCGGCCTGTATTAGTGTCTGCCTTCAAAGATGGCTGCCTTAAACTGTCTTATCTGTGCATATGAAATCACATGAAAACTATATATTGTAGAGAGATCTAATTGCATTTCACGTATGATTAAAATCAATTGTTAGCTCAAAACAATAGTTGCAATTGTGTTCATACTTCTATAATTAAATCTGACTTACGTGGTTTCGGGTCGATAAATAATGTAATGCATGAATGAAGAAAACCTGGTTTAATATGCATACTATAATGTAAGTAAAATGTTTTTACAAAAGCTTATAAAGTGTAAAATGATATAAAATGAAATTAATTTATACCACTGCAAAAGTACTCCAACTATTGTTAAAACATTAAATCACGTGTGTATTAGAAAGCATATGTTGAATAATGACATTAGATATGTGAAATAACTTTAAACATCCCTGTAATGATTATAAATTGTAGCTATTCGATATTAGTCTTTAAAACATATGTATATCACCATGCGTCATTCAATGTTAGAACTCTATTAAATGTATTTAATTGAAGGTTTATACCATAAGCTTCCCCTACTTTAGAATAATTACCTTTTTTCTCATCATATAAACCATGATCCATTTCCTTACAGCGTGGGCTTGGAGGACCCGGATGACTTGATCAAAGACATCAGCCAGGCGCTTGATAAAGTCCCCCTAGAGTGACGAGGCAGTCGCCTCACATTCCGGGCATTTCCTCGGGCACTTCCGTTTGAATTCCGATTGAATAACATTGCAAATTATATTCGAGGGCATGATACCAAAGGGTAATGGTATTTTATAGTAATGAACAACTATCTAAATGAATAACATATTTTAGATTAGATTAAACCTGTAGCGCGAAACATTGCTGTTACAATGTATGCGTGCTAATCAGTACCTGTGTTTATTTGTTGCAACCCTGATTCGACATTTCAAGTCTTCTTAAAATGTCGGTAGATGCGTCAGTACTTAAAATAACACTACTGAGACAATGTCACTGATAAATGTACACGCAACACTGAGGCAATGTTAATGAAAAAAGTACAACTAGCACTGAGGCAGTGTTACTGGTAAATGTACATCTAGCACTGAAGCAATGTTATTATAAATGTACACCTAGCACTGAGGCAACGTGACTGATAACTGTACACCTAGCACTGAGGCACTGTTACTATAAATGTACACCTAGCACTGAGGCACTGTTACTATAAATGTACACCTAGCGCTGAGGCAATGCTACTATAAATGTACACCTAGCGCTGAGGCAATGTACTTTAAATGTACACCTAGCACTGAGGCAACGTTACTGATAACTGTACACCTAGCACTGAGGCAAGGTTACTTTAACTGTACACCAAGCGCTGGGGCAATGTTACTATAACTGTACACCAAGTGCTGGGGCAATGTTACTATAACTGTACACCAAGCGCTGGGGCAATGTTACTATAAATGTACACCTAGCACAGAGGCAATGTTACTGATAACTGTACACCTGGCACTGAGGCAATGTTAATATAAATGTACTCCTAGCACTGAGGCAATGTTAATATAACTGTACACCTAGCGCTGAGACAATGTTACTGATAAATGTACACCTAGAACTGAGGCAATGTTACTGATAAATGTACACCTAGCGCTGAGACAATGCTACTATAAATGTACACCTAGCACTAAGGCAATGTTACTGATAAATGTACACCTAGCACTGAGGCAATGTTACTATAAATGTACACCAAGCACTAAGGCAATGTTACTATAAATGTACACCTAGCGCTGAGGCAATGTTACTGATAACTGTACACCTAGCACTGAGGCAATGTTACTATAAATGTACACCTAGCACTGAGGCAATGTTACTGATAAATGTACACCTAGCACTGAGGCAATGTTACTGATAACTGTACACCTAGCACTGAGGCAATGTTACTATAAATGTACACCTAGCACTGAGGCAATGTTACGATAACTGTACAGCTAGCGCCGAGGCAATGTTACTGATAAATGTACACCTAGCACTGAGGCAATGTTACTATAAATGTTCACCTAGCACTGAGGCAATGTTACTGATAAATGTACTCGTAGCACTGAGGCAATGTGACTGATAAATGTACACCTAGCACTGAAGCAATGTTATTGATAACTGAACACCTAGCACTGAGGCAATGTTACTGATAAATGTACACCTAGCGCTGAGGCAATGTTACTATTAATGTACTTCTGTCACTGAGGCAATGTTAGTATAAATGTACACCTAGCGCTGAGGCAATGTTACTATAAATGTACACCTAGCACTGAGGCAATGTTACTGATAACTGAACACCTAGCACTGAAGCAATGTTACTATAAATGTACACCTAGCACTGAGGCAATGTTACTATAAATGTACACCTAGTACTGAGGAAATGTTACTATAAAAGTACACCTAGCAATGAGGCAATATTACTGATAAATGTACACCTAGCACTGAGGCAATGTTACTATAAATGTACACCTAGCACTGAGGCAATGTTAATGATAACTGTACACCTAGCAGTGAGACAATGTTATTGATTACTGTACACCTAGCACTGAGGCAATGTTAATATAAATGTACACCTAGCGCTGAGACAATGTTAGTGATAAATGTACACCTAGCGCTGAGGCAATGTACTTTAAATGTACACCTAGCACTAAGGCAACGTTACTGATAACTGTACACCTAGCACTGAGGCAATGTTACTATAACTGTACACCAAGCGCTGGGGCAATGCTAATATAAATGTACACCTAGCACAGAGGCAATGTTACTGATAACTGTACACCTAGCACTGAGGCAATGTTACTATAACTGTACACCTAGCACTGAGGCAATGTTAATATAAATGTACACCTAGCGCTGAGACAATGTTACTGATAAATGTACACCTAGCACTGAGGCAATGTTACTGATAACTGTACACCTAGCACTGAGGCAATGTAACTATAAATGTACATCTAGCACTGAGGCAATGTAACTATAACTGTACACCTAGCACAGAGGCAATTTTACCGATAACTGTACACCAAGCACTGAGGCAATGTTTCCATAAATGTACTCATAACACTGAGTCAATGTTACTGATAACTGTACCCCTAGTACTGAGGTAATGTTACTATAAATGTACTCATAACACTGAGTCAATGTTACTGATAACTGTACACCTAGCACTGAGGCAGTGTTTCTGACAAATGAACATCTAGCACTGAGGCAATGTTACTGATAAATGTACACCTATAACTGAGGCAATGTTACTGATAAATGTACACCTAGCACTGAGGCAATGTTATTATAACTGTACACCTAGCGATGAGGCAATATTTCTATACATGTACACCTAGCACTGAGGCAATGTAACTGATAAATGTACACCTAGCACTAAGGCAATGTTACTGATAAATGTACACCTATCACTGAGACAATATTAATATAAATGTACTCCTAGCACTGGGAGAATGTTACTTTAAATGTACTGATAACACTGAGTCAATGTTACTGATAACTGTACACCTAGCACTGAGGCAGTGTTTCTGACAAATGTTCATCTAGCACTGAGGCAATGTTACTGATAACTGTACACCTTTCACTGTGGCAATGTTACTGATTAATGTACACCTAGCACTGAGGCAATGTTCCTATAAATGTACACCTAGCACTGAGGCAATGTTACTTTAAATGTACACCTAGCACTGGGGTAATGTTAATGAAAAAAGTACACCTAGCACTGAGGCAGTATTTCTGACAAATGTACATCTAGCACTGAAGCAATGTTACTGATAAATGTACACCTAGCACTGAGGCAATGTTACTGATAAATGTACACTTAGCAGTGAGGCAATGTTGTTATAACTGTACACCTAGCGAAGGAAAATGTTACTATAAATGTACACCTAGCATAGAGGCAATGTTACTGATAAATGTACACCTAGCACTAAGGCAATGTTACTGATAAATGTACACCTAGCACTGATGAAATGTTAATATAAATGTACACCTAGCACTGAGGCAATGTTAATATAAATGTACACCTAGCACTGAGGCAATGTTAATATAAATGTGCACCTAGCATCGAGGCAATGTTACTGATAAATGTACACCTATCACTGAGGTAATGTTACTGATAAATGTACACTTAGCACTGAGGCAATGGTACTATAACTGTACACCTATCGCTGAGGCAATATTACTATAAATGTACACCTAGCACAGAGGCAATTTTAGTGATAAATGTACACCTAGCACAGATGCAATTTTAGTGATAAATGTACACCTAGCACTGAGGCAATATTACTATAGATGTACACCTAACACTGAGGCAATATTACTATACATGTACACCTAGCACTGAGGCAATATTACTGTAGATGTACACCTAGCACTGAGGCAATATTACTATAGATGTACACCTAGCACTGAGGCAATATTACTATAAATGTACACCTAGCGCAGAGGCAATTTTAGTGATAAATGTACACCTAGCACTGAGGCAATATTACTATAGATGTACACCAAGCACTGAGGCAATGCCACTTATAAATGTACACCTAGCACTGAGGCAATATTACTATAGATGTACACCTAGCACTGAGGCAATATTACTGTAGATGTACACCTAGCACTGAGGCAATATTACTATAGATGTACACCTAGCACTGAGGCAATATTACTATAAATGTACACCTAGCGCAGAGGCAATTTTAGTGATAAATGTACACCTAGCACTGAGGCAATATTACTATAGATGTACACCAAGCACTGAGGCAATGCCACTTATAAATGTACACCTAGCGCTGAGGCAATGTTACTGATTAATGTACACCTAGCACTGAGGCAATGTTACTGATAAATGTACACCTAGCACTGCAGCAATGTTACTGATTAATGTACACCTAGCACTGAGGCAATGTTACTATAAATGTACACCTAGCACTGAGGCCATGTTACTGATAAATGTACACCTAGCACTGAGGCAATGTTACTGATAAATGTACACCTAGCGCTGTGGCAATGTTACTGATTAATGTACACCTAGCACTAAGGCAATGTTCCTATAAATGTACACCTAGCATTGAGGCAATGTTACTTTAAATGTACACCTAGCACTGGGGTAATGTTAATGAAAAAAGTACACCTAGCACTGAGGCAGTATTTCTGACAAATGTACATCTAGCACTGAAGCAATGTTACTGATAAATGTACAGCTAGCACTGAGGCAATGTTACTGATAAATGTACACTTAGCACTGAAGCAATATTACTGATTAATGTACACCTAGCACTGAGGCAATGTTACTATAAATGTACACCTAGCACTGAGGCAATGTTACTATAAATGTACACCTAGCACTGAAGCAATGTTACTATAACTGTACACCTAGCACTGAGGCAACTTACTGATAAATGTACACCTAGCACTGAGACAATGTTATTGATAACTGTACACCTAGCACTGAGGAAATGTTACTATAAATGTACACCTAGCACTGAGGCAATGTTACTATTACTGTACACCTAGCGCTGAGGCAATGTTACTATAAATGTACACCTAGCGCTGAGGCAATGTACTTTAAATGTACACCTAGCACTGAGGCAACGTTACTGATAACTGTACATCTGGCACTGAGGCAATGTTACTATAACTGTACACCAAGCGCTGGGGCAATGTTAATATAAATGTACACCTAGCACTGAGGCAATGTTAATGTAAATGTACACCTAGCGCTGAGACAATGTTACTGATAAATGTACACCTAGCACTGTGGCATTGTTACTGATAACTGTACACCTAGCACTAAAGCAATGTTACTATAAATGTACACCTAGCACTAAGGCAATGTTACTGATAAATGTACACCTAGCACTGAGGCAATGTTACTATAACTGTACACCTAGCACTGAGGCAATGTTAATATAAATGTACACCAAGCGCTGGGGCAATGTTAATATAAATGTACACCTAGCACAGAGGCAATGTTACTGATAACTGTACACCTAGCACTCAGGCAATGTTACTATGACTTTACACCTAGCACTGAGGCAATGTTAACATAAATGTACACCAAGCGCTGAGGCAATGTTACTATAACTGTACACCTAGCACTGAGACAATGTTACTGATAAATGTACACCTAGCGCTGAGACAATGTTACTGATAAATGTACACCTAGCACTGAGATAATGTTAATATAAATGTACACCAAGCGCTGGGGCAATGTTAATATAAATGTACACCTAGCACAGAGGCAATGTTACTGATAACTGTACACCTAGCACTGAGGCAATGTTACTATACTTGTACACCTAGCACTGAGGCAATGTTAACATAAATGTACACCAAGCGCTGGGGCAATGTTAATATAAATGTACATCTAGCACAGAGGCAATGTTACTGATAACTGTACACCTAGCACTGAGGCAATGTTACTATAACTGTACACCTAGCACTGAGACAATGTTACTGATAAATGTACACCTAGCGCTGAGACAATGTTAGTGATAAATGTACACCTAGCACTGAGGCAATGTAACTATAACTGTACACCTAGCACTGAGGCAATGTTACTATAACTGTACACCTAGCACTGAGGCAATGTAACTATAAATGTACATCTAGCACTGAGGCAATGTAACTATAACTGTACACCTAGCACAGAGGCAATTTTACCGATAACTGTATACCAAGCACTGAGGCAATGTTACTATAAATGTACTCATAACACTGAGTCAATGTTACTGATAACTGTACACCTAGCACTGAGGTAATGTTACTATAAATGTACTCATAACACTGAGTCAATGTTACTGATAACTGTACCCCTAGTACTGAGGTAATGTTACTATAAATGTACTCATAACACTGAGTCAATGTTACTGATAACTGTACACCTGAGGTGCACTGAGGCATGGTTACTGATAACTAACTGTACACCTAGCACTGAGGCAATGGTACTGATAAATGTACACCTTGCACTGAGGCCCTGTCACTGAAAAATGTACACCTAGCACTGAGGCAATGGTACTGATAAATGTACACCTTGCACTGAGGCCCTGTCACTGATAAATGTACACCTAGCCATCTATATGTAAATGTTACTAATAGTACTTAAGTATGGTGACTCTCTAATTTCATTACATACATCAAGATGGGGGTGCCTCTGCTGTTACAGCGTCTTCATTCTTGTCAGGCTAAGAACTTAAAGATAATTGTCATTTCAGTATTATCTATCAAACAAACAACTGACATTATACTGCTGCGACATGCTAACATTTGTGCTTCACTTTATGAAGGTATACGTGCACATCTATGGTCTGATACTCCGTAAGTTATGCGCAGAACTTAATTCATTGTGTACGCATCTTTAATCTATGAGCAGGCCGCTTTAACAGTATTCTACAATTTGTCTCCCTTTGATTAAAGTTTGAGTGTAATAATGCATGCACATATTTTGTAAATATAATATGAGTAGATCTATTGATACATTTATTATCATGGATAAATTCAGGAGCAGGGGATGGGGGACGCACATACCCCCCCCCCCCGCCCCCCCCCCCCCCCCCACCCCCACACACACACATCAACCAGGCAAAAGAATTGTTAAAACAAATGCATGTAAGCTTACAAATACTAAGCTTTTAAAGTAAACTTTGTCTGTTTACTGCTAAGGTCGAAGTAGGGGTCCCTAACTGTGTATGTATATCCAGTATTTCTTTTTTTATACTTCCGTTCAAATTGTATGCAGGTAATTTCATTTTGGAAGACATGCAGTTTTTGTAGCCATCTTCATCTTGTAACAATGTTACATCTTTGTATGTAACTAATTGTATTTAGGTAACTTCAACATATAAACCTTCAAATCTTGTAATAAAAGTGTGGACTATTATTATTGTAGCATTTTATCATTACACAATATAAAAGTGAGTTTCAGTGACAAAAGAGTATTGTAGACATATAAATTCCTACAGCATGAGTAGATTATGATACTTGATTCGCAAAGTATGCTTTGTTAGAGAAAATAATGTTTGAATAAAATGTTTATTAAAGATATAAACGAGGGAACATAAGCCTATTGTACTGCGCCAATAATACTCGCACTAGTCTTACACTCAAAACGCATTTAACACCATATTTACCAATAGGAATCAAATGAACAAAGGTTTTGTTGAACTCATTTTAGTTAAGATTTTTTTTCAGCATGAATACAGCCTTTTAAGGGAGAAAGTTGACACGTTAATCGTAAAATAGTGCGAATAGTATTTTATTTTATCATGAAGTGTGTGGGTATATTGTAAGTTGTTGAGTAGTATGGTTTATCGCTTTGTGTAGTAATAATATAAACTACAGAAAGACACATAAACTTTACTGTTCATTGTGCAGCTATACACATGTTTCTAATACGCTGTTGATAATGTGTCACGTTGTTATTCATTAAAAGGACTTACACTGGAACGACATTGTGTGACAATCGTGGTTATTGTGGGAAAAGCACCAAACTTGACCTAAATATTGCTTGGGGAATCATGATTAATAGAAGAACGAGACGACGGCGAAAAAGTCAAAATGGCTGCCTTTGCTGTCGATTTTAAACTGGCGGTTCTATATTTAGTGGATTTTCAATATGAAAATTAATGCAAACTTTTTAGATTTTAATTTGAGTACTGAATAAACGTAAAATGATAAACACTCAATATAAGTTACAATTATTTTACATTTTTTGCATATCTATATTTTGCATTGTTTAATATTGTGCACCAATCGTGCTATTTGTGTGAATAGTATTGAACTTGGCACATATACCTTTTTGGTAATAAGGATTACAAATAATAATAATAATAATAATAATAATAATAATAATAATAATAATAATAATAATAATAATAATATAATCAATAACAAAATATTTTTTATAACCGTTATAGCTACAATGAAACCTGTGATTCTGCATTATATTCCATTCAAATGTGTTAATTATAAATGAAAATCTGGGCGTTTTGGTTTGAACAAGGATGATTAATCATACAACAGATCAAGCCCAAGTTCAATGTGTATGCACTTTGTGTGGTTAACTATCGCTTCTTCCACAGCAAGCTATCAAATCTTTAAAATCATCATTCAGCAGCTGAAAAGCTTCCACTATGACTAGTGAATGTGTTCCGAAGATGTTTAGATACCATTCGAGCACAATTAGTTGCCATTTTCTTTTCTTTGCACACATAGCACAAGGACAATGGAAGAATACCCATAGGACCTACTAAACTGACAAATAGTCGGAACTGGTCTAATATGCGTCATATCCTGCCTTCATGAATAGTCGGAACTGGTCCAATATGCGTCATATCCTGCATTCATGAATAGTCGGGAACTGGTCCAATATGCGTCTTATCCTGCATTTATGAATAGTCGAGAACTGGTCAAATATGCGTCATATCCTGCATTCATGAATGGTCGGGAACTGGTACAATATGCGTCATATCCTGCATTCATGAATAGTCGGAACTGGTCCAATATGCGTCTTATGTTGCATTTATAAATAGTCGGGGACTGGTCTAATATGCGTCATATGTTGCATTTATAAATAGTCTGGAACTGGTCAAATATGCGTCATATCCTGCATTCATGAATGGTCGGGAACTGGTACAATATGCGTCATATCCTGCATTCATGAATAGTCGGAACTGGTCCAATATGCGTCATATGTTGCATTTATAAATAGTCGGGAACTGGTCTAATATGCGTCATATCCTGCATTTATAAATAGTCGGGAACTGGTCCAATATGCGTCCTATCCTGCATTCATGAATAGTCGGGAACTGGTCCAATATGCGTCATATCCTGCATTCATGAATAGTCGGGAACTGGTCTAATATGCGTCATATGTTGCATTTATAAATAGTCTGGAACTGACCCAATATGCGTCCTATCCTGCATTCATGAATAGTCGGGAACTGGTCCAATATGCGTCATATCCTGCATTCATGAATAGTCGGGAACTGGTCCAATATGCGCCATATCCTGCATTCATGAATAGTCGGGAACTGGTCCAATATGCGTCCTATCCTGCATTCATGAATAGTCGGGAACTGGTCCAATATGCGTCATATCCTGCATTCATGAATAGTCGGGAACTGGTCCAATATGCGCCATATCCTGCATTCATGAATAGTCGGGAACTGGTCCAATATGCGTCATATCCTGCATTCATGAATAGTCGGGAACTGGCCCAATATGCGTCCTATCCTGCATTCATGAATAGTCGGGAACTGGTCCAATATGCGTCATATCCTGCATTCATGAATAGTCGGGAACTGGCCCAATATGCGTCATATCCTGCATTCATGAATAGTCGGGAACTGGTCCAATATGCGTCATATCCTGCATTCATGAATAGTCGGGAACTGGTCCAATATGCGTCATATCCTGCATACATGAATAGTCGGGAACTGGTCCAATATGCGTCATATCCTGCATTCATGAATAGTCGGGAACTGGTCCAATATGCGTCATATCCTGCATTCATGAATAGTCGGGAACTGGTCCAATATGCGTCCTATCCTGCATTCATGAATAGTCGGGAACTGGTCTAATATGCGTCATATCCTGCATTCCTGAATAGTCGGGAACTGGCCCAAAATGCGTCATATCCTGCATTCATGAATAGTCGGGAACTGGCCCAATATACGTCATATCCTGCATTCATGAATGGTTGGGAACTGGCCCAATATGCGTCATATCCTGCATTTATGAATAGTCGGAACTGGTCTAATATGCGTCATATCCTGCATTCATGAATAGTCGGGAACTGGTCTAATATGCGTCCTATCCTGCATTCATGAATAGTCGGGAACTGGTCCAATATGCATCATATCCTGCATTCATGAATAGTCGGAACTGGTCCAATATGCGTCATATCCTGCATTCATGAATAGTCGGAACTGGTCTAATATGCATCATATTCTGCATGCATGAATACTCTGGAACTGGCCCAATATGCCTCATATCCTGCATTCATGAATAGTCGGAACTGGTCCAATATGCATCATATCCTGCATTTATGAATAGTCGGAACTGGTCTAATATGCGTCATATCCTGCATTCATGAATAGTCGGGAACTGGTCTAATATGCGTCCTATCCTGCATTCATGAATAGTCGGGAACTGGTCCAATATGCATCATATCCTGCATTCATGAATAGTCGGAACTGGTCCAATATGCGTCATATCCTGCATTCATGAATAGTCGGAACTGGTCTAATATGCATCATATTCTGCATGCATGAATACTCTGGAACTGGCCCAATATGCCTCATATCCTGCATTCATGAATAGTCGGAACTGGTCCAATATGCATCATATCCTGCATTCATGAATAGTCGGGAACTGGTCCAATATGCGTCATATCCTACATTCATGAATAGTCGGGAACTGGCCTAATATGCGTCATATCCTGCATTCATGAATTGTCGGGAACTGGTCCAATATGCGTCATATCCTGCATTCATGAATAGTCGGAACTTGTCTAATATGCGTCATATCCTGCATTCATGAATAGTCGGAACTGGTCCAATATGCATCATATCCTGCATTCATGAATAGTCGGGAACTGGTCCAATATGCGTCATATCCTGCATTCATGAATAGTCGGGAACTGGTCCAATATGCGTCATATCCTGCATTCATGAATAGTCGGGAACTGGTCTAATATGCGTTATATCCTGCATTCATGAATAGTCGGAACTGGTCCAATATGCGTCATATCCTGCATTCATGAATAGTCGGAACTGGTCCAATATGCGTCATATCCTGCATTCATGAATAGTCGGAACTGGTCTAATATGCATCATATTCTGCATGCATGAATACTCTGGAACTGGCCCAATATGCCTCATATCCTGCATTCATGAATAGTCGGAACTTGTCCAATATGCATCATATCCTGCATTCATGAATAGTCGGGAACTGGTCCAATATGCGTCATATCCTACATTCATGAATAGTCGGGAACTGGCCTAATATGCGTCATATCCTGCATTCATGAATTGTCGGGAACTGGTCCAATATGCGTCATATCCTGCATTCATGAATAGTCGGAACTTGTCTAATATGCGTCATATCCTGCATTCATGAATAGTCGGAACTGGTCCAATATGCATCATATCCTGCATTCATGAATAGTCGGGAACTGGTCCAATATGCGTCATATCCTGCATTCATGAATAGTCGGGAACTGGTATAATATGTGTTATATCCTGCATTCATGAATAGTCGGGAACTGGTACAATATGCGTCATATCCTGCATTCATGAATAGTCGGGAACTGGTCCAATATGCGTCATATCCTGCATTCATGAATAGTCGGGAACTGGTCCAATATGCGTCATATCCTGCATTCATGAATAGTCGGGAACTGGTCTAATATGCGTTATATCCTGCATTCATGAATAGTCGGAACTGGTCCAATATGCGTCATATCCTGCATTCATGAATAGTCAGGAACTGGTCTAATATGCGTCATATCCTGCATTCATGAATAGTCGGAACTGGTCCAATATGCGTCATATCCTGCATTCATGAATAGTTGGGAACTGGTCTAATATGCATCATATCCTGCATTCATTAATAGTCGGGAACTGGTCCAATATGCGTCATATCCTGCATTCATGAATAGTCGGAACTGGCCCAATATACGTCATATCCTGCATTCATGAATAGTCGGGAACTGGTACAATATGCGTCATATCCTGCATTCATGAATAGTGGGAACTGGCCCAATATACGTCATATCCTGCATTCATGAATAGTCGGGAACTGGTACAATATGCGTCATATCCTGCATTCATGAATAGTCGGAACTGCTCCAATATACGTCATATCCTGCATTCATGAATAGTCGGGAACTGGTACAATATGCGTCATATCCTGCATTCATGAATAGTCGGGAACTGGTCCAATATGCGTCATATCCTGCATTCATGAATAGTCGGAACTGGCCCAATATGCGTCATATCCTGCATTCATGAATAGTCGGGAACTGGTCCAATATGCGCCATATCCTGCATTCATGAATAGTCGGAACTGGTCCAATATGCGTCATATCCTGCATTCATGAATAGTCGGGAACTGGTACAATATGCGTCATATCCTGCATTCATAAATAGTCGGGAACTGGTCCAATATGCGTCATATCCTGCATTCATGAATAGTCGGGAACTGGTACAATATGCGTCATATCCTGCATTCATGAATAGTCGGGAACTGGTCCAATATGCGTCATATCCTGCATTCATGAATAGTCGGAACTGGCCCAATATGCGTCATATCCTGCATTCATGAATAGTCGGGAACTGGTCCAATATGCGCCATATCCTGCATTCATGAATAGTCGGAACTGGTCCAATATGCGTCATATCCTGCATTCATAAATAGTCGGGAACTGGTCCAATATGCGTCATATCCTGCATTCATAAATAGTCGGGGACTGGTCTAATATGCGTCATATCCTGCATTCATGAATAGTCGGAACTGGTCTAATATGCGTCATATCCTGCATTCATGAATAGTCGGAACTGGTCCAATATGCGTCATATCCTGCATTCATGAATAGTCGGGAACTGGTACAATATGCGTCATATCCTGCATTCATGAATAGTCGGGAACTGGTCCAATATGCGCCATATCCTGCATTCATGAATAGTCGGGAACTGGTCCAATATGCGCCATATCCTGCATTCATGAATAGTCGGAAACTGGTCCAATATGCGCCATATCCTGCATTCATGAATAGTTGGGAACTGGTCCAATATGCGTCATATCCTGCATTCATGAATAGTCGGAACTGGTCTAATATGCGCCATATCCTGCATTCATGAATAGTCGGGAACTGGTACAATAATTATGATTCCTATCCTGCAACGAGGAATAATCTTCCTGGCTGCTGCCTCAACAGTGTTTGCTTTTAAAAGTCGACTGTTCCATATTTGGCAATATTAATTTTGCTTGATATCATTATAGCCATTTAACGCTACCTGAGGAAATATGAAGCATGCACTTTCCCCTTAGAAAAAATATAATAACATAGCTTACTCCGAAAAGTATGTTCGTATTAACGTTGTAGACCCACGCTTAGAACTCCGACACAAAGTCTTAAAAACAGGAATTTAACAATCTGCATTAGGTTTGACAAATGTGAAGGTTTTAGTCTAATTCCGCGAAAAATCAAGGCTAGAAATGGTTAATGTCATGCTTTTGACGTTATGTTGTAACGTAGCTAAGTGCAATCATCGCTTTGATTATAATTCAATATTATATGTGTAAGTGAGTTTTGAGAGAATTCTTCTGTTCGCAATTTTAGAGAATATATGCAAAGGTGAGTCTACATGTTATGCAGGAGTGGTGTTCAGGGTGAGTATAGTATAAATTTGTGTTGTAGATTGTGTTACCTTTATTCTGCACCCAAACAATAATTGTGATTTAAGAAAAGTTCTTGCAAAAGTTTGTCCTAAATTTCGAATGACAGCTTGTTCTGCTAAACATGTACTGCTCATCCTTAGGCAGGTTGTATAACTGACACCAGCCAGTTCCCGCTTGAAGCAGTCTGATCAGCATCTTCACTTTTACTGCTGAGTCACTAGCAATATGTTTTTTTCTTACTTTGCCCGAGGTTGTTTAAAAGTAACTTGGATTTTTTATTGCCTCCCGATAAATATCGCTTGATGAGGGTTACTGAAACAAGTATATCCGGGACAGGGTTACATAACCATGTACATCCATAACAGGATTACTAAGACATGTATATCCGTAATAGGGTTACTGAACCATGTATATCCTTAATAGGGTTACTGAACAATGTATATCCTTAATAGGGTTACTTAACCATGTATGGTTACTTATCCATGTATATCCGTAACACGGTTACTGACCCATGTATATCCCTAACAGGGTTACTTAACCATGTATAGTTACTTATCAATGTATATCCGTAACAGGGTTACTTAGCCATGTATATCCGTAACAGGGTTACCGAAACATGTATATCCGTAACAAGGTTACGGAAACATGTATTTCCTTAACAGAATTACTGAACTACAGTTGTTCTAAGACAGCCTTACTAAACCATGTATGTCCGGGACATGTACGAGTATGTACCTGATACATGTATTTCCGTAACATTCCATGTATATCCGGGGTTACTGAAAGATGTATGACCGAGACATGGTTACTGAACACTGCATTTCCGTAACAAGGTTATTCATACATGGATTTCCGTCACAAGGTTACCTTTGTCCATTTATGTCCGGGACAAAGTTAATGAAATGTATATGAACGGTAAAGGGTTATTGAACATATATATAGCCAAGGATTATTAAATCGTGTATTGCCGTACTAGGGTTACTGAACTATGTATTTCATTAACAAGGTAACTGAAGCAAGTATGACTGGGACAGAGTTACTGAACCAATTATAACATGATTCATGCACAATGTATTTCTAAAGCAGAGTTGCTGAACCATGTATGACCAGGGAAGGGTTACTGGTTAACATGTATGTGTGTTCGTGACAGAGTTTTTAAAACATGTATGGCCAGGGCAGGGTTACTGGTTAACATGTATGTGTGTTCGTGACAGAGTTGCTGAACCATGTATGACCAGGGAAGGGTTACTGGTTAACATGTATGTGTGTTCGTGACAGAGTTTTTAAAACATGTATGGCCAGGGCAGGGTTACTGGTTAACATGTTTGTGTGTTCATGACAGAGTTTCTAAAACATGTATGACCAGGGCATGGTTACTGGTTAACATGTATGTGTGTTCATGACAGAGTTTCTAAAACATGTATGGCCAGGGCAGGGTTACTGATTTACATGTATGTGTGTTCGTGATAGCGTTTCTGAAACATGTATGACCAGGGAAGGGTTACTGGTTAACATGTATGTGTGTTCGTGACAGAGTTTTTAAAACATGTATGGCCAGGGCAGGGTTACTGGTTAACATGTATGTGTGTTCGTGACAGAGTTGCTGAACCATGTATGTCCAGGGAAGGGTTACTGGTTAACATGTATGTGTGTTCGTGACAGAGTTTTTAAAACATGTATGGCCAGGGCAGGGTTACTGGTTAACATGTATGTGTGTTCATGACAGAGTTTCTAAAACATGTATGACCAGGGAAGGGTTACTGATTTACATGTATGTGTGTTCGTGACAGAGTTTCTGAAACATGTATGGCCAGGGCAGGGTTACTGGTTAACATGTATGTGTGTTCGTGATAGCGTTTCTGAAACATGTATGGCCAGGGCAGGGTTACTGATTTACATGTATGTGTGTTCGTGATAGCGTTTCTGAAACATGTATGGCCAGGGCAGGGTTACTGATTTACATGTATGTGTGTTCGTGATAGCGTTTCTGAAACATGTATGGCCAGGGCAGAGTAAATGAACCATGTATTTCCATGACATGGTTACTGAACCATGTATTTCTGTAAGATGATTTCTGAACTATGTTTGTCCGGGACAGGATAACTGACCGATGGCCTGTGTTAGTGAGTAGGTGCATGTACTCAGCCAATGTAGTTACCGTGGTATGGTTTCGTTGGGTAGAGGGATGGGATGGGATCAGCCGGCATTTTTGCCGATACTGTGCAGCGACATTTCTATCATTATAGCACAGGAGCACTTATGAGGTGTCCAGGGACTGAACCCGGCCGGTCCATTATACTGACACCGACGCGTCAGTCCCCTTAGCTCCGAGCGTTAGGAGGAAGCCACTACTACCAACTTTAAGTCTTTGGTTTGACCCGGCCGGGGTTCGAACACACGACCTCCCGATCCGCAAGCCGACGCTCTACCACCTGAGCTATTGCGGCCGGTCGTTGGGTAGATAATCAGTCAATGTGCTAACCGTGGCCTGTGCTTGTTTGGGTAGGTAATCAGTCAATTTGCCGACAGTGGCCTGTGTTTCTGAAAGTAGGATGTTTTGGGGGCGATAAATAATCTTGATCTGTTACAAACATATTGACACTCTAGCACAACAAATACACTTGACCTACCCACTTCAGGACCTTCGGATAAAACACGTCTCGGATTCAGGCATTGCCATAATCCTCACATTCTGCATACACGTAGTACACTCGAGACCTTGCACCAGTGATATTTTCTCGCTTTTATTGTATGGTATAAATACTTGGTGAATTGGTTTAAATAATAGAGAAAATATGAACCTCATTAATTCTATTCGCAAATCTTTTAACACGCTCATTTTAAATTAATAATAAATTTGCCTTATTTATAGTTATGCACGTAAACCGGAGAACTATTTACTTTAACATATATAGTTGCAAAATAGCAACGTCGATTAGTAAATCCAATTTAATATTTCAGACGGAGTTTGATGGGGTGACATTTGGTGAAATAATACGATGTCGCCTATTGTCTGTGTATTCCGTCGTCTATTAATAAGCGGCATTTAAAAGGTTCAAAACAATTTTGTCATTTCAGAAAAACACGAATTATTCCAGGAATCAATATGAGGTACGGTGAATCTTTGTTTGGCTGTGATTAACCGTAATAAAATAAATCATATCTATTAATATCGCATCTCTAATTGAACGATTTTTACCAGTAATCATTTCTCTCCGGTCCCTTCTTGTTGAACATAATTGGATGAGACACGGGATAACACTTTAATCAGGCCCGGCAACAAACGAAAGGCGCGCGTAGCCAAACCTTCAGTTTCAACAATAAGCTAGAACATGGCACGTTAAAACGGAAAGGAGGGGGTGTTAAGATAAATATTTACGTATTGTCAGTAAAAGCCCATGCTAAAGAGCTTTACAGTCGGAGTTTAAAAAGGCAAGTGACAAGCGTCATTTTGATCGAGGCGGGATGATAAGGACTAAGGTGTATTGGAATGAAACAATATGACAGGAGACATGGTGAATGTACGGTGCAGATGATCACCCAGCCAGCTGATACAGGTAACTTAACACTGTTTCTTTAACTTGGTATAATGTTGTTATTGTTTTAATAGTAGCAACGTGGTTAACCTCGATCTTTACACTAGTATTTTGTATTACGATTGTCGATTGCACAGGAAGATGCTTCTCGCGCTTCACAGGCAACATTGGTCCACATCACACGTTCTTAGTTATTTGATAACAATGCAATGTATAAGGCGATTTCATAAAGCCAACGCAGCTCAGAGTGTATCTCCTGATAGGACAGCAAGCTGATCTGGGGATACACTTTTGGCTTAAGCAGTATAACCTGATAGGACAGCCAGCTGATCTGGGGATACACTGTTGGCCTAAGCAGTATGTCCTGAAAGGACAGCCGGCTGATCTGTGGATACACTGTTGGCCAAAGCAGTATAACCTGATAGGACAGCCGGCTGATCTGGGGATACACTGTTGGCCAAAGCAGTATAACCTGATAGGACAGCCAGCTGATCTGGGGATACACTGTTGGCCTAAGCATTATATCATGATAGGACAGCAGACTGATCTGGGGATATGCTGTTTGCCTAAGCAGTATATCCTGATAGGACAGCAGACTGATCTGGGGATACACTGTTGGCCTAAGCAGTATATTATGACAGGACAGCAGACTGATCTGGGGATACACTGTTGGCCTAAGCCGTATATCCTGATAGGACAGCAGACTGATCTGGGGATACACTGTTGGCCTAAGCCGTATATCCTGATAGGACAGCAGACTGATCTGGGGATACATTGTTGGCCTAAGCAGTATATTATGACAGGACAGCAGACTTATTTGGGGATACACTGTTGGCCTAAGCCGTATATTCTGATAGGACAGCAGACTGATCTGGGGATACACTGTTAGCCTAAGCCGTATATCCTGATAGGACAGCAGACTGATCTGGGGATACACTGTTGGCCTAAGCCGTATATCCTGATAGGACAGCAGACTGATCTGGGGATACACTGTTGGCCTAAGCAGTATATTATGACAGGACAGCAGACTTATCTGGGGATATGCTGTTTGCCTAAGCAGTATATCCTGATAGGACAGCAGACTTATCTGGGGATATGATGTTGGCCTAAGCAGTATATCATGATAGGACAGCAGACTTATCTGGGGATATGATGTTGGCCTAAGCAGTATATCATGATAGGACAGCAGACTGATCTGGAGATATGATGTTGGCCTAAGCAGTATATCATGATAGGACAGCAGACTGATCTGGGAATATGCTGTTGGCCTAAGCATTATATTATGACAGGACAGCAGACTTATCTGGGGATATGATGTTGGCCTAAGCAGTATATCATGATAGGACAGCAGACTGATCTGGAGATATGATGTTGGCCTAAGCAGTATATCATGATAGGACAGCAGACTGATCTGGGAATATGCTGTTGGCCTAAGCATTATATTATGACAGGACAGCAGACTGATCTGGAGATACACTGTTGGCCTAAGCAGTATATTATGATAGGACAGCAGACTGATCTGGAGATACACTGTTGGCCTAAGCCGTATATCCTGATAGGACAGCAGACTGATCTGGAGATACACTGTTGGCCTAAGCAGTATATTATGACAGGACAGCAGACTTATCTGGGGATATGCTGTTTGCCTAAGCAGTATATCCTGATAGGACAGCAGACTTATCTGGGGATATGATGTTGGCCTAAGCAGTATAACATGATAGGACAGCAGACTGATCTGGAGATATGATGTTGGCCTAAGCAGTATATCATGATAGGACAGCAGACTGATCTGGGGATACACTGTTGACCTAAGCAGTATATCCTGATAGGACAGCAGACTGATCTGGGGATACACTGTTGGCCTAAGCAGTATAACCTGATTGGACAGCCAGCTGATCTGGGGATACACTGTTGGCCTAAGCATTATATCATGATAGGACAGCAGACTGATCTGGGGATACACTGTTGGCCTAAGCATTATATCATGATAGGACAGCAGACTGATCTGGGGATACACTGTTGGCCTAAGCAGTATATTATGACAGGACAGCAGACTGATCTGGACATACACTGTTGGCCTAAGCAGTATAACCTGATAGGACAGCCAGCTGATCTGGGGATACACTGTTGGCCTAAGCATTATATCATGATAGGACAGCAGACTGATCTGGGGATACATTGTTGGCCTAAGCAGTATAACCTGATAGGACAGCCAGCTGATCTGGGGATACACTGTTGGCCTAAGCATTACATCATGATAGGACAGCAGACTGATCTGGGGATACACTGTTGGCCTAAGCATTATATCATGATAGGACAGCAGACTGATCTGGGGATACACTGTTGGCCTAAGCAGTATAACCTGATAGGACAGCCAGCTGATCTGGGGATACACTGTTAGCCTAAGCATTATATCCTGATAGGACAGCAGACTTATCTGGGGATATGCTGTTTGCCTAAGCAGTATATCCTGATAGGACAGCAGACTTATCTGGGAATATGCTGTTTGCCTAAGCAGTATATCATGATAGGACAGCAGACTGATCTGGAGATATGCTGTTTGCATAAGCAGTATATCATGATAGGACAGCAGACTGATCTGGGAATATGCTATTGGCCTAAGCAGTATATCATGATAGGACAGCAAGTTGATCTGGGGATAAACAGTTGACCTAAGTATCTCAGCGTGTATATCCTGATAGGACAGCAGACTGATCTGGGGATATACTGTTGGCCTAAGCAGTATATCCTGATAGTACAGCAAGATTATCTGGGGATACACGAAAGGCCTACGTATCTCAGAGTGTATCTCTTGATAGAACAGCAGACTGATATGAGGAAATATGCTGTTGGCCTAACTATTACATCCTGATAGGACAGCAGACTGATCCTGGGATACGCTGTTGGCCTAAGCAGTATATCCTGATAGGACAGCAGACTGATCCTGGGATACGCTGTTGGCCTTAGCAGTATATCATGATAGGACAGCAGACTGATCTTGGGATACACTGTTGGCCTAAGCAGTATATCCTGATAGGACAGCAGACTGATCTGGAGATATGCTGTTGACGTAAGCAGTATATCCTGATAGGACAGCAGACTGATCCTGGGATACTCTGTTGGCCTAAGAAGTATATCCTGATAGGACAACAGACTAATCTGGGGATACACTGTTGGCCTAAGCAGTATATCGTGACAGGGCAGCAAACTAATCTGGAGATACACTGTTGGCCTAAGTATCTTAGATTGTATATCATGATAGGACAGCAGACTGAGCTTGGGATACACTGTAGGCCTAGGTATTACATCCTGATAGGACAGCAGACTGAATTAAGAATACACTGTTGACCTAAGCAGTATATGCTGATGGTACAGCAAGATAATCTGGGGATACACTGTTGGCCTAAGTATCTCAGAGTGTATCTTATGATAGGACAGCAGACTGATCTGGGGATATACTGTAGGCCTAAACATTACATCCTTAAAGGACAGCAGGCTGATCTGGGAATATGCTGTTGGCCTTAGCAGTATATCCTGATAGGACAGCAGACTGATCTGGGAATATGCTGTTGGCCTAAGCAGTTTATCATGATAGGACAGCAGACTGATCTGGAGATATGATGTTGGCCTAAGCAGTTTATCATGATAGGACAGCAGACTGATCTGGAGATATGATGTTGGCCTAAGCAGTATATCATGATAGGTTAGCAGACTGATCTAGAGATATGATGTTGGCCTAAGCAGTTTATCATGATAGGACAGCAGACTGATCTGGAGATATGCTGTTGGCCTAAGCAGTATATCATGATAGGACAGCAGACTGATCTGGAGATATGATGTTGCCCTAAGCGGTATATCATGATAGGACAGCAGACTGATCTGGGGATATGATCTGTTGGCCTAAGGATTACATCCTGATAGGACAGCAGACTGATCTGGGGATATGCTGTTGGCCTAAGCAGTATATCCTGATACGACAGCAGACTGATCTTGGGATACACTGTAGGCTTAAACAGTATATCCTGATAGGACAGTAGACTGATCTGGAGATGTGCTGTTGGCCTTAGCAGTATATCCTGATAGGACAGCAGACTGATCTGGAGATGTGCTGTTGGCCTAAACAGTATATCATGATAGGACAGCAAACTGATCTTGGGATACACTGTAGGCTTAAGCAGTATATTCGATAGGACAGCAGGGGTACACTGTGGCCTAAGTAGCTCAGAGTGTATATCCTAATAGGACAGCAAGCTGATCTGGGAATACACTGTTGGCTTAAGCATTACATCCTGATAAGACAGCAAGCTGATCTGGGGATACACTGTTGGCCTAGGCATCTCAGACTGTATATCGTGATATGACAGAAAGCTGATTTGGGGATACACTGGTTGCCTAAGCAGTATATCCTGATTGGACAGCAGGCTGGTCTGGGGATATGCTGGTTGCCTTAGCAGTATAACCTGAGAGGACAGCAGACTGATCTGGGGATACACTGTTGGAATAAGCAGTATATCCTGATAGGACAGCAGTCTGATCCTGGGATACGCTGTTGGCCTAAGCTGTATATCCTGATAGGACAGCAGACTGATCCTGGGATACACTGTTGGCCTAAGGGGTATATCCTAATAGGACATTAGACTGATCCGGGAATGCACTCTTGGCCTAAGCATGATTAGTTCATGTTCAGCATGCAGAGTTCTTACGCAGACAAATGCGGATGTACGGACGTGTATATTTTATGCCAGCAAATTACGAATGATTAAATGTGTTACTTTAAATCATTTATCTAAACCTAATTGCTATTCCTCAACGTTTTGAGTTTGCATAAAATTATTTGTCTAATTTATCATAAAATGGGTTCGGTCTCATGAAACATTTTACCTCGACGGATAGTATCAAATGGATTGGTTACATGTACGTCAGTTAAATAAGATACAGTTTTACATAAAGTTGTATCAATATGAAAATTTAAAAAACAAACATGTGTATAAGGTGTGTATGCAAGCGAGTTTAACATTAAAGACTGCGTACCTATATTGCAGTATTGAGTTTTCAAAATAAAACCATTTATCTATGATTTCAGCACAATATTTACAATAGATGAACTTCTAGAGACAGAATAAACCTCTTCATCATTGTAATGTCAAGAACCTTGACATTCATGGTTATAGGTCCGTTGCAGGGGTACATTGAGTAATGAACGTTAACTTTTTATCTTTATCTTAAATATCCTTAAATTAAGCACCAAATTTACAACAGATGAACTTCCAAAGTCAGAACATGAAAACAGTTTACTTTTTCTACAAAAGACATGGTAGATCGATAACCTAATTAAAGTGGTCTAACATACTAACTAATGGGTCAATTAACCACCTGCCCCTGCACCCCCCCCCCCCCTAAAAAATGCAAAAGTTTTTTATGACTGTTTTTGTACTATTATATGAGACGAACAACATATCAAAAGTTGGACAATTTTGACCCACTGGAAAGTGTAAAAAAAGACGTCAAAAAAAAGATGGCTGCCTACAGAAAGTGTAACACATCTTATCGATTGTCATAAAATTTCAAGTTGTAAAACCTGATGTAATAATGAATGATGTTTTTATCAATGTCATGCAAATAATAGCAGATCTAGAAATGTCAGTTGCATATGCACTGACTTCATGATGTCAGAATGACTTGATGACGTCATAACCAATGGACAAGTCCGGTCTTGGATTTTGATTTTGCCATGCAAAAATGCTTTTGTAGTTTCTCAGATACGGTCTTGTTCATCATCCTCTTCCATTACTAGTTCATTGGTCATATTCTCACAGTTGCCATTTTGACAATGACCACACGTACTGGTGTATGCTTTCTGCAGGAACACTTAAGCGTATTACACGCTCTTGAACAGTTGCAATGAATCATTGGAAGGAGAACCTCTGGTGCAGGGCTTTTGTCCGTTATCATTAAAACTAGTTTACCCCTCCTCCTTCCATCCCCACTCAGATGGTTCAAGTTCATCACTACAGCAAATCCAGACCATAACCTGGTCATAACTACGCCGGGAGTGAAATTTTCAGCCTTTCAGGTGTCACAAAAGTTTCAGCTCTCGCAACTTTCTTGCAGAGCATATTGTATCTGATGGATGCAAGAAAATCATTCTTGTCTGCATTGATCAATGCCATCATTGCCCTACAGCCATTTGGTTCAACTGCATCCTTACTTTGTTTCAGTGAACAGAACACTTGTGAACAGTCTTTGATTCCCTTTTCTTTTGTTAACATTCTTTGGAATGCCGACTTCTTTTTCTTTACAAATATACTTGACGTTCAGTCACATCCTGTGAAGGCATTGCGAAACAGTAGATCTTTGCAAGTAGCTTCTCCTCGTATCTGCTTAAAGACATTGATGTTATAGACATTCGATTGTGTCTTGTCTATGCGGAAATAGAGTTCAGTGCAGTCTGAGATGACTACATGGTAAAGCAGAAGTACAAGAAGATCAGTGTCTTCTCCAACGAGGGTAGTAGATTTTAAAGCGGGCATTGAGACAGCTGTTTTTGCAATCTCAACATCTGCATCACCTTCAGCTTGAATTACATTGCAGCCTCTCTGTCCTCTTTTTCAAACAAATTATGTCACCCGGTAATGTTTACCTTATTTGCATTCCGATTTCTGCTTCGACGCTGATGATTTCAGACCTTTATGCTGGCCCCAGCCTCACAACCGTCAAAGACTTCAGTGGCTGTTGCATTGTTTTCGAGAGTGATAGAGGCATATTCGTCTGCATTGGAATCATAGGTGCACCCCTTATTCCATTTTAAGCGATGCAAAAGTGATACCCACACCCACACCCACCCGTCTATCACATGGTGATCAGTAACTTGGACAGTCTCAATTACAACATTGTCAGATTTTGGTCCAGTATAGTTCCTGATTGCTTCTGCAGTTGCGGCTTGTCAGGCTGGCGCTAGATGTTTTTGCTTCATACAAAGACATTGGGTATGGGCATAGTTCATAGTTCATTACATCTTCCAGGCAGAGATCACCTGTCTGTGAAACAATTAGGAACCTCTGAAACAACAACGCTGGGTCTATGGTACGGTCCCATGCAACTGCTTTACTACTTACTAGTGGTTTAGTCTTTAAACTGCTTTTGTGTGGGTATAAGAAAACAGAGTGTCCATCCATTTTTTTCTATATTGCCATTTCCTATCTCAAACAAGTTATGTACATTTACGTCCTCATATGCATTGACCCCTGTGATGATGTTGCGTAATGATCATCTGAATATGGTGTGAAAGTGTTCAGTTTTGCTGCATTTTTTCAATGTCAACCTCATCTCTACTCACTCTGGAGGTGGACAGCTCCGTATGTTGTTCACGAGTGGTGTAATTATTTGTTGTAAGTTCTTGCATGGCAAGGTTGTAAGAAGTTGTCATAGTGAATGGCATAGGCCAAACTGCTCTCTAGTGCTCTGACATACCACTTCGACGTGTAAGGCGCCCTTGGCTTCTTAGTGAACGCATCAATGTCTGTTATATTACAAGATCAGAGCCAAAACCAGCCCAGTATTGGTTGCTGCACCTTGTTACATGGAACCCAGACTGTAACTTCTGGTGAACCTTAGGGTGATTGATCATTCTTCTATGCATGCATTTTCTGGAGATATAGACAGGCTGACTTCGAATAATTGGGATGGCAAGCAGCCGCAAATATTGGCAAGCATGCTGAAATTGCACTGAGATGCATCTCCCATGATCCCATTCGATTCGACGCAACAAGTGACCTAGATGTACCAACCATGTACGGGTAATTGATCCACATCTTGCTGTTTTGGGATGTTTATGCCAGTTCTTCCCTTTTGAGAGTTACAGTTTTGTCAATCCCACGAATACAATCTGATGTTAACTATGATTCTAAGTCACTAGCAACACTCTCCTTCAACATGTAAAGTTTCCCCACTTCTTGGAAACCACGGTCATTCTCAATGGTCTTAGTAACTATCTGTCGTGTAAGACACTGATCCATCAGCAGGTGTCCACGAAATGCTCGCTGCACTGCCTTTCCACTCATGATGTGTGCAATAGCATTTTTACCATACACCGTATCCAGGATCGCCTGAAGACCACTGCCGTCCATCAAAGTTCCAATGACACCCAACAAATTCATGAAGATGTGGACGCTTCCAAGTAATAACACCGCATTCTTGATTGGGTTTTCATCGGCAACAACATTTGCAATATCAAAAGCCTTCCAAAATAGCAGTTGGTCGAAGGTAATGATAATTGGCATGTTGTGTTTTGACTCCAAATTGCACAAGTAATCTAGGATAGACACGATGCAGGTTTTGTCCACTGGATTCATGGCAATCATCGGGAGAAATGTTACCAAGGACCTGGTTGCTCACAATCCTTGTGCAATAAATGCATCATGCCTTGCCAACTAGGTATGCTCTGGTAGAGGCGACAGGATATCTCCAACGAAACAACAACAGTGAGGTCACAGGTGGGTGAGAATGGAAGAGGCTGAAATACAATGCTGCTTTGGACATGCTTTACAAAGCGGTAATCTCAGTTCGACAAGTTTCAAGTCAGCTATTTTCTGCCTCGAAATTTCGTGTCTAACTTGGTTACCCGGGGTAGTGGCAGCTACCATTCCCATCCCAGGAAATGTTGGTAAAACTAGGTTTGTTTAAAGCCTGTTACAGGGTAGCTGGGTTTATTGATTGGGCTAGTGAGCGGATGTCTTGATTAGTTTATTGTTTAATGCCTATCAAGTAGACATATAGTGTATTGATTGGTTGTTAGAAAGATGCTGTTTAGTCTGTGTATCGACAGTGTCCATTTGCTTTTTGAAATACTTTTTGAGTTTTTTAATTATTAGTACAAATAAAAAAAATGGTGTGTTAGTTGTTATTTAATTGTTAAGCTGTTTTGTTGATAGATTGTTTGACTGTTTCGTTTTTAGATATCGTGAATCTAGACTAATTTATCAAGATAATTCAATCTCCGAGTTGTTTGAAGTTACATTAAATTGGCTCATCCCGAAGTGTCAATAAAGCTCTCTGGTGAACGTTTATTGCAGTTAAAGCCCTCCACTCCGGTGTACATCTATCTTGGAGGACCATTGCCTCTGACAGCAACGAGTTCTTAATCGCCTCCTTAAGATAAAGTCTATTGTTGGAAATCTTGTAGTATCGTGCATTGTTTCAATAAGACCAGCCGTGAGAAACCACTGTTTTATCTGTCTCTGCCATTCAACTGTGTTTGTATAGAGATATAAAATAAAACAATCAATATAAAAGGTAGATGTAAGTAAGCACAAACAATAAGCGTTACATAAATTGATTGTCAACTAAACTCTTCGAATAATTTGACAGTTATATAAATGTTAACATTCTTTGTAGTATCTTTTGAACTGAACTCAAGAAGAATTGCATAGATTCAAATTACGACAGTCTGAAAGCATGTAATTGCGAATAACACGATAAAATTGAAACCAGTCACTTGCCGATGTGGGATATACATATTACTGATTTTATAACGAGTCAATTGCCGATAGAGGATATACATATCACTGATTTTATAACGAGTCATTTGCCGACGGGGATATATATATATCACTGATTTTATAACGAGTCATTTGCCGACGGGGATATAAATATCACTGATTTTATAACGAGTCATTTGCCGACGGTGATATACATATCACTTATTTTATAACGAGTCATTTGCCGACGGGGATATACATATCACTGATTTTATGACGAGTCATTTGCCGACGGGGATATACATATCACTGATTTTATAACGAGTCAATTGCCGATGGAGGATATACATATCACTGACTTTACAACGAGTCATTTGCCGACGGGGATATACATATCACTGACTTTATAACGAGTCATTTGCCGACGGGGATATACATATCACTGACTTTATAACGAGTCATTTGCCGACGGGGATATACATATCACTGACTTTATAACGAGTCATTTGCCGACGGGGATATACATATCACTTAGTTTATAATGAGTCTATTGCCGATGGGGATATACATATCACTGACTTTATAACGAGTCATTTGCCGACGGGGATATACATATCACTGATTTTATAACGAGTCAATTGCCGATGGAGGATATACATATTACTGACTTTATAACGAGTCATTTGCCGATGGGGATATACATATCACTGACTTTATAACGAGTCATTTGCCGACGGGGATATACATATCACTGACTTTATAACGAGTCATTTGCCGACGGGGATATACATATCACTTATTTTATAATGAGTCTATTGCCGATGGGGATATACATATCACTGACTTTATAACGAGTCATTTGCCGACAGGGATATACATATCACTGACTTTATAACGAGTCATTTGCCGACGGGGATATACATGTCACTTACTTTATAACGAGTCATTTGCCGACGGGGATATACATATCACTGACTTTATAACGAGTCATTTGCCGACGGGGATATACATATCACTGACTTTATAACGAGTCATTTGCCGACGGGGATTTACATATCACTTATTTTATAATGAGTCAATTGCCGACGGGGATATACATATCACTGACTTTATAACGAGTCATTTGCCGACGGGGATATACATATCACTTCTTTTATAATGAGTCAATTGCCGACGGGGATATACATATCACTGACTTTATAACGAGTCATTTGCCGACGGGGATATACATATCACTTCTTTTATAATGAGTCAATTGCCGACGGGGATATACATATCACTTATTTTATAATGAGTCAATTGCCGATGGGAGACATACACATAGATGATAGTGTAATCCTGTTATTTGCCGATGAAGGATATTTATGTACAGATGACACTGTAAGCCAATAGGGATACATATATACATATAAATGCTATTGACAACTAGTCACTTTCCCATTACATAATGGATATGCCTACATTGATGAAGTGTCACAAAGTTTATTCTTTGTTAATCTTAAGATCTGAACTCAAAGTAACAAAAGTTCTATCGTCGATAAAAACTGTGCATTTGCATCGTTGTTTAATGTCTAATGGTTTAAATGATTGAACAAGATGTTGTTTTGTTGTTGTTTTTCTTAGATAGATATACCGTACACAGCCGGTGCAGTACACAGCCCAAAATAAGCTGTATACTTCAAGATGCTGTATATAGCTTAGTTTTCCATGATTATAAAAGCAAGTGTGTTATAGGTAGACTATCCGTCAGTCCGTATGTCGGCTTTCCGTCCGTGCGTGCGTGTGTCCTTCAGTCACAGTTACTTCTAATATATATATATATATATATATATTAACTTTTAACGAGGTCGATATCGTTAAAAGTTAAACGCGATCGACATTATTGATTATATCGAAAAGGAAAAATTCGATTTCATATGTAATTAATTTATGTGCTATTTATATACCACTATTTGTGAGAGTGCTCCTGATATTAATCTGTTTAATGTGCTGTTAATAGGAAGGATACTGCCACTTTTACTGCTGTTGTAATGATTTGATAATGGCGTCTGTTAAATAATTTGGTAAATGTTTTATGTTTCATAAAAAGCCTAATGAATGTGTAGTATTATATGTACTCATTAGGCTACCTGCATGAAATAAATAGAATTTTTATTATTTATCATTATGAACATAAAGCATAATCACAATTATGCCTTAATGTAATATAATAGAATATATACATGGAGATATTTTAAAAACTTTTTCTTACTAAGTTGGCATAATATATGTACCTACTAGTGTATTTACAATATGAATAGATGTCATTAGATTAATAAAATTATGTTTTGTAGGCCATGTGAAATAATATCGTTAACTTTATCTTTTTTTCTAAGTATTAAATATTTTGGACAAATTAAAAGCAAGTGATATACATTTTCTATTAGATTACGTTGACAATGTTCACATATTCACAAATTAATACTGGTGCCTGTGAACTCTATAGGTAAAGACGATAAAACCTTATGTTGCTTGAATATGCTTAAATTACCTAAAGTACAACATTATCTTACGGCAGTCCGTTAAGACTGCAGGACTTTTCATTGAGTTCTTTCGCTGTAGAAACACTGATAGTTATGTCGGCCACTTGTAGATCTATTACTTTGTGTAAAATTTTAAATCAATTTTTAACGCATGTTACTATTTACGCTCATGAAAAATGTCCAGGTCAAACTTATATAACCAACTTTTCTTTCTCATTGTGAACCGGATTTAAAGTCACATGCAAATTAAGTGTTGACTTGAATTGCTTGAGATATCGTTAGGTGTGGAGAGGCAGGGCGAAATGATTTATAAAGGTATATTGAATGTAACCAGCAAGTATGATTACTGTTTGTAAGAAATGAAATATGACTTGTTTCTATAAATCACGAAATGTTTTAATTTATTGAAGGTATATATTTAAGATGTAAAATCGTACATAAGTACATATATAACGTTACAGGAAGAACAGACTAAACTGTGTGACCAGACCTGGTAGCACAGTAGATAGAGCGTCGGCTGCAGGTACGGGAGACCTCGTTTTCTATCCCAGGGCCGCGACATACCCAAGTCGTTAAAACGGTAGTGGTTAGCTCCCTTGCTAACGCTCAATCAAATATAAGGGTAGCCACAGCAGGTTGATACGGTGTCAGGATAATGTGACTGGGTGTGGTATCAGGTGTTCATGGCACGCTATAAACAGTGAATGCAGCATTATATATCTGCTTCAAGAGGACATCGTCTCCAGATAACTGGAATACCGTGGTGGAACTATAAACCCAATAATAAACGAACAAAACTGTCTGATTTACTTGCTTGGTCATCAAGATGTGTTAAAAATAATATACTTGGGCATAAATTTCCAAAAAAAAAAAAAAGAAACGTAGATCTTTATTTTTAGAACATGTTATGCAGTGTGATATATTTATTATTAATCATTAGATACATATTGTAAATATATTATATATTAACCTTTATTGCACTTCTATTCTCCTTCACCAAATATCGCTTGAAATAAGTAATTTCCTGTGTAAACATACATCCTAAATGCTTTAAGGCAGTGTTTACCAGGGGCGGATCCAGAAAGTATTGGTGTGTTTGTGTGGTGGTATATATACATATATATATATATATATATATATATATATATATATATATATATATATATATATATATATATATATATATATATATATATATATATATATATACAGTCTGGGACCCTAACTTCGACCTAAGTCAGTTAAGAGACACACTTAACATTAAGAGCTTAGTATTTTTAAGGCTTACATGTATGTGTTTTCACAACTTTACATTTTTACCTGGTTGGTGGGGTATGTATTCCCCTTATCCCCCGCCCTGGATCCTTCCATGATGTTTACCTTTCCAAAGTTACAATTGCACTTTATAGCCTCTGCCAAAATAATCAGATGGCGTATAGATGTTTATTTATTATTACATGTACTTTTACATCGGGGTTTAACTCTTTGTCTGCTGCATGTTCTAATAACCTAGAGTTATTGTTATTTGTTTATCCTACAGTCTTCATACAGTCCTAACATGAGAGATAGGTAGACACTGAGGAGAAAATAGTGCAGATTGTGTTCTGGCAGCCGGAGGATCTGGGCATATCCTATGTGCCTATACTTGATCAGTACGTGCTAGTGAATTAAGGGTAAAATCAATTTTATATTTTATGTTTTTTGAAATGACTGGTGAATGGTTGTGTGGTGTAGCGGTCGTAAAGCGGCTGTGCTCGTCTATAACATTGCGGGTCATATTGCTAAAGGATTGTGTAAATTTCTCGTCTGTGGACTGAGGATTAAACGCACATTAACTTCGCAAAAATGTATTTAAATATTCATGTAAAAGGTTTCGATCACCAGGTCGAACGCCTCTCTAACAATCTCATGTTAAGAGAGTTAATTTAAAATCAGGTTATAAATGGTTCTTTTATTATCTAGCAGACGGCGGTACAGTGCATATCCGCGAGACTACAGTATCAACAAAGTGTCATTTCATCCCGATATGCTTCGCACGTTCTCCTGTTAGAAAACCGACATTTAATAAACTTCTGTTTTTGCATGAAAGCCATTATGAACGTGAATTTAATGAATTCACTTAAGAAAGTGTCAAACTGGATGTCCGGGTTAAATGCATCAAACCCTAGGTGTAAACAAAGCATATGTAAATAACTCCTTATTATTGAATGATGTCAATGGATAACGAGCGGGGAATCTATCGGGATAAAGTCAACCACTCCTTATGTTACTCATTATATTAAAGTTTTAAGGAAAATATGACAGACATATAGTTTAACATAAAGTGAATGTGATGGTGAGGTGTTCTAACTAACTAACGTACAACACCGTTTTCAGCCTATTGCTATTTCACAATTTATAACAGATCGTTAATTCAAATAGGGCATGTTTATGTTCAGTTAAAAGAGTAGATGTTTGAATGATGTTACTGGAACACTGATTTTAGGGTTTGAAGTTAGTAAAAGATTTACTTCTCTTTTTTCAGTAATAACTCGAATGTACATGTCGTTGTTGCCTATCAGGACTTATATGCATAGTGTTTG
Source organism: Sinonovacula constricta (assembly GCA_007844125.1). NCBI lineage: Eukaryota > Metazoa > Mollusca > Bivalvia > Cardiida > Solecurtidae > Sinonovacula > Sinonovacula constricta. Next base: position 25,720,615 of record CM017558.1, on the reverse strand, counting down.
CCATGAGCCGCCGAAGAACTGACGAAGTGCGAGGCAAAAGCGTCATGGAACATAACCTTCAGGGCTACGACCTTCCCTCGGACGCTCTTATGGATCTGAAACGTCTTTTTGAGAAACGTTTCCGGTCGCCTTTCTCCGAAGGCCTCTCTCCGGAAGGCCGTCTGGCCATGCAGCAAGTGTTGGATCATGAATTGTCGAACACAAACCTTCAGCGCCAGGATGGAAGAGTTCTGAAAGGTGCTCGAACGGACAAGGCCAAGAAACGGCCCAAGGATAAAGACGATACTAGAAGTAAGCGGACAATCAGTTTTTCAGACTCTTTTAGTAAAAGTGGTACCACGAGATTGGGCGGGGATATTACGGACGAAAGGTTCAGTGAACTGGATCAGAAGAGGCGTGGAATAGGAGGGAAACCAGAGGCAGCTATGGAGACAATAGAGATCGTCAAATACGGGGAGGCGGGGTATGAAGACGACATGGCCATTGAAGAAACGGCCAAGCTAAACTCTGTAGAGAAATGTCTCGTCTGGATGGAAGTGAACAATGACGTCAGTGATGGTGATAACTTGAACAGTTCAGAGACCAAGTCGCATTAGACGAGGACGAGTTGCGGCAACAAGTGATGCTTGCATTCAGATAGGATTACTGCAGACAAAAACCTAGTGGACTTAATTATTGTTTTCTTTGTGAATCTCGTCTACCATTTCACTTTGTATTCGTGCATGCATTTCAAAGTGTAAGGCGGGATCATTAGCCAGTTGGTAATTCTATGATTTCTCGTCTTGTTTGGTAGAATTCCCTCATTTTCAAAATAAAAGAAAAGTGTTAGTTATCTTCTTTTTTGGGGAGTATTTTCAAATTATAATATAAATAATCCTACCTTTGTTTTATTGAAACTTAAATTTTAATAGACATGTATTCAGTCAACAACATGCACGAACCTTTTGTTTCAATGAATTAAAACAATCTGATCGGCTTCATGTTAAATCATTTTCTTTAATGTGCGGGTGAAGACATCAGTAAAAATTACACATCAGTAAAAATTACACAGAAAGAAATCCAATAGTGTGTCATTAAAGCGACGTGGTTACAGTTTTACCACGGCTCCTAGAACCACGTGATTACTTCACATGAATTTCAATGTTTGCTTGTGTGAACAAATATTACACACACAAAACAACAACAACAACAACAACAACAAACGCAGATTCTGATCAACTGTGACCAAATCGCTCTTAAGGTGGAATCCGACAGTTTGGGTCTATTTGTCCTCTCAGACAACCAAATACATGAGTGTTGATACACAAAAAGATCCCGCGAAATGCTGTTTTGTGTACATCCGTGTAAAAAGTAAAGCAAACATGTATTTCCTATGCGACGTATGCTGCACAGTTAGCTAATTTTAAACTAAGAAACCCATGTGACAACTTACTTTGAAATCACTTACATTGATCATCCGGGTAATCAGTTCTGGCGTCAATATTTATTTGTAACTGAAACCTTTTTTGTGCTTATTCATATATTTTGAAACAGTTGACATTTAAAGCGATATATTTATCTATATAAATATAATGTGAATTACCTTTACTTAAACTAAAGCATAAGGTTATAAAGCAGTTACGGACAAATTCCCCTAAAACAGAGATGTGGCATTTCTACATATAAGGCAAACTGTCGTATACAACCTTTAAAACTGATCAAGGCCACGAGACAGCGCTGTTCAAAGTACTTTTTAACCAGAACAAAGGCAATTATAACACTTATTTATTGACGCCAGAAAAAAACACCTATTTAATATTTATCATTATCCAACCTTTACAAACAGCTATGATTCAATCGCTTGAAATAATTAATTAACCCGTATATTTGGGATGGGAGTTGGATTTGCTTGCATTTTTTGCCGATACTGTGCAGCGACATTTCTATCATTATAGCACAGGGGCCACTTATGAGGATGCACAAGGACTGAACCCGGCCAGTCCATTAAACTGATCAATTAATACATGGTTTTATTTACCCTCGCCCTAACTATTGTTAAACTGACACCGACTAGTCAGGCGTAATGCTGTCCCCTTAGCCCCAAGCGTTAGGAGGGAAGCCACTACTACCAACTGTAATATCTTTAGTTTGACCCGGCCGGGGTTTGAACCCGCGACCTCCCGATCCGCAAGCCGACGCTCCGTATATTTGGTATTAGTGTATAAACACCACCTATTTCTGTTGTAAAATATAGTCCAGTTTGTTTCGTTTATTTTCTCAATAAATGTTAGCCGTTTAAAATTTAAAACAGCAGGCACGCGGTCAGGCATCGAAAAAAAAAACAACATCAATAAGCATTCTTAAATGAGAGGGTTTTACATTTAAGTAAACAGCAAGAATCCATAGCATTCTGTTTAATCCGAAATTGGTATGCGCTCCCATATCAAGATTTAGTAATAAATATTTTGGGTGAAGACAAGTAACAAAGAATTTTGTCATTGCGTCAAAAGGCTGTATTGAATAGAATATAAATCTGGCATAAAGCGTCAATTTAATACCAAGGAAAAAAAACATGCCAGGGTTAGTGATTTAAAAGTTTAATATTGGCGTTAATAAAAGATTAAGGTAAAGGCGGGGGTGATACAAAAATTGCAATGCAGGAAAGTAATGGCAATTTAATGAGACAACAAATACGTACATTAGTATATCTGTTGGAAATACATCGGTGAACAATGTTTCTATTGAGACACAAGCAATATGCCATGCAGGACGTATGCGTGATTCACATGTAATTAGACACATCGATAACGGTAATATTGCGATTGTATAAAATCCAAGGTGCTTGGATATGCGTGGCTTCTACATCTATAGTATATATAATTAATCAATGTTTTTAGACTTCATGTCATACATAGCAAACGGAAGACCAGAATGTAACATACAATAACACAATACTGTCTTTATCACCTTTTAACTTATGGCCAGCTTCCCCGGGAACAGGTTTAAACATTTTTCAATTCCCATCAACCACCGGGACTTTCTAAAGGTTTTTGTATTCCCGGGAAGGGCATAATGAACGTTTTAAGATTCAGACATCCCTCCACCAGTCAACTTGAATGCCTTACTTTGGAAATATAAACTTTATTCTCCATGGATAAACCTGGAAATATATATTTGAAATCGCACTTATGTCTCCGGGCTAGTAAATTTGGAAATCTCTTTTTATGCAAATAGTGGTAAAAAGTTGGAATTGACATCTTTAAAACGGTACATATACATGTATATTAAACAGGTCGATGTTCGTTTTCTTCCTGTTGTGTCATTAAATACTTGCACGTAATATATCACCATTTGAAAAGGTTTTTGCTGTGAGATAGAATATCTAAACTCGTCTTCCGTAATCGATTTCGGGGGTCTGGGACATGGTCTCTGGGACATATGTTTCTCCGATGCGCGAAGAGGCGTTTTCCTTATCTCGGGCCAACGTTCTATAATATCGCACGTTTGATAACGAGCATTAAATTTTCCTTTAAATGCTTTACAAGTAAGGTGTGTTTTTTATTTATCTTGTTAGTCGATGTTAATGCTGAAATCTCTGCGGGTATTTGATCTCTCAGACTATATTTCAAACTGTGCTTGAGACAGGAAGAAAATGTAGTTGTTGTGTTGGTTTTGAGGAAGAAGTAAACAAGCATTTTAAACTTTATGTTTATGGGCCTAGTTCATATGAAGAGCAGTTAAAAGTTATAAATTATACTTATCGACTACAAAATGGAAAGAAGAGGCCAAGGCAAAAGAAACAATGATGTTCAATTTGCAACACTATTTTGGTAAACTGTATTGATTTTATCCAACTTTCCCTTTTATACTTATACAAAAGGAACAGAAACGTGTTACACTTGCTTACTTTTAGCTTTTTTAATCTACTATGTCATTGACCTTATGAAGCGAATATTATACTTTTAAATACCTTTGTTAAATGACAAATTTGTTCACATACGACGTTACATGACTACATGTCTTCCCATTTAAAGGATAATAATTATGAGGACATTTGCAAATGCCGAATACTATGCGCATTTAGAAAAAACTATGATAGGTTTTACTATTTTATCTGAAGGTGAACTTTTTCTCCACCATTTTTCTCTTTGTTTGACATAATAAACACGACACCTACAAACATACTCATCCGTTTATCGAACAGTTGCTGAACATTCCCACTTTCCAAAGAGCGTACAGTTTGTTTGAACTTTCTTTCTTGCTTAGTAACCTGTCGTTCGATAAACACTGTCTAACAGACGCCAAGTCATTATTATGTAGTCTGTTTGGATATTTCATGTCTTTAGGTTGCATAAATTATTCATTAGATGTGGTAACGTTTATAGTCTTCCGAGTATAATACGGATGCTCACTGCGAGTATAAATAAGGCTTAACGTTTTAGATAGCATCGACCATGTATGTTTGATGCATGTTTACATGGTACGTTTATTGACAATATGGCAATAGCAGATTATCACAGTACAGAGGTTATACCGACCTAGGCTGAATATTAAAGACGAGTTTATTTACGACAGTTGAGTTGGTAACAACAGTTTTCCTTTGAAGATGATAAATGGCAAGGTTCTGTTAATTGTGTCAAGGATTGGACCGATTAAATATTTAAATCCAATGCTCATTGGCAGACTAAACCAAAAACGTCACATGTCAGTTGACAGACTAAACCAAAATTGCCACATGTTCCTTGGCAGACTAAACCAAAAACGTCACATGTCAGTTGACAGACTAAACCAAAATTACCACATGTTCCTTGACAGGCTAAACTAAAAACGTCAAATTTTCGTTGACAGCCTTATCTAGAAATGTCACATGTTCAAAATGTTACATGTTCATTGACAGACTAAACCAAATATGTCATATGTTCATTGACAGACTAAACCAAATATGTCATATGTTCATTGACAGACTAAACCAAATATGTCATATGTTCATTGAAAGATTTAAAAAAACAAAAACGTCACAAGTTTATTAAAATATTAAAACAAAAACATCAAATGTTAAATGACAGAATAAATCAAAAACGTCAAATGTTCATTGACAGACTAAATCAAAAACGTCAAATGTTTATTGACAGACTAAATCAAAAACGTCAAATGTTCATTGACAGACTAAATCAAACACGTCAAATGTTCATTGACAGACTAAATCAAACACGTCAAATGTTCATTGACAGACTAAATCAAAAACGTCAAATGTTCATAGACTAAAACAAAAACGTCAAATGTTCATTGACAGACTAAATCAAACACGTCAAATGTTCATTGACAGACTAAATCAAACACGTCAAATGTTCATTGACAGACTAAATCAAAAACGTCAAATGTTCATTGACAGACTAAATCAAACACGTCAAATGTTCATTGACAGACTAAATCAAAAACGTCAAATGTTCATAGACTAAAACAAAAACGTCAAATGTTCATTGACAGACTAAATCAAACACGTCAAATGTTCATTGACAGACTAAATCAAACACGTCAAATGTTCATTGACAGACTCAATCAAACACGTCAAATGTTCATTGACAGACTAAATCAAAAACGTCAAATGTTCATAGACTAAAACAAAAACGTCAAATGTTCATTGACAGACTAAATCAAACACGTCAAATGTTCATTGACAGACTAAATCAAACACGTCAAATGTTCATTGACAGACTAAATCAAAAACGTCAAATGTTCATAGACTAAAACAAAAACGTCAAATGTTCATTGACAGACTAAATCAAAAACATCAAATGTTCATAGACTAAAACAAAAACGTCAAATGTTCATTGACAGACTAAATCAAAAACATCAAATGTTCATAGACTAAAACAAAAACGTCAAATGTTTATTGACAGACTAAAACAAACACGAGAGAGACATAATACAAGGACTATGTACATGTACATGTGCCTGCCAGCAAGTTCAGGTCATGTTGTTTCATCTACAACATACATGTACGTTATACAATATTGATATAAAGTAAATCAGATACTATATTGATATAAAGTAAATCAGATACTATATTGATAGAAAGTAAATCGGATACTATATTGATAGAAAGTAAATCAGATACAATATTGATATAAAGTAAATCGGATACTATATTGATATAAAGTAAATCAGATACAATATTGATATAAAGTAAATCGGATACTATATTGATATAAAGTAAATCGGATACTATATTGATATAAAGTAAATCGGATACTATATTGATAGAAAGTAAATCGGATACTATATTGATATAAAGTAAATCGGATACTATATTGATATAAAGTAAATCTGATACTATATTGATAGAAAATAAATCAGATACTATATTGATAGAAAGTAAATCGGATACTATATTGATATAAAGTAAATCAGATACTATATTGATATAAAGTAAATCGGATACTATATTGATAGAAAGTAAATCGGATACTATATTGATAGAAAGTAAATCAGATACTATATTGATATAAAGTAAATCGGATACTATATTGATATAAAGTAAATCGGATAATATATTGATAGAAAGTAAATCGGATACTATATTGATAGAAAATAAATCAGATACTATATTGATAGAAAGTAAATCGGATACTATATTGATATAAAGTAAATCAGATACTATATTGATAGAAAGTAAATCGGATACTATATTGATATAAAGTAAATCGGATACTATATTGATAGAAAGTAAATCAGATACTATATTGATAGAAAGTAAATCGGATACTGTATTGATATAAAGTAAATCGGATACTATATTGATAGAAAGTAAATCGGATACTATATTGATAGAAAGTAAATCGGATACTATATTGATAGAAAGTAAATCGGATACTATATTGATATAAAGTAAATCGGATACTATATTGATAGAAAGTAAATCGGATACTATATTGATAGAAAGTAAATCAGATACTATATTGATATAAAGTAAATCGGATACTATATTGATAGAAAGTAAATCGGATACTATATTGATATAAAGTAAATCGGATACTATATTGATATAAAGTAAATCGGATACTATATTGATAGAAAGTAAATCGGATACTTTATTGATAGAAAGTAAATCGGATACTATATTGATAGAAAGTAAATCGGATACTATATTGATAGAAAGTAAATTGGATGAGGGTTTATGTGCATGCACTGAAATGTCTTCGAACTCCAATGGATGAAAGTTTTAGACTTACCGGGAGCTTACTTCTTCGTACGTTTGGGTTCGAGTCAATGCAATGAGAATGCAATGAAAAATATCGTGTTTAAAAAAACAATCCAAACAACAGAACAACATTTAGTATTGGTAAGCGATTATAGGTAATGAGATTCTAAAGTAGTTTTATAATAAGCCGAGGATTCATCCGCAAATGACTTGATAAATAATAAAGAAATAATGAGAGACTTTAATGAATAGTCTCCCCTGAATAATCACTAAATGCATTTGTATTACTCGGCTTTTATGCTTGTGCCTTTTGGAGTGTAATTTTACTATTCTTCCTTTCTTGTGATACCCTAGTTAACCATCACCAACAAACACTTCAATGTCTTTTTTAAAGCATACCTCTATAAGTATTTTAATGGATCTAAAGCTTAAATTTATGAATAAAACATTTCACCGTTTTACTTGCACCTTCTGCAACAGAAAAGGCGGAAAGGTCCAAGATTGTCCACATAAAAGGACGTGCCTACTATTTGGACTGCCTCCGATATTATTTAACAATGTGAGACAATTTCCATTTCCATTTCACTAATGCACCCCATTCCAACAGTGACTTCCAAATTATGGCTTTAGGTCACCGTAATCATGTAGTCTCAACGACATGTCCGACCGTGGCGTAATTTAAAAGCAATGCTGTTCTGGACTGTAAAAGGGTCATTTGTAAGCAATGCAGTATAAGAAAGAATTATCGGATGTAACCATAACAATAAATTTTCTGATAAGTTTTGTAAATAGTTAGGAAGGTATTTTGAGATCCTTGATTGTGCTTATCTTGTTTATCTTTTAAAACATTTTCATAAAATAAACGATCGTTGATGCCTTGCTGCATTCTGTTTTCACGCTGTTATTATATTGTAAAGCAATAAAATGATAACGGTGAAACAAATTTTGAAACGAATTTCTTCAATTTGTAAAATCTAAGGCCTTGGTATAACCATTTTGAATGGGATAAACTTGTTTTATGCATTGAAATTTTTTATCCTATACATACATCCTATATCATAGGATGGAACACGGGATGACTCACTATCAAGGTATGGATAATTCACCATGCTTAAGTTGAAATCGTCTCTCTTGTTATGGACATTAGTATATACGTTGTCATAGGAAATAGTGATTCAAATGTCTAGAAATTACAAATATTTCCTTTGTTAACGTTAAGTTCTGGATGGTAAATAAGATGGATCCTTTCAGCATAGATATTATCATTTTTAGGAATATTTTCAGGATATCCTGGCATTGAAATGAAAGCTAATATAATGTGGGTAGAAGGGGATAAACTTAACACAAAAAACTAACACTTATCTGCAATCAATGGTGCACAGTTGTTTTTCATTACGCGCGTTACGAATCTTTTTTCCGGAAATTTGTATGATACATTAGCAATTTATCTGTGGAACATCATATTGTGATCAAATTTCTGATAAAATCCTGAAAGAGATACGCAATATCTGCCTACTTTAATAAACAATGTCCAAATTGTGTATTGTTACCGCATGTGAAATTTGACAGGCATGATGAAGCATGATATGTACACCGAAACAATACAACTTTAGATGATTTTATTTTTTTTATTTTTGTTACATCACACCGACAATAATAATGCAATATATAATATAATGTAATAAAGTAAAAGCATCTAAAGATACGTTGGCGCCGACATGTTGGCGAACAAGAGATTAATATGAAGCCAGACGCTAGAAGGTCTCTTTACGGGACGCAATAGCTGTCCGTTAAAGGGCAGTCGTCCGTGAGGGGAATATCGTAGTCTGTAAACTACATGTACTATCAATTCTCGGATAGACAGTATAGTTTATACACAGAGAAAGATTCGATATGAAGGCTGTCGAATTGTATCAACTTATACTAACATACCGTCCATAGTTCTCAAGAATGGTGTTCCCATGCGTCCTGGTTAATAAAAGCCACCAAGGAATGATACAGTCTACTAAACGATTTTGACATTTGTATTATTAAATAAATTATTCAAGAAATGTATTTAAAAAGTACTTAGTGTACGCATTAATTATACTGGTGCTTTTATACATGAAATAACACATGCATCAACTAGACAATCAAGGTTTGAAAGGTTGGTAACAGCTATTTCATACTAATAAACATTCCTGGTCTTTCCAAATGTAATTTAAATCTTTATGTCTGAATTTCGACGACGTCTATTATTTAGAAATCCATACCACCTAGTAAATCTAAGTTTGAAAGCTACGTAACCGCTATTTCAAACTAATAAAATATCAGTTTTAAAAAATGTACCAGCATGAGTGTTACTTCAGTACAGACATGAGTGTTACTTCAGTACAGACATGAGTGTTACGTCAGTACGGATTGGCGGCGAGCGAGAACTTTGAAGATGAACAGCGGTAAGTGAAACGACGGAATAATAGTAAACTAAATCGGGAGCGGATCCAAGATTTTTTTTTCAGGGATTGGGGTCCATACTGAGCGAGCTAGTCGTGCAATGGGTGTATGAGGTATGCTCCCCCACCCACCTACCACCCCAGAAAAAGTTACGTTTAAAATGTAGCAGCCATATAGAACTATTTCCTGTATTTTGAGAAGCTGCTTAAACCTTTTCCGAGTCCAAACCGTTTGTGTTTCGGCGTCAAAGATAATATATAATAATATTTTGTCATGGAATTACGCGAGAACCATGTGTAGTGTTAGGGGATATGGGGGCATGCTCCCGTATGAGGATTGTTGGCATCTAGACGCGAAAAAGGGCCCATTTCCTGCATTGCAGATGCTTGAAAGACCTTCATAGAAAGTATACAGTTTAATATCAATGCGTTTTAATACATTATCAGGGAACATACATGCTTCCTGTTCTCATACGAGCTCTAGACACGTGTTATGTCAAAACAATCTCCAAGACAGGTGTTGTTGTTTTTAATTCCAGTGGGAACGGACACCACCCCCACCTCCCCGCTAGATCCGCTTATGTAAATGCAGGGCAAATTATATTGTTTATAGAAACAATAGAATCGGTACAATCGACGGATGCTCCCCGAATAAACGCTATTCCAAAAGGGCCTTTCTTTTATGCTCCGGACAATATATAAGTATTGATAATAACAAAGGGTAATAACTCCTAAATTATGCAAAACGGAGATATGGTTCTTGTACTGTGAACTTCTTATTGAGATCTATATATCTATGAAGTTTCACGTTGATAACTCTTACGATTTTTGTGTTATGTTCCGGACAGAATTTGAGTACTAAAAATAACAAAGGGCAATAACTCTTAAATTGTGCAAAATAGAGGTTTGGTTCTTATACACTGCACTTCTCCTCATTAAGAACTATCTGTCTATGAAGTTTCATGTTGACTCTCCTACAGTTTTTGTTTTATGGTCCAGACAAAAATGTGACGAACGAACGGACGGACGGACGGACGAACGAACGGGACGGACAAAAGGACAAATTGGCGAAAATATGCTCACCCTTCAGGGAGCATAATAACCTGGCACTCATCATCTTTCGTACATGTGTACATAAACGTGTGGTTAGAATATGTCTTGCAAATCAACAGCGCTGGTTCGAGTTTTTTGTCCGCCAGGTTGTTATTAACCCGTGCAACGCTATAGCGCCTTTCCCGGGGAAAATAAATTTATGCATGTTTATTGCTGATAAATCATTTTCAAATGGAGCCATCTCGAACATTTGGTGATCCTAGATATATTGCCACTCGATCTGTTAATGTGTAAGGTGCCCGTGGCAGCGGCCAAGTCATTGCTACGAAGCCCTCATTGCGTTCTATCGAGAGTTCTTGATTGCGATTGTCTGCGTTCTCGCTGCTCTAATGGCGCGTTCAAGACGGTCGTTATACTAGTAAGTTCCTATACAACAATGTAAATAAACACAACTTTATCAGTTGTTTGTTTGCTTCTGAACTGTTTAAACATGCCCGCAAAAAAAGATGGAAAGTGGATATAGATAAACGTTGGAGACATTCCTTTTGTGAGCGAAGTCAAAGCATCTCTGCAGAAACGAGGCATTCTGGGTTCTGCATGTACCTGAGAAATGCAATCTTAGGTTCGATATTTAAATCATATGAGGAATATATTAAATGTAGAACTCAATGTGACATAGAAAAGAGAAGTGACGAAGTCCATGAGCGAAAAGCTGATAAGTATGCATGCCTTGTGGACGATTGTCGCTAGAAAGGGTGGTTGTTTTCAATAAAAGTAGACTGCAGATTGTTTCTTTTCTCATTCATGTAGAAGATGCTAAAATCCATTGGAATTTATTGACAAAATCAAACGAATGTTACCCTGGCTTAAATACTGCAGAAAAGGTCTCCAGCTGGCGCCAGATGAGGAGAGCTATCAGAGCTAGAGCTCAGGTCCGGATTTACCTGGGTGGGGGTGGGGGTCCCAGTAGGCCCTTTATTTATTGAGAAATGGCATGATCACACATTTTGTAGACCGTGTAGAGATAGTCGCTCAGATTGTCTTAGACTTAGAAGCACGAGCAGTAATTAAGGCCACCCGGCCCCTTGCTGCTAGCGAGACCCCTGAGGCCACCTGGCAACTCGAAGGGAAGTATGCGTTTGCCTATTTCGGCATATTTTTGGAAGAATTCGAACCAGTTTTCAACAACAAAGTTATGTGGCTAAAGGTTTATGCCTTCGCATTTTCAGGGTCAGTTTAATAAAACCATTAAAAACTATTAACCCTTCGTCCAGATACACTTCAGAACGTATCTCCGACATTTTAGAAACTTTTTTTAGAAATCTGACCATGCAACTGTGTCCAAATCGCTTTTATCCAACTTAAAAAACAACAACACCAGCAGACATTGAGCCAGGTCTTATTCGTTGCAATTTGTTTTTACATATTTTTTTCAGTCGCAAGGATAGCCTACATGAAGATCTTTTCTTATAATTCTCTTCTGTAAATCTGTAAGTTCTCTCACGGTTTCTTTGCTTTTTTGTTACAACAAATGTTTGTCATAGTCACGTGTTATTGTGTTTTAGACCAATAAAGTATGAATGAATTCATGAATAAATTGATTAAATGTAAGCTCGTCGGGAACAAATAAGGGGAGTTCATAGTAACTAAGTTTGTGCATGTGCCTTACGTGTTTGCCTCCCCTTACGCTTCATGTACACGTTAGACCGCCGCCGAGGTTCATTTCCAACCAATTAGAATTTTAGGGCAGTTGAAAAGCACTTAAAATTAAAACTTAAAACGCAGTAATTTCCCTTTAATCTAACTTATATTTGACGAATTTGTCCGGGAAAATGGGTGCACAAAAATTTACTTCGTCAGGATTTTCACGATTGTGTGAAATTAACGTTACGCATCACGAAATGTAAACAAGTCCATGCCAGCTGTATCTAACGACGCTATCTTAACAAAAACTGTTTCGAAATATATATTTCGTAAGTCTTAATTTGTAAGTATTGATTTAACTTTTAAAATATTATTGTCGTATAATAGCTGCATCTACAACATTTTCGCTACTGCTAGCTCGGTCTCGCCAGATCGAGTGGCTGATCTTAGAAAGAAAAAAATCATAATACATAAAAGTACTTCAAGGGAAATGTTTGCGCCCTATGTGGGGATCGAATCCACGTCCCCCGGATCATCGTTCCGGAGCTCTCCCTACTGAGCTTACCAGACCAGCTGTGGGCCTCTACACCACACCAGCACTACACTGCTCCCCCTCTTATCTATCTGGGCCCATGTCCAACTCGGGACAGCCACACTAGTCTTCTGTTTGCTTCTGACACAAGTAAAGTACTTCAAGGGAAAAGTGAGTGCCCGATGTGGTTATCAAACCCACAACCCCTAGATCACTGTTCAGGCGCTCTTCCTACTGAGCTTACCAGGCTACCTGTGGGCCTCTCCACCACACTGGCAGTATAACATGTAGAACATATAATACATGCTGAAAGTTTCAGAGCCCAGTACGAAAAAAGTATTTACTAAGTTGAAAAACAAAGACTAAATAAACAAATTAATTCTATTTATCTTGGTTTCCTTAAGAAACATTCAGTCTAGGTTGCTCATTTGTAAATTTAAAGTAGATCAATCTCAGAATTTAGGGTTTGAGTTTATTTCCCATCTTCCGTAAATGGCATTTTACCACTAAGTACAATCTGGTGGGCATTTTTAAGCAACTTAAACATTTTTCATATCTAAGGAGGTAATAAGCACATTTCCTAAATAGCAATGATGTTTGATGATGTTATTGTAGCACCGAGATGGCCTTTACACCAAACATGATCAGCAGCCTAACTGAGATGTTGGCTCCCAAAGAGGTGGACTCTGACAGCGATGAGGATAAGGTAGAGCTTTATTTTTGGTGCCAAGTATCTTGAACAGGGATTTTAAAACTTTGAGCTAGTGAAAGGTCGCAAATGTAAATGCTCTGGATGCTGGATAACTATATTGTTCATTATTGGATGTGTAATTGCTGGATCTACATGTGTCTTTTTATTTTTATTGCAAAAAAACAAGGTTATCCAACCATGTGGCAATGCAGGGAAATCTATTGTGTACTGTGAAAGCATTTTATTTCGTGGGGCAGAAATTTCGTCGTTTGAAGAGGACGGGCATATTCGTGGGTACTTGACTTCGAGGATTGCCCTACCCACGAAATAAAAAAAAAATTACCTTCGATTTTTGACAGATGCGAAACTGAGGCCTAACACTGAAACAGGGTCAATTGCAAAACTATGGATTAGCGAGTGACTCTGCCTATTGTCTTACGTCACGCCTGATGATATTGATCCACAGCAGCCGGTCAATGTTTTCACAGCCGAGTTTCATCAGACGACTTTTATGACACCAAACTGTCAATTAGCGTGTCATTTAAGGAATTATATTCATAAAGATGTTAGGGGGGCGGGTTCTTTCAAGGGTCTAATTTAACGAAGCCATTGACTGTCAATTAACGCCAATTAGCGTACTATGCAAAATGACACAAAACAGACCCTTGAGTAAACACCCTGACTAAGTAACATCTTTCATATGTTAAACCTGTCAAATGACATTATTGCACAGCTACTAAATAGAAATAATTGATTACGTGACAATCGAGCATACTTCATCAAGCGAACCTGGGTCAAAGGTTAATTTGAGCACAAATAAACACTTAGTACCTTATTGAAAGCAAAAAGGTGTGATATTAAATTGTACAGGTCAATGATTTGTAATAGACATTAATTACAGAGAATCTGACGAATTAAACCATCGTTTAATTAACGTATTACAAACTTGCAATATACGTGGCTCATACCAAATGTTTACATGATTTACAAGTAAATCTAGCATTCAAAAGTCTAACCGAGGGGATTTTATATTGTTGGTACTTAAATTCGTAGATTGTCTTGCCCACGAATTCCACGAAATTAAATGCCCCACAAAATAAAATGCTTTCACAGTATGTTGCAGTTCAAAATATATAAGATCAAGATTTATAATTATTTCTAAATATTAGATTATGGTATTCAGATACTGTCAAAAACAATACATGTGTGCATTTTCATAAGAACCTAATGATAATTTATCATTGAAATAACCATTTGCAAATGATTTGTTAAGACTACAGAATGTTAATTATCAAAAATTATCCAAAAAAAATCTCTTTATCTTCTTGAAAATATTTTGCAGCCAACTACATGCTCTGCTCAGATGACCCCAGCTAGCATTGGACCAAAGAAGGGAAATGCCAAGGTGGAGACAAAAGGTGTCTATACTAGAGTTTCTTGATTATTTGATGGGAGTGTATATAATTAAAGATTTGATGATAATAGGCATAGACACATTGATGCAGAGATAAAATCTGTATTCATACATTTGGTTTATTGTTCTTACACCAACAACATTATCAACGACTATTATTGTGGTTATGTCTTGAATATAAATAATTGTTTAGCCTAACTCAAATAAAACAAACTATAGTAAATCCTGTGTTGAATTTTGACATAACTGCATTTCATTGATGCTTGGCTTTTGTATCTTTCTGGAAGCCATTTTAAGGTAAGTTGCACATGACTTCTTGGATATGACAATACTAATATCATGCTAATTGATACCAATAGAAAGCTGCTACTACTACTACATTATTTTATTAAAATTGAAGGTATATCCTGTGTGTATTATTATTACCTGTGCTGGAAAGATCATCTGGACACCTTTAATATTGTTTTCTTTGATCAAACAACAACTAATAAATTTTATATGTTGACAGTTGCACAGAACACAAAGGACATCTGGGCTGAGGAGGAGGTGGCAGAAGGGGCGGAGTTTGAGTCTAACTATGATCCAAGACCTCAACCTGAGTAAGTTTAGTTGATGACTACATACACTCTAGCCAGTAACCTTCAGCCCATTACTGTGCGAGCTTGAGTCCCAGTCAGACAGAAAATGTCATGTAGGGAAACCTTCCAACTGACATATGCTGGGTATGTTTGTCATTCCAGAAAATTGACACTGGTTTCCTCATATGGCTATATGGTAAAATAAATCAAACTGAATATTGCTGGTGTATATGTTTTACAATTATTCTGGTCTGTTTAAACATTGCTGATATTCTTTGTTTATTGTAACTAAATGTTTAAGGGACTCATGTGAGTGATAAAGTCTCTTTTGAATTACTTCCCTTTTGTGATTAAGAATGTTTCAGTTATGTGTTGATATTAAGTTTGTGAAGATTAAATAACTGTTTTGCAACATTTAGTGTGCTATGGTGTTTATTTTGGCTACTTTCTTATGTGTTGGTAGTAATTTGTGTTGATTTGCTGTCTCTACACTAGCATTAAGTTTATTTATATGTTTTTTAGATGTCTGGATATTACATGGTTTGTTTCTCTCCTGTCTTAAGTATTGCATGATTCATGTTTAGAAATCCCAGCAATGCATAGATAGAATATCTCACAAATTGTTTTTTTTGCCTTCTTACCATTGGTTGGTTTGTGCTACAGCAGTCTGGCAATTGACCTTTCACACTGTCATTGGGGTATAGAGGGTTCTAATTAAGATAGTGAACAGTGCCAATAACAGATGAATGACTATAACTGACAGGATTCTCTCAAAAGACACATTTTGACTGCCAACTGTCACTGACACTTACAGCAAAATATGTACTGTAGTAGACTTTATTTGTTATAACCTCATGCCAACCTTTGCTGTTGGTAGTTTATGTCCACCATTTGTCCATAAGCACAAGGGTCTGTGCATTCTCTGGCAAGGATAGATGTTAAGTCGACTTAAGTAGAAAAGGGTACATACTAACTTTGTGTTACCATATCTGTATTTTACAGATAAAGATTATTCGTCGAATGTCTAGGAAATCTAGAAATTGTGACAAACATTAGAAGAGGATATTATGTTATCCGATTTTTTTTTCATCAATACAACTGTTAATATGATACCTGTTCATTAATACATGTTTTATCTTCTGGTCCCTAACCATGGTATGTTTCAGGCCAGGAACTCGGCTTTTATCTAAGGCGTTACCTTAGAGAGGGTGTGATTTTCAAACCTGCAAACTATCATTTTATATTTGCCACTAGAGGCTTAGGTGACATGCCCTGTTACAACCCATTTTAAAATTAAAAAAAACAACAACTAGTTTTGAAATAATTTATTTCAAAACGGGTTGCATTGGTATCAAGTATAAGGTCCATATTCACCATTCTTAAGTCTAAGTCATGACTTAAGCCCAAATCACGATTTTCATACCAACAAAAATAAGGTTATTTATTTAGTTTCACTGTGTTTTTAAACTGAAAGTAACAAAGTTACAGTGTCATGCAAGAATACAGACACGTAGACAAATACATAATGAAGATATTGTGGATAGAAATCCATGACTTGAGAATTCTTACTTAAGAATGCTTGGTGAATACGGGCCTTATTCTCATGCAACCCTTTTTGAAGTAAAGTTTCCCCTCTGCAACAAGTTTAGAACTTTAAGCCATTCTTAAAAAAACTCAAGATTGTATCAGATAGTAGTCAGGACATGTATATAACATTAGTTTTAACATTAACTGAACTTTGTTAAAACACAGTTAATACTAAGCCTAATAACAGTTTAAAATAATTTTGTTTTGATGATGAGGGTATTTTACATACATTATTTTCAGAACAATGTGTACCTCATTTCAACCCTTGAAGACCACAAAACAATATTTCTTTTCAGTAAGTTATAGATATAAGTCCACTACCCCAAGGCAAGTTTAAACCAGTGTTCTTTGTGCTGCCAAGTGATAAGTGTTTGTTCTAAACTTTGAGGCTGAACCCAGCCAGGCTTCTTGTGCCTGGCATGTAAGTGGTCCGACTCTGGAGAGTACTGTTTTTCTTTATATAATATTACAGATATGACATTGTGTACAAGCAGGCTGTTACCTCAGAAGACATGTTCCTGCAGATGGGTAACAAGACTCCAGCTTCTTTCTCCTGTGAGGATATGGTGGTAAGTTATATAATGATATGGGGTCTTTGTTTACCCTATCCTGTGAGGATTTGGTGGTAAGGAATATAATGATATTGGGTCTTTGTTTACCCTATCTTGTGAGGATATGGTGGTAAGCTAGAAAAATTATATAGGGTCTTTGTTTACCCTATCTTGTGTGGGTTTGGTGGTAAGCTTTATAATGATATAGGGTCTTTGTTTAACCTATCTTGTGTGGATATTGTGGTAAGCTATATAATGATATAGGGTCTTTGTTTACCCTATCTTGTGTGGATATTGTGGTAAGCTATATAATGATATAGGGTCTTTGTTTAACCTATCTTGTGTGGATATGGTGGTAAGCTTGAAAAATGATATAGGGTCTTTGTTTAACCTATCTTGTGTGGATATTGTGGTAAGCTATATAATGATATAGGGTCTTTGTTTAACCTATCCTGTGAGGATTTGGTGGTAAGCTATATAATGATATGGGGGTTTTTGTTTACCCTGTCCAGTGGGGATTTAGTGGTAAGTTATATAACGATATGGGGTCTTTGTTTACCCTATCCTCTGAGGATTTGGTGGTGAGGTATATAATGATATGGGGTCTTTGTTTACCCTATCCTGTGAGGATTTGGTGGTAAGCTGTAAAATGATATGGGGTCTTTGTTTACCCTATCCTGTGAGGATTTGGTGGTAAGCTGTAAAATGATATTGGGTCTTTGTTTACCCTATCCTGTGAGGATATGGTGGTAAGGTATAAAATGATATGGGGTCTTTGTTTACCCTATCCTCTGAGGATTTGGTGGTAAGCTATATAATGATATGGGGGTCGTTGCTTACCCAATCCTGTGAGGATATGGTGGTAAACTATATAATGATATGGTGTCATTGTTCACCCTATCCTGTAAGGATTAGTGGTAAGCTGTAAAATGATATGGGGGTCTTTGTTTACCATATCCTATGAGGATTTGGTGGTGAGGTATAAAATGATATGGGGGTCTTTGTTTACCTCAATTGTGAGGATATGGTGGTAAACTATATAATGATATGGGGTCTTTGTTTACCCAATCCTGTGAGGATATGGTGGTAAGCTATAAAATGATATAGGGTCTTTGTTTAACCTATCCTCTGCGGATTTAGTGGTGAGGTATATAATGATATGGGGTCTTTGCTTAACCAATCCTGTGAGGATTTGGTGGTAAGCTATATAATGATATGGGGTCTTTGTTTACCCAATCCTGTGATGATTTGGTGGTAAGCTATATAATGATATGGGGTTAATTTTTCACCCTATCCTGTCAGGAATTGGTGGTAAGCTATATAATGATATGGGGGCTCTTTGTTTACCCAATCCTGTGAGGATATGGTGGTAAGCTATAAAATGATATAGGGTCTTTGTTTACCCTATCCTGTGAGGATTTGGTGGTAAGCTATATAATGATATGGGGGGGGGGGGTTTGTTTACCCAATCCTGTGAGGATATGGTGGTAAGCTATAAAATGATATAGGGTCTTTGTTTACCCTATCCTGTGAAGATTTGGTGGTAAGCTATATAATGATATTGGGTCTTTGTTTACCCTATCCTGTGGGGATTTGGTGGTAAGCTATATAATGATATGGGGGTCTTTGCTTGCCCAATCCTGTGATGATTTGATGGTTAGCTATAAAACAATATAGGGTCTTTGTTTACCCTATCCTGTGAGAATTTGGTGGTAAGCTTTATAATGATTTGGAGTCTTTGATTACCCAATCCTGTGAGGATATTGTGGTTAGCTATAAAATGATATGGGGGTTTTTGTTTACCCTATCCTGTGAGGATTTGGTGGTAAGCTATAAAATGATATAGGGTCTTTGTTTACCTCACTTGTGAGGATATGGTGGTAAGCTATAAAATGATATAGGGTCTATATAATGATAAGGGGTTATTTTTTCACCCTATCCTGTGAGGATTTGGTGGTAAGCTATAAAATGATATGGGGTCTTTGTTTACTTTATCCTGTGAGGATTTGATGGTAAGCTATGTAATGATATGAGGGCTCTGGTTATCCAGTTCTGTGAGGATTTCGTAGTAAGCTATATAATGAAATGGGGTCTTTGTTAACCCTAACCAACAAACAAAAACAATTTTTGTTCTGCTTTTTCCAGTTACCGGTATTTTCTGTGGCTTCCCCAACATTTTTTAGATTTAATTAGTTATTCTGTTCAATTTCCAAACAAAGCACATGTTTACTGAATGTGGATTTGCCACATCAAAGATAACGATTAAACACATTCTATTTGTAAGCTACTGCCATTTTACATTCATATTATCATTTTGTTGCAGGTGAAGATCAAGTTGCCTGAAACGAAAATTGCTGACGTGACGTTGGATGTCAAAACAAAGTTTCTTGACTGTAGAACCCCTAAGTAGTAAGGACATAATTAATAATGTATTGTCATTATAGACTGTTTTGTGGTTCCAGGTTTGTTTCGATGGTCATACTTAAGAAAAGTAATGACCAAATATGTAAAACTTCTGTTCTATACCTGATGTCATCTCAGACTCTCTTTTTTACGATGTCTTTTAGTGGTAATTAATGCACTTCTGTTCATGATAACAGGATAACAACAATAATGATAATGATGAAAGATAAAAATGATGATGATGATAATGATTGACTTGTTTTTGTGATGATGAAAATGTTGGATTTATAAAGGTTATGGTGATTATGATGAATACCTTTTGGATAATAGGGATGTTGATAATGCTGATGATGAGAAGGATAATGGTGATGATTTTTTTTTCTAGTTACCTAGGACTACATCTGCCCAATCCAGTGGATCATAAGAACGGTAAAGCAGCCTGGGATGGGAACACAGAAACACTCAGTGTCACCTTACGTATGAAACGTGATTACGACTTCATGAACTTTTGACACAGGTGCTAGAGTAAAGAAACTTGTCCCAATATTGACTTACACCTACTGATGTGTACACTTTGATCGCATCATCTTTGGACATTTTGTAACTGGTAAATAAGAGGGATCAACTGCCATTTAGTTTATTTAAAAAATCTGTCCTTTGACAGTACATTCATTTGCAAATTATTACATATTCTACAAACTGATTTTTGCAATTTTGAAGATTTATTTGGGTATTTTTTGCCATCTACTGTTTAAAGTAATTCCCCTTTGCTTAAAAATATTTACATTTTTATCATTGCAATACTGTAAAAAAAGAACGTTTTTGTGCCTTTAACACAATGTAAACGAAATGATTGAATGTCAACAATACTTCAGTAACATTTAAAAGTAAATTTTGATATTTAACAACTAGATGTGGTAGACTGGTCCTGGGAGCTCTGTTAACAGGTCACCACTTCCAGATACAGATGTTATGTCCCAGGCCTCTATATATTGGTCAAAAATAAGGCAGCAGTATTCCTGTAGCTTCCTTGACTATACTACACCTCTAAGGGATGGGGCATTTAGTCCACAATTGGTTTCGCCTAGTGCCAGGATAAAATGATTGAAAGAGGTTGCATGCCAGGTGGACATAGCATGTCATTACACTGAAGGCAGCACCATAAATGTGTTGAGCAGACCCTCTTTCTGGAAGATGGCAGGTGGGATTCCAAAGGCCCCAACAAACAGAATTTTTATTATTATTTTTAATATTTCTGTAACTTCATGTACTAGATGTAGTAGTATAAAATTATCTTAACCTGTTTTTTCTGGAGGTATTTGTTAGATTTATATGTGTTTTAATTTTATCCATATCTGTCATTACCACATTGAAATCTATGTAATGGTTGTGTTGCCTGTTTCATTTTTGTCTGCATATTTATTTATTCAATTTCTATGAATTTAATAAAAAAATAAAATACTCTACCTTGTTTTCTACTTCTGGTGCAGCAATTATTTATACTGTCTACTACATGTTATACTGTTCTTTGCATTTTCAAAGGTACTTGGAACGAGAAAGATGTAAACAATACATATTATCATGTATGCATATTTTGTATATATTACAACTTGAAGTGGGGCGCTTATGGCATGGTGGTAGAGTTGCCGATTTGCCGATTTGTAACTCCTCTGACAGCTTAGCCTCTCACCACGTGGGTTCGAGTCCCATTTGGGACTTAATGTAAGGTCTTCCAGCTGACTTGCCGTGTGCAGGGGGTTCTACCCAGACATGTGTCTGGGGTCTTCCTCCACCAAAAAGCTGGTCGTTGCTATAATGATCATAAATGTTCGCTGCAATGAATGTCAAAAAAACACAAAAAACAACTTGTTATTTATAATAAGTAATAATAAAACAATAAGTGATTTCAGCTGAACTGTTTTACATTTATTATAATATTATCATAAATACAATTATATTACATTAAGTAATAAAGTTTTAAATGTACAATTTATTACTTTTTACTACATGTTTAAAAACTATGAACAGTTTTATTTAGATTTCAGGACATTTATGAATCATTTAGACATGGCAAAAGAGAAATACACATTCTAAACAAAAATAGTGATTCAATAAATATTGTTTATTAGGGTACCATTAAATCACTAGCTCATGTGAAGGCAAGTGATGAATAGTCAAGCATGCATTTAGTAATGTGTTGTTTATAAGTGATGTATTTATAAGTGATACTACACATGACTTGAATGGGCAAGTTCAAAGATTTACTTAAATTAATTTAGCTTGGAGTTTGGCAGAATACTGATATTATTAGTTTTAATAATATACATTGTGTAATTTGGAATTAACATTTACTGTCAGAAAATTATTTCACATAAGCTGTTCCTTAAATAGCCGATTTTAATTTATACATGGACACAGACTCTACCATTTTCTATAATAATGATACTATCTTTAGCTATTGAGTTTATGTGCTTTCCTTCACTTGGCAGATTGTATTCTATCCACCAGTTAACTGACCTAGAAAAAATTATTGGAGCACATGCAGCCATAGATCTGCCTGTAATGCATCATTATAGATTTTGTTGTTAAATATGCATTATAAAGTTACATAGACTAAATGACAAAAAAATGTTGTGACGATTCTGAGTCTCACAACCTACAGACAACACAATCGTTCGAAGGACATCGGGTGCACATTTATTTTCATTAAATATTATGGTTCAGCAAGCTTTCTTATAAACTGAAAATTGCTAATTTTACCAAAAAGTTGCTTTAAAGTCACCCAAAATCTGTGATGAAAGAAGTTTTATCTTGTTTCATTTGACTTTTAAAAATGCTGAAAATGAGTTTTGATCAAAACTACATTTTCACACTTTTGTTAACAAAATATATAATATTTTGTGTAAAGTTATTGTTTAATGTACATTGTGACATATTAGTTCCCAGTTGTAGGACATATCACTTGTGCAATCAAAACTACAATCATTAATATCTTATCTTTGGCATTTCTTAAAAAAATTACACATAACAGCACATAACAAAACTACACATTTTGCTGGACTGGTACAGTTTAGTTTTCTCAAAATGCTTCCAATGCACAACATACCACCTGCATGTACAAATCTGATTGGACTATTTATTTTTTTGGAGATGAGCCTATGAAAAGGTGTCAGTGTTGCAGACAATATCTTATATTGAATGTTCTTTTCAGTAGAGAAAGCTTATGCATGCTTTATAGTTACACTGATTGGATAATAATGTGCTTTATGTAAACAGACTTCTGACATATATATATATAGCAACAATCCTTGGTTCCGTCTCTCAGCATGAGTAGATCGGCTCAAGGTCGTAGAACAAAAATGCTTCATTGGTCTTGAATGGATACCTTAGGGTTACGTCCACGGCTGGGTTATGTTCTGCCAGTGACACGGCCTCGTAATGAAGGACCAGGTCCAACAAGGTCACGTGCGTGCAGAACCCATTGGCAATACCGTATCCAGAGTCAGTGTGATGGATCCTTACATGCACCACCTCTTTTTTATAACTGGGGAAAGATCGTAAAATTTGGCTTATTTTACATACCATTTTTAAGAAAAAAGAAAGGCAGAAAAGAAGAAAAATTGTCATTTATAAAACAATCATAATGCATTTTGAGATTTTTAAAAATTGGTTTCTTTTTTTCTTTAAATCCAAACTTTTCAGGGATTGTTTGCAACTTGTTTGCAGCTATGAAGCATATACAGCGAAACATAAGCTTCAACCAGATAGGTTTGAAGCACTGAAAAAATTTGCAATTAAAAACAATTACATGATTAAAATCTATTGAAGATACATACTATACAGTTTAATTACCAATTTGTATAAAATAGCACATTAATCGCCATGAACTGATGTATATTATTTACCATTTGACAACAGTTAAACAGAATGCAAACAGCTTTGATGCCCACCTCATTCGAAACACATGCATATCTGCGAAACACATGCATATCTGCGACTGTGTTTCTTGTTTGTCAATGTTGTCTTACTGTTACATTTTACTGACAAGGGTGATGACCAGTCCATTCAATATCACACAGATCGCCGCATTGTACAGGCTCAACTCCCAAATCATTCGATTACAGAGAAAACGAAGAAGTTCGATATTGACACAATGCAATAAGCTGTAATATACCTTGAACTGTCAATGTCAACATTCCCATATATGAATTTTGCTTAAAAGAGTTACTAACTCCACCATCCTGGAGAAAGTTTAAGACACAGAGTCTATAATGTCTCCCTATAAAAAGTCATCTTTAACACAAACACCATTACATAAGGGAAAAACTTCACGCATAAGACGTAATCTTGGCCTTAAATTGTTCCCAAACAAGTGCTGGACCCCCGCTGTAAAAATTGTTTGTATTATCTTAAATAAATCGCACCAGCCAATTATCGTCATTATAGCGACGTCCTATTATTTTGGGGAACGAAGATCCCAGAAAATTTCGGGAAGGAACAACCGGAGCACCCCTGGTCAGCTGGAAGGCCTTTCCAATTAAAATCTCGACCCGAGCGTACGCGGAGAGAGGCTTGGCAGTCGGAAGAGTAAGAAGAAAGAGCACGGATGTGAGATATCCAAGGTGCCGCATCAAACATAGTCGTAAAAGTTACTATAACAACAGGGAAGTTCAGTTTCTTATTATAGCAATAAGTATTCCGAACGATAAATTTGAAGTTACTTAATTGCTACAGACAACCCATCACTTTGCTGTTGTGCTATGCTACTATAAAGTATGGTACATATCTGCTACTTTCTTCCTTTTCAGCTGGTACGTCTTTGTGCAAGCTGCATTGTGAATCTGGCATACTCGGTTTCTTTTGTTAAACGAAACAAAACGACGCAAAAGAACTGTGAATTCCCATTGTTGCATGTTTCCTTTTTTAAGTTGCCAGCTACTCTTTAGTGTTAAAAGCTACACTGTTAAAAGCGGAACAGTCGGGGGTTTTCTCTAAAAAGGCCTTACAGAACAGCTAAGACTTTCTGTTATTGCCTTCTAAACTATAAAAATTCCATAAGAGGCACGGCGGGCCTTAACAAGTCAGCGACTCCATCGCTAGGCATCGGCAGCTCCTGTTTGAACAAATTAAGGATTGTTGCTTGTTTCTACGAAGCTGTACATATTGTTCACGACCCCAAACACTTTCCAAGTCCTCTGCTGTAAGATCAACATGTGCTCTTCTCTTACGCGTTAATATTGTGGGTCTGGACCCTTCCAGATTGTATTCTGTATTTCTGTACGCGTTCCAGGACCCAGCATACATGTATATTCCTCATACTTGAACAACTAAATACAGTTAAGATGGCAGAACTATACCCTGCTCGTGCATATTTTCATGTCATTTAATTGTTGAAGAAGTGAAACCCTATCAGAAGATGATACCCTTCTAATTGGATGAATGTTGGTCTGGCACTATTGTCCAAACTCCTAGTGATTTTTCTTGTAGCTAGGAGCTAGACAAAATTAAAATTCAACAAGATCTCAGCGACTAGGTCCTCGCCAACATTTATAAAAGCAAAGGAAAGAAGTCTGACTGCTCCAAACACACTGATCATATAAAACGTCACTTCAAAAAATACTTGCAATGTTCCCCGTAAACAGACCAAGGTAGTTCTTTATTGAATGTGTGAGCACAAAAACAAAATAAAATAAAATCTTAAACTGACCGAATCCTATTTAAAGCTTTGCATCCGCACCATTATCGAATGGGGTAACTTTAGCACAAAAAGACCTTTCAGGCTTAGATATCCAGTATTGAGTCATTGCTGTTTAAATCCTAGATGTCCTCCTGGGTAGGACATATTTCAAAGGTAACGGGCCAACATCTGTCTGAGATTGCTCGGTATTTGGAAGAAAACGTTACAGTAAGCTTCGATGCCAAACCATGACAAAACCATATCTTGCAACCGTTCATTTAGCCATGTCTTTAGCGAACAAGATAACAACGCTCAAAATAGCTCTCTTAATAGATTCTCCTTATTACGGCAAACGTAAAGATGACTTCTGCCTGGCATGAAGAACAAGGAGATTGTGTCTGGACGTGTCTGCTCTGAGCCCCACTTAAGGTATTAGATGTGTAATAGTGACTAAAGTGAATTCTGACAAAATATAATATATAAAATTATTCAGCATTGTATACTAGAGTATTTTCCAAAATTTTAACAACTTTTCACCTCGGCTAACTTGAGTTTTGAAAACTTTTATGTACTAGGTCGACGTCCTCAAATCTGACCTTTAAATAATCGCATATATGTTGACATTGTATAAATAAAAATAAAGATGCCATTTGTTTTCTACATTTTTAATAGAGTATACTTTTCTGAATAAAAATACTCCAAAAAAAACATGTGAAAAAATTTCCTTCTTTCCTTCTTGTCTTTGCTTTAATTTTTCTTTTTTACGAATCTTCCTCGCTGACAGCGATTCCTTGGCAATATTTCATTGGATAAAATTAGAAAACAAAAATCGGGTGATTTTATTCTCGGAAGGCCGAGTGTTGAATAATTGGCCGAACATGTACCGTCATAACACGCTAAATGCCGACATTACCCGAATATTCATGAAATTGATTACACATCTAATACCTAAATAACTTGTTGCATGTGATACAGGCAAGAACATTATTTAGTTTTCAAAAATAAACTTGGTTTGTAACTATGAACATTTTAAAGGAAAAGGGTAGATCGCAGACGAATGTACCTCCAATACGTATTAGGTCACATAAAATGTCCTTGCCATCAGACAAAATCATACTGGCTACTCATTATCAAGCACTACACATCGAGACGCTCCTACCTGATGGAGATTGCGTATGATTCCTTATCGTTTTCTGTTTTCTCTCTTAAAAGGAATGTCCCCTCTGGGGTGGCCCTAAGATACTCTGTGGCGTCCTTCCGCTCACACACTACGCGCCAAGTTCTTTCGACAAGGTGGGGCAAAATCTTCTTGGAGACCAGGAAACTGAAGACAAACAACCATGCCGTTAAAACTACATTTTCGACAAGTTAAGCAAACATGTTCCTGTATAACGACTTAGCAATTATTAACAACTAATCCATCATCGTAAAGGACACATTATTTAAACGATTTGTTTCCGACTTGTTAATCAACTTTTCTAGAAGTTCATTTAATATTTTTGAGGTTGGTACGCTGTGTAGAGGTTGTTCTGCGCTTTTGAGGTCATTCATTTATTCAAGGGGTTAACCAACTGTTGTAAGTTTTCCTTGAATCTCTTAGGGGATAACTTTGCCCGTCTAAAAATAGTACAGAAATATCATTTAGTTCCAAAGGTTACTTGGCAATTCGTGGGTGGGTTACAGTTTTATAGGTATATTATATATGTATTGTTTTATAGGTTAAATGACTGTTCTGTAAATGACTTCTAAAGATTAAAACACATTTTAAGAGAAAATACTGTTTGTATGTTAATCATCTCTGTACGTGTAACATGTTCGTATCGATAGTTACTTGACTATCTTCATAGAGTTATCTGAATTATCTCTAGGATACCTGAGTTGCGCGAAGCATAACTAACTTTTCTAAAGATAACTTGTCGGTTCTGAGGTCAACTTACTTCAAGTTTACACGACCTTTATTAGAATAAACTATCATTTTGACTAAACTTACTATATAAAAGAAAATTAATTTATATTTTAGAGGTCAGCCATAAATAACAAAGTTTGACAGTTATGATTTGCATGTAAGCTATTAAGATTATTATTTGAGCGATGTTGCTGCTATGAATGCTTTAGAAAACATAATTAAGATTTCTAAATTGTTAGGTTGCTTGGCGCGGGTAGTGGTATGGACTTACTCTTTCACCTCCTCTAGCTGGCGGGTTATTTTGTTTATGTCTGACTTGATCTCTCCGATCTCCACCAACATTTGTCTTTTCTGTTGAGTGTACTGACCCACACTCACTTCCGCTAGTTTCATGTTTCGCTCGATTTCATTATAGCGCCGCCGCAATTTGTTATAATTTTGGTTGAGACTGAAAGAACAGATAAATATTTATGACATATATATGTATATTTGTACACACGTAAGTTGCGTGATTGTTGTACCGTACTGAAGCTTCAGTGTAACTTGGGCTGGAGCTGTAGTTTGGGATTAGTTATATACGCAACTTAACCGACTTTTAGTTTGCAGGTTTTAATACCTGAAAACCCACATTGGTCATCTAAGGTGTCTGCATCTCTGTACATATTAAAAAAATTGGTACAAGATGAGGGAGAATAAGTATAGTGTATGTATTATTTTCAACCAGATCAGATCATTGGCGTATTTATGAAAGAGTTTAACAGAGTATTGAAGGATTTACGTCAGTGAATAAGGAAGCTTTAGCGGCATACTCACAGACAACACACATTAAAACACCACGTATTAAAACAGTAATTGTCTGGTCGCATCAATACGACATTCCAGTTGCGTTGTCAGTTTTTAGTTGTGATGCTTTAAAAAAATGTTGGATTTGTATCTGTAACTACGTTTGTTTCATTAAAACGTTTAATTGCTTAAGTTAGTTTGTTGATTGTTGTTGTTAGAGATAAGTGTCTAGTCAACAGTCGCTTGTCGGTTCATTATTAAAGGACATACGTACGTGTATCTTTGTTTATTTGGGTTTATTATCCCACCAACAGTATTTCAGTTATCTGGAGACAGTGTCCACTTGAAGCAGGTATAGTGTTGAATTCACTGTGTTTAGCATGCTGTGAACACCTGGCATGATACCACACCCAGTCGTATTATCCTGACACCGGGCCAACCAGTCGTGGAACTACCCTTATATTTGCTTGAGCATTAGCAAGGGAGCTATACCACTACCATTTTTAACGACATTGGTATGTCGCGGCCTGGGATCGAATCCGGGGACTCCAGTTCCTGGAGCCGAGGCTCTACCGATTGCGCTACCAGGTCCGTTCATACCTCTGTATTTCCATGGCCTCGACGTCAGTATGGAAGGTTTCTTGCAGTTTTATCTGGTCGCCGTACACTCGCAGTGTCTGATCTAACGCCTCGGCCAGCTGGGAGGTCTCGGCCAAGGACTTCTGCACCTCGTCGTTCTGCTCAATCAGAAATCTCAGGTCGTCTTCCCGTTCCTTTATTAAGGCTCGCAGCTGTTTGAACAACATTTTTTCATCTTCACCGCTGGAATTCTGTAAACAACAAAGACCCAGGTAGTGGGTGTAAGAACGTTTAATACTCCTGTGAATATGAAAAGGTATTTAGGGTGTTGACTGATATATAAACTACATAGGTGTTAGATGACATCATTTATTATCAAAACACATGTAATTGAACCTCTAAGCATTTAACATTTACTACTGGGATAGTAGTTGTCCGTGCTTGCCAGTCGCCAATAGTTTCTATAATTTTTTTTGTGGGAATCGCTGACTTCAACAGACATCATGCCTTAAACTGCATGGGCACCGGCGACGTAGTTCGTGTTATGTAAATAGGCGACATTGTTTGTGCGAACTACATTCTTCTTCCAACTTCTGGCGAACACAACGATCGTGATTTCAGTAAGAATCATTGCACTAGATACATCCGAGGGATAATTGTCCCGAGGACAGAATTACGCGAGGAGTTCTGATTGAGTGAAGGACCAGAATGTTTACTCAGTCAGCGGTGATTTGCAAGAGAATATGTGTACTATCAATGAATAATGCTAGTAAATGTGAGAACAGTGTCATTGTTCCTTAACAATTATTATTATTTTTATGAACATTTATCTCCCATCTATACAGTAGCCAATCAACGTGAAGGAGACCTACAAAGTTCTGTATAATTTACACATAATTAATAAGTCACCTTAAACTTTAATGTCTCTGTTACGTGTTGTACTTCGTACAATAACAATTTACTGTTTAAAGACATGATTGCCTTATTAATGACATATTTTATATGACTTGTAAAATTAAAGGAGCTAGTTAAGCTTCTTTTTATGTTAACTTATAGATTCATTAAGACCATAAGAATTTTATTAGATTAAATTGTAAAACAAATACAAAATAGCTCACAATTTCAATGTTTACTCTACTAAACACAAACAATGTATAACCACAAACAGTCAGTTATGTTCAGTAATCTAATCTTATAAATAACATTAATTCAATTCAATATTTCATTGGCACCAAACTCATTTGTTTGTTGCCATAACATAAATATGGCGACATATCACAGCAAACATGTTAAGTAATTAATTGTAAACATGTTAAAGAAAGAGAAAAGCATGAAACTGTTAAAGTCATGTTCTACAACTCTAGTTTATGTTAGAATACTCTTCTTTTAGAAACAACATTAATTGACGTCATTATGACGTCATGACGTCATGTACTTACTTAGCAACGTGATTAGTATTTTATCTGTGTGAATCATATTGTGGAGTGATAATAAAGTGTAAATTATCCAGTGGTGTTGGCGTATAATATCTGGTGATGGTGTTAACAAGTGGTAGCAGAGGCGTATAAAGAAATCCTCGGTGGAAATCAGTGTGGTGTAGTGTGAATTTGAATTTTACACACAGATTTTAGCTTTCAAGCAAGGAATTCAGCATGGCGACCAGGATTAATCCTCCAGTTTTCGGAAATGGAAAGAACTATGAAAGATTTAAGCAAGAGCTTTTAGCATGGAGAGAAATAACTGACTTAAGCAAGGAAAAACAAGGCATTGCTGTTGCATTGACACTTCCGGAAAATGATGAGACACAAATTCGTGAAAAAGTTTTTGACCAACTTCATCTGGACCAGTTAAAAAGCTATGATGGGCTAAATGTTCTCATTCACTTCTTGGACCAGCATCTCGCTAAGGATGATTTAACTGATAGTTTGGAAAAATTTGAGGATTTTGAAGATTTTAAAAGATTAGAAGGACAATCAATAGCTGAATTTGTGGCCATGTTTGATTCTAAATATAGAAAGATAGAAAAGAAGGGAATGACACTGCCTAGTGAGATACTGGCTTTTAAACTGCTTAGGAAGGCTAATATTTCAAAGGAAGAGAAGTTGTTAGTACTGACTGGCATGAACTATGACAATAGGAAGACACTTTATGAGGAAGCCAAGAAGTCACTGAAGAAATTCAAGGGCAATGATATCGGATCATCATGCAACCAGGCAAGCATCAAGCTTGAACCAGCGTTTCTGGCAGCAAATGAGGAGGCCTTGCTTGCAGCAGGGTATTCAAAAACACGAAGTGGCTATCAAGGTAATTACAATAGTGGAAGGGGAGAAAATTGGAAACGGGGAAAACTGGTGAAAAGTGTTGTGAGAGGAGAGTTTGTCACAGGAAATCGAAGCAAGGGATTTACAAAGAAAATAAATCCCATTGGACCAGACGGTAGACCCTTGACATGCAAATCATGTGGGTCTTATCGTCATCTGTTGCCTGCATGCCCTGATAGCTGGGAAAATATGAAGAGAGTGAATGCAGTGGAAGAAGAACATGCTGTTCTTTTTACTGGTTACGATAGAGACGAGATCAGGAGGCTGGGGGTTGATGCTCAAAACTGTGCAGTCCTTGACAGTGCCTGTAGCAGTACAGTGTGTGGAAAAGGTTGGTTGGACAATTACATAGAATCTTTGGACAATACAGACAGAGCGAAAGTGTTACAATCAGAAGGCCAAAAAGTGTTTAAATTCGGAGGGGGGACCTGCCTGAAATCGAAAGGTAAATATAGCATACCTGCTGTAGTTGCTGGAAAGGCTGTGACCATAAACACTGATGTCGTAGAGTCAGACATTCCTTTACTACTCTCCTGCACGGCAATGAAGAAAGCAGCAATAAAATTGGATCTTGAAAATGATACAGCGACAATTATGGGAAAAGAGGTAGCACTGAACTTAACAACATCAGGCCATTACTGCATTCCGATAGACAAAACAGTAGAAGTTCCAGTGGAAACAGTGTGTGCAGTCAACTTTGTAAATTTAAAACCGCAAGAGAAGCACAAAACCCTTCTGAAACTGCACAGACAATTTGCACATCCTCCAAAGAAAAGGCTGGCAGCACTTTTGAAAAATGCTGGAGTATGGAAAACTGAGTACGAAGCAGATCTTGACCAGATAGAAAACAGGTGTGAACTTTGTAAAGTATATGCCAAGACTCCTTCCAGGCCAGTGATAGGTATGCCAATGGCCTCCAGGTTCAATGAAAAGGTTGCAATGGATCTAAAACAATGGAATGGGCGATGGATTTTACACATCATAGACATGTGGTCAAGATACACGTTGTCAACTTTCATCGACAGAAAGAAGCCAAGTAATGTCATAGATGCTTTAATGAAAGAATGGGTTGGGAGATTTGGAGTGATGGGATCTTTGATGACAGACAATGGAGGGGAGTTCAATTCGGATGAGGTAAGGGAGATTGCATCCATACTGAACATTCAGTTATGTACGACTGCAGCTGAAAGTCCATTTCAGAATGGTTTGTGTGAAAGAGTGCATGCAATTACGGATATGATGTTAACCAACCTTCATGCAGATAATGAAAAGGTAAACTTGCAGACACTTCTATCATGGGCAAATATGGCGAGAAATTCTTTGCAAATGTGGAATGGATACAGCAGCCATCAACTTGTCTTTGGCCAGAATCCAAACATTCCAAACATCATGAGTGAAAATTTGCCAGCTTTACAAGGATCGACGAGCAGTGAAGTTTTCGCAAAGCATCTGAATATACTACATGCAACTCGAAGGGCTTTTATACAGTCTGAAGCTGATGAAAGAGTAAGAAGGGCACTTAGGAATAAAATAAGAGCTTCAGAACAAGTGTTTGAACATGGAGACCGTGTGTTTTACAAGAGAGAAGGCGGAGAACGTTGGCTTGGACCGGGAAAAGTAGTTTTCCAAGATGGGAAAGTGGTGTTTGTGCGACATGGAGCAGTGTTTGTGCGTGTATCTCCCAATAGACTACAAAAGGTCAACAATTTTTTGGACAGAGAAAACAGAGTCAACAATGATCAAAGCGCAAATGCAGAAGGGGCCAATATTCCGCAAGAAATTTCAAACACAGATGATCAACAGATAATTTCTGAAGAACTTCCTGCCAGAAGTGTGAATGATGATTTACCAACAAGGTTAGAGGACACACCAATTGTAGGGACAGATAGAGATAGACAGACACAAGATACCAGACAAGATAGAAAGATACTGAAACCCAATGATAACATTCAGTATAAAACACAAGACACTGATGTTTGGATACAGGCAAAAGTTCTAGGAAGGGCAGGAAAGGCAACAGGGAAGAACAAACACTGGTACAACGTTATGGAAGATACCGGTAAAGAGAAAAAGAGCATCAATCTGGATGAAGTTGAATGGGAAATGTTGACTGATAATGTCAATCTAGTGCTGGAGAACAATGATAATGTTTTAGGGGCAAAGTTTGAAGAGTTACAAAAATTGAAACAATTCGGCACATATGTGGAAGTCAGAGATTATGGCCAAAATACATTATCAACTAGATGGGTCATAACTACAAAGAATGAACAGACTAAAGCACGTCTTGTTGTTAGAGGCTTTGAAGAAGAATTCCTGTTGCAAAGTGATAGTCCAACAGTGGGAAAAGGAACTATGAGAATGTTTCTTTCTTTTGCATCCATTAACAACTGGATTGTCAAGACCACTGACATTAAATCTGCATTTTTACAGGGTCAAGAGATAAAGAGGGACGTGTACATAAAGCCCCCAAAGGAGTGTGAAACTGCTAAAGGACTTGTCTGGAAGTTACGGCACGGACTGTATGGACTCAAGGATGGTGCGAGACAGTTTTATCTGAGTGTAAAGGAAGAATTACTGAAACTTGGATGTCAAATGTCAAAAATGGATCCTGCATTGTTTTTTTTGCATACAAATGGAAAGTTGAGTGGTGTAATATGTTGCCATATTGATGATTTTCTACATGCTGGAGATGAAAACCTTGAGAGAATTATGATGAATCTGCGAAAAAGATTTCTAGCAGGAAAAGTAGAGGAAGGCAATTTTGATTATATAGGGTTTAGAGTTAGGCAACAGTCCAGTGAAATCTTGCTTGACCAATCCAGATATGTAGGAAATATAAAGAGCCAGAGTTTAGATACAAAGAGGGTGCAACAGAAAGAAGACTTACTCACAGCTGAAGAACAATCTACCTACAGACAAATTGTTGGCCAGATGAACTGGGCCGTACAGGGAACTAGACCAGACATGGCTTTTGAACTCATAGACCTAAGTACCAAGCTCAAACAAGCAACTGTAGGTGATTTGTCAAGGGCAGTAAAACAGTCAACAGATTGAAAGATGTGAGATCTATGATAGCATTTCCAAGACTAAGCAGAAATGTCAGTGACTGGAGGATTGTGGTATTCACAGATGCATCTCTGTGCAACATCAACAATGGGACTGGAAGTACAGCGGCCTATGTTGTGTGGTTAGCAGACAATCAGGGAAAATGTTGCCCACTTGCTTGGCATACAAACAAGATCAAACGGGTTGTTCGTTCAACAATTGCTGCTGAGGCGCTCAGTCTACAAGAAGGCCTTGAATGTGGATACTACTATAGAGAGATGCTGCAGGATATTATGAAGCTTCAAAGGAACATCATACCAATAATTGCTTATGTTGACAATAAAAGTGTCATTGATGCTTTAAATTCAACGAAGTTAGTTGATGACAAGCGCCTGCGGATCGACATAGCAGCCATCAATGAATCTTTATCCAGGAACGAAGTCAAAGATATCCGATGGTGTCCCGGAAAATACCACCTTGCAGACTGCATGACCAAACGAGGAGCTTCCGGTTACAACCTGCTGGAAGTGTTCCATGGAGGGCGATTTTCTGAAGAGTTTATCTAGACTGTTCATATTAATTTATTTCATTAATTTAATTTTATTAACACATACTCAAAAAGAAAAGAAAATATAATGAATGTTAAAGTCATGTTCTACAACTCTAGTTTATGTTAGAATACTCTTCTTTTAGAAACAACATTAATTGACGTCATTATGACGTCATGACGTCATGTACTTACTTAGCAACGTGATTAGTATTTTATCTGTGTGAATCATATTGTGGAGTGATAATAAAGTGTAAATTATCCAGTGGTGTTGGCGTATAATATCTGGTGATGGTGTTAACAGAAACAATACACAGTGTTTGTAAATACTATTAAGTCTAGTACAATTTTACTACATGGTAACATGGCACTTGAAAATACTCTAAGCTACTTTACATTATTTCTTTTACAGTTTGCAAGATATAAAACCAAGCTTATGTTTTAATTAATCCTGATTGGTTTAATTGCACAGTCGTTTGAATTTAAAAATACTTGGCCAGGAGCAAAATACTTTGGTAAAATACGAGTTCTTAATTCTCTGTAAAAAGAACAAAATGGTATTCATTTTCAATAACATTCATTTGACAATATATACATTTCCTATTCTGTTCATTTATGGTTCTGAATCTAGACTGCAAGTTTATAAGAAGAGCATCCCAATTTACATAATGAAGATAATCAATTTACATAAATAGATGAAGAGGGTTTTCAATTGCCATAAGATATTTTTCAAATTCAAAACTATTCTTAAATATGCAGTATGTTTGTAGTGTACTAGAATCATTGAATAATGCAAAAATTGTACATATTGGTCAATAATTCTCTGTGTCATTAAGCCTATGTTATCACTGGTGTAAGGATCATATAAAAAGATAGCCTAACCCATGGTTATCAAAATGTAAATTAATATGTAAATGAGGTATTTTTAAAAGGACAAGATGCTGATGATACTGGATCGACTGTAAGACAATTAAGCATACATCAGGATTGAAGAAAAATGATGTTACTACATGTATGTAGCTTGGAGTACGTCTTTAATTTTATGTATTATGTTTTCGCGCAGCTTTAACACCAATTTTTTTTTCCAAATAGTGTATGCTTTTTGTGGCTTATATTAGACGAATTAAAAAAACACTATACATTTCCCAAAACGGTTACAGTTACACAAATAGTTTGGATTCTTTAAATTAAATATTATTAGTGTTCATCTATATACTTAGGTATATTTTTTAATCTGTATTCATTGCAAAACACATTTATAGAAAAAGTGAAAGTCATCTTCTATAGTATTACAGAAATATTTTTTTTCTTTCTTTTGTTTCTGTTCGGTATATTTTAGGGAGGGGCGCAATTTTTCATATGACTGTTGCATATTTTATAGAACAATTACGTATCCTTCATATTATGAAATCAAGGAACAACTGATATTCAGTACCCCTAGATAAGACCTTATGTAACTCAACGCTGAATATTCTTGTCAACATTAAACTTACTGTCCATTTTTTTCCTATTCGAGTTACATTCTAGATCGTGTAACAGCACATTGTTACTTTGCCTGCTTAACTTTACACTACTTAATCCAATATCTTAAGGTAGAATGAAGGCGTCTAGACGTCGTAGGCAAATTAACCCAATTGTGAGTTTTTATGTTTTAACTCCTTATATGTTTGCAAAAATTGTAAGTGCATTATGTCTACTTGAGTAGTTGTGCCGGAACACGATGTTTCCTTCCGAAGCATAATATAGCGCTTATTAATTTATCAGTTTAACTCAGTTAACGACTTATGAATATGTCTATAAATAAATCTCTATCAAACTGGATCTGGTAGCGCAATCGGAAGAGCGTCGGCTCAAGGTAAGGGAGGCCCAGGGTTCGAACTCGGGCCGCGACATACCAGCGTCGTAAAAATAGTAGTGATATAGCTCCCTTGCTAACGCTCAAGCAATTATGTGGGTAGTTCCACAAGTGGTTGGCCCGGTATCAGGATAATGTGACTGGGTAAGGTATCATGCCATGTGTTTACGGCATGCAATACACAGTGAAGGCAGCACTATATCTGCTTCAAGAGGACACCGTCTCCAGATAACTGAAATACTGTTGGTGGGATGATAAACCCAACAACCAACCAAACAAACAAATCTTTATAAAAATCTTAATGCTTGAAAAGTCTCTTTAAAGCTTGGCCTACATAAAACTTTTCTTGATGTTCTAAATACGATTACCCAGTTTCAATGATAATTCCAATATATTAACATCTATTTGCTATTTTTAAATCTTCGCATTTGTTTCTGAAAGATTTTTTTCTCTTTTTAGTCTACCAGATAGTCTAAAGATAATTGCAAGCATATTTGTTTTGTGAACATTTACACTCAGAGGTAACATACTACAATATTCATTCAGTATATCACTATTTATTTCTGCTTAAATAAAATTATCATCGACAAATTAAAGTTTTAGAATTTTGGCGCTCAGATACACATGCCATTATATGCCATTAGCGATAATTCTAACTAAAAATGTTCCTTCATGTTACTTATACTTATTGCATTAAAGGTGCATGTTAAATTTTTAATTTCTGGCGCATTTGTTAAATTTACTGCACTTTATGCTGCTTATATTACGTCTTAAAAAATGTGTTGATGATTCTCGTCAGAATGTTTAAACTTGAATCTTTAATTGAGTATCCATCTAAAATAATATGTATATTGTTATGTTGAAAAATATTGTAGTTTAATTAAGCTTTATACATTTTTATCTAGAGTTGAAATGTAGGAGATTTTATGCCGGTAAATTTGGTGCGCTCCGGGTAATAGTCTGTAAAAGAAACGTTCGAAACAAATAAGTTGAAGAAGTTTAAACTAATTGTTATTTCATTGTTTCCTACTAATGTTGGCTGTATAAGCATATAAAACGTAAATCATTCATCAATTCCTTTTCTTTATCCATCACTGCATTTAATCTTTGCAACTGCAAGCTGTATATATAGTTTAATAAATGTATATATATAAGCTTTTCTTTCCAATATCTATCTTAAGTGGAAAACCGATGATAAAAGATGGACAAATACTTCCGAGTAATGGGAAGAATATCCTCTCATTAAAAACGGAAAGTTTCAAACGATTTCACGTACAAGTAATAAATAATGACAGCATTCGAATTGTTTGTTGTTTAAATGCACACATTCAGATATCACTCGTGTGTCTGATTACAATCCACTTTATTAGGGACTTCTTGAAGAGGACAGTCAGTGTACAATGGTTTTATCACATCAACACAATGAAACACTTACTCGTGAGAAATTACATGTACTGGCTAGGATATAACACTCAGGCAAACAAATGGAGTGGGGAGTGTGTGTGGGGGAAGGGGTGCGTTGGGGGGGGGGGGGGGGGGGGATGCGGCGATTACTGTTATCTTTTAGCAGATCTTCAAATCTGGAAATTATGTTATCTAAATAAACAACATACGTAAATATATTCATTTAGTCATAAATAGGGATGTTTCCAAATGAATGCAGACTTTTGATGCGTATGTTTTGTTGATGCGATGCGTTGAAGGCTCTTTGATGGGATATTTTTATTTACACTGTTTGATAATAAAACCTTCAGGAAGTGCGATGTTGGCGCGCTCCACAAAATATTTTTAAGCACACCAGTAGGTCCTTTTGCCGACTGACCGTTCCAATGTGGTAACTGCTGGTTTTTCTGTTTGTGTGTTATGTCTCATCTCTGTGTTTGTCACTTTTACATTTACCCTGTTTGCCTTTGTCTAGAGGTTGTTTAGATTTAAATATCTGTGGTGATACGTATAGAGCTGTTTCTTAGTTACCTCTCAAACGGTGGGTTGTATTAAATATGGTTATCATTCAAAGACAATAGTTATATTTATATGACTATGTAACAATAAAAGATAACGTTTCCATGGCTACTCACCAAAGCAGAAGTTGTGTATACTGAACTATTGGGTTTAAATTTATAAATGTAAATATTAGGTATACTAGTTTATATTCGAAAGATTAATATTATCTTGAACAGTTAATCTAGTTTTCATTGCAAAGGTTTTATTTTACATCGAATATACAAGACTGCATCCCAAGAATGTACATTATATTTAATAGATTTATATTTACTTCAAAAGGTCTGTATAGTACAATTAATAGACAGGGTCATATCCAATAAATCCAAAACCTGTATATTCTGTCTGATTTTATTGTTTACATAAAACCTGTATATTCTGTTTTATTGATCTGTTTACATAAAACCTGTATATTCTGTCTGATTCATCTGTTTACATAAAACCTGTATATTCTGTCTGATTCATCTGTTTACATAAAACCTGTATATTCTGTCTTATTCATCTGTTTACATAAAACCTGTATATTCTGTCTTATTTAGCTGTTTACATAAAACCTGTATATTCTGTCTTATTCATCTGTTTAAATAAAACCTGTATATTCTGTCTTATTTAGCTGTTTACATAAAACCTGTATATTCTGTGTTATTCATCAGTTTACATAAAACCTGTATATTCTGTCTGATTCATATGATTACATAAAACCTGTATATTCTGTCTTATTCATCTGTTTACATAAAACCTGTATATTCTGTCTTATTCATCTGTTTAAATAAAACCTGTATATTCTGTCTTATTTAGCTGTTTAAATAAAACCTGTATATTCTGTCTGATTCATATGTTTACATAAAACCTGTATATTCTGTCTGATTCATATGATTACATAAAACCTGTATATTCTGTCTGATTCATATGATTACATAAAACCTGTATATTCTGTCTTATTTATATGTTTAAATAAAACCTGTATATTCTGTCTTATTTATCTGTTTAAATAAAACCTGTATATTCTGTCTTATTCATCTGTTTAAATAAAACCTGTATATTCTGTCTGATTCATATGATTACATAAAACCTGTATATTCTGTCTGATTCATATGATTACATAAAACCTGTATATTCTGTCTGATTCATATGATTACATAAAACCTGTATATTCTGTCTGATTCATATGATTACATAAAACCTGTATATTCTGTCTGATTCATATGATTACATAAAACCTGTATATTCTGTCTGATTCATATGATTACATAAAACCTGTATATTCTGTCTGATTCATATGATTACATAAAACCTGTATATTCTGTCTGATTCATATGATTACATAAAACCTGTATATTCTGTCTGATTTATATGATTACATAAAACCTGTATATTCTGTCTTATTCATCTGTTTAAATAAAACCTGTATATTCTGTCTTATTCATCTGTTTAAATAAAACCTGTATATTCTGTCTGATTCATATGATTACATAAAACCTGTATATTCTGTCTTATTCATCTGTTTAAATAAAACCTGTATATTCTGTCTTATTCATCTGTTTAAATAAAACCTGTATATTCTGTCTGATTCATATGATTACATAAAACCTGTATATTCTGTCTGATTCATATGATTACATAAAACCTGTATATTCTGTCTGATTCATATGATTACATAAAACCTGTATATTCTGTCTTATTCATCTGTTTAAATAAAACCTGTATATTCTGTCTTATTTATCTGTTTAAATAAAACCTGTATATTCTGTCTTATTCATCTGTTTAAATAAAACCTGTATATTCTGTCTTATTTAGCTGTTTAAATAAAACCTGTATATTCTGTCTTATTTAGCTGTTTAAATAAAACCTGTATATTCTGTCTTATTCATCTGTTTACATAAAACCTGTATATTCTGTCTTATTTAGCTGTTTAAATAAAACCTGTATATTCTGTCTTATTTAGCTGTTTAAATAAAACCTGTATATTCTGTCCGTTTCATCTATTTACATAAAACCTGAATAATCAGTCTGATTCATCTGTTTACATAAAACCTGAAAATTCTGTCTTATTCATCTGTTAACATAAAACCTGTATATTCTGTCTTATTCATCTGTTTAAATAAAACCTGTATATTCTGTCTTATTCATCTGTTTAAATAAAACCTGTATATTCTGTCTTATTTATCTGTTTACATAAAACCTGTATATTCTGTGTTATTCATCAGTTTACATAAAACCTGTATATTCTGTCTGATTCATATGATTACATAAAACATGTATATTCTGTCTTATTCATCTGTTTACATAAAACCTGTATATTCTGTGTTATTCATCTGTTTACATAAAACCTGTATATTCTGTCTTATTCATCTGTTTAAATAAAACCTGTATATTCTGTCTTATTCATCTGTTTAAATAAAACCTGTATATTCTGTCTTATTCATCTGTTTAAATAAAACCTGTATATTCTGTCTTATTCATCTGTTTAAATAAAACCTGTATATTCTGTCTTATTTATCTGTTTAAATAAAACCTGTATATTCTGTCTTATTCATCTGTTTAAAAAAAAACCTGTATATTCTGTCTTATTTATCTGTTTAAATAAAACCTGTATATTCTGTCTTATTCATCTGTTTAAATAAAACCTGTATATTCTGTCTTATTTAGCTGTTTAAATAAAACCTGTATATTCTGTCTGATTCATATGATTACATAAAACCTGTATATTCTGTCTTATTCATCTGTTTAAATAAAACCTGTATATTGTGTCTGATCTGACTGATTTACATTAACCTTGTATAATTTGTTTGATTGAATTGGTTTGCAATAAACTTCTGTACCTGTTATCTAATTTGATATGTTTAAACCTTAATCCTTATTATTGTTTCTGAATAAGCCGTTTTACATTACCCGTGCATATTCTGTCTGATTTAACACTTTTACATTAAACTTGTATGCTTAAAATGACGTTTATTTTTATATAATATACACTTAATAGAGCTTAAAGTAAGGTTAAGTGTTTCCACATGTACTATACATATACGCAATATTAATACAGGTGCACATGTACTATACATATACGCAATATTGATACAGGTGCATTTTTTTATCGAACTTATCTGCAGCATTTCTAAATCTTTCCGACACATCTATATACCTGATACAAAGATAGCTGAAAAATGTATTCAATATAATAGGAAAAATATCACTAAAATGCCCGGATCGAAATATGACAACTCTTATGTGGGTTTTTATAGATCTTGCGAAAAATAAACAAAAA
This sequence comes from Sinonovacula constricta, assembly GCA_007844125.1. Taxonomy (NCBI): domain Eukaryota; kingdom Metazoa; phylum Mollusca; class Bivalvia; order Cardiida; family Solecurtidae; genus Sinonovacula; species Sinonovacula constricta. Next base: position 25,678,574 of record CM017558.1, on the reverse strand, counting down.
CAGTCCTAGTAACATAAGATTTCCAAATATGTTCAACTTTACCCGTTGCTGTCTGTTTTTTTTGTCTCTATTTTTCAGTATTGAGTGACGCAATGACTAATGGTACACCGGATAAAGATGAGGCTAACACAATAATCATTGATAGCAGGTGAGGTAACACAAAACCCTAACGGAACATATACACCAACTGAACTATTTTTTTTCCTCTTAACTACGATTTGATAAGGTTCCAGCCAGGCGCGTATCTGGACCGTTTTTGAAATTACGCACAATTACAAGAGAAATAACCTTTGTAATAATACTTTTGAAAATATTCGGTCCTTTTCTAATGAATAACATATAAAATGCGGACATGCGAGGAACTTAACGCAACATTTGAACGACTAAAATCCTGACGTGTTTAAGTTTAATCATTTTAAACCTTTTCAACTCGATTGGTGTAGTAATAAGATTTTATAACATAGAAACTACGGAAATAAAATATATCATTCCTAAACCGGGTTAAGCTTCGACTTTCTTAGTGTGTTTGGTACTTTTAGATTTTTGATTTTTCGAGCGGAGGTTACGCACGTGCGTAAAGTGCGTAATGGGAGAAACGCGCCTGGTTCCAGCAAAGAGTGTAATTCAAGATCACGCAGCTTCTTATTCGGGGGTGTCTGGTCGCCTGATCAGGATCTAGACTATCTACTGTCAAGTGTTTGGCCTAGACATAATGACAGAGTGGCGATATATCTACAATACCATATTTTTTATTTAACCCTTAAATAACATGTAATACTATTTTGTACCATTGCTCTCCCATGGTGGAGGAAAATAAAGGTACAGTGTTGACAAAAAGAGTAATGTGATAATATAAATTTGCGTTTGGTGAATATGTTCTTATTACGGAACAAAATAGTTCCCGACAACCGTATGATTATTTGTTATATTTCATTTATCATTTATTTTAAGAACGTTTTAACATTAAGCGTATAATACTGGAATTATAAAGACAGTGACAAATATGAAATGCTGTTTTTGATTTGAATTGATTTGACAGAACTCAACAAGTATAAAGCTATGATCATTTGCTTGTACGCGCAAACAATATAAGAGTAGCTTATGTTGGTACCCGGAAACAAACGTGCATCATTTAAACATACGTGTAGATTACAGCATCTAATGCTTGTATCCCGAAAGAGACGTGATTATCACCACATTTTATGCTTGCCAGCATTGCCGTATTCTAGGGATTAAAATTCAGAAATCTAAATATTATTGTTATTATGATAGCATATAATGAATAAATCCAAACGTCTTTCTTGAATATCGCTCAGATATAGTTTTTGTCCTTCTTTACGTTATTTAATGTTCAAGGTATGTACAGAATACAATGTGTTTTAATTGCTTGTACGTTCAGTAGAGTGTAACTGTTAAGTTGTTTTTTGTTGATTGTTTTTTTTTAGATTTGAAAAAATAGCCACCTGTTAGATATGTTAAAATATACTACAAACGAATGTTGACTTCTTACCCTGGATTGAAAAAACCCCAACAATAACAGACAAGCTTCATTTAAAATTACGTAAAAAAGTCAGCATGTACTTACCGAGTTTCTCTTGGTACATGGAATAGGATAGATAAGCTTTGTGTCTAGTTTCTTGTTGTAAGAGGCCAGCGAATTGTTCATGTAGTACTCCACCAGCTCTCGGACTGATCGGAAGTGGTCCGTGTCCTGGAGCCGGTAATAGCCGTCTTGGTGGTAGATCTTGATCAGTTTGTTCAGTCCAGCAATCTTCACGGTTAAGGTATAATCCCCGGGGGTTGAGGCGTCCCGCACTAGAAACGAGCCGTCCGGGTGGTCCTGAAGAATTGTGTTCACATCAGCCCTGTTCAGCTCGCCCCAGTACCATGCCTCTTGCCCCAAACTTAGGTCCAGCTCACCCACACGCGATACAAACTGCACATATTCGTTAGATCCCGCCATGTTTATCCTGTACAGTCTAGGTAGTAACAACAACAACAAGGATACAACTTTAGAGATAACTTCCGCATTTAAAATATCACGTTAGTTGGAAAACGATACAGTCAAGCTATCTTATTCTGTCTCGCTCCACTAATTGGTTTACATTGTGTCGCATCAAGTGCTGGTGACAGTGTATCAATTTTAAAGCACAAATAATCCAAATGACCTTACATCCATATTATTTCTGTAACAAGCAGAAGTTTATGTATATAAAAGAACGTGTGTATCAACCGCCTTGCGAACGTCACATATGTTTTTGTGAACCTTTTATGAAAATTGTATATACACATCTGGCTTATATTTACATAAAACATTTACTTCTGACGTTCTTAGTTTTTTCCTTCCGTTTCGTTTATCTTTGCGTAATGTTTTTATTGTTTCCTGTGTTTTGTGGTTCTTATCTGTAATACTTGTTTCCGGTTTTCTTTATTCTTGTGTGTTACATTTTTCTAACTTACTGTTAGCTGTGTTGACTGCCTATGTGTTGTCTCCTTCGTGCTTCATACCTGTCATTGAATTCTTTCTTTTTTTTTCCCCTTTTTTTCGAGCTTTCCGAGCTCTTTACTTTTAAAATTAGTTATATCATCCCTTATATTCAACTCTGTGGCTTTTTTTAAACTATTTATCCGTATTTCTTAATGCGTTTCTGTAAACCTTTCATATATTCCTGCTTTGACTATTCAATTTCCCCTTTGTACCAGCATTTCCCAATATATTTACATGTACCTGTATTTCAATGTCATTTCCCCTTTCTAGTTTCAACTTCCCTTCCCTTAATTTCATTTTCATTCTGTTTATCTTTCTCGTTGTTTTCTTTCCTTTTTCATTCGTCCGTAATGCATTACTAAAATTGCGTTATTTACATGAATTTCATTTTTTTTCTCCATTCCCCAACACACGCGCCCTCGCTCCCTCTCTTATATCTTAGTTATTTATGTTTTGACCCATCGTCGGATACCCACGACCGATCTATTCAGTTACTCTCCATTCATCGCCCGTAGGATATTTAGTTCACTGTTCGCCGTTTTTTGGTAAGGACATTTCATTGGTCGCTTCATAATCCTATAAAGATTTCAGTCCAATGATAAAACTCGTTCTTTCATTGTTTCGACAGACTTGTCAAAATGGCGACGTCATCGTTATGTTCAAGTCTCCACGCTGTGTGTATGGATTTTGTAAGCAGTATTATGATTGGCCAATTCTTGTTCTATTCAGTTCGATAAAACGACAGAAAATTTACCAATAAACCCACGGTCGACGAATGTAGTAAAACGGAAAAAATCGAGCGTGCGTATCCGACGATGGTTTTGACCAATTTTGCTTTTGTCTTCCTTTTGTCCTAAGCCCGCTTGTCTCCTTCAGTTATTGCGAATGTCAATAAAGATAATAGCCGACAGATTGGACCAGACATTTATTATCTCAAACTATATCATTTTTGTAACCTTAAAAGATCCCGTAAAATGCTATTTCTTGATGTCTCAGTAGCTCAATTGGTAGAGCGTCAGATTGCGGATCGGGAGGTCGCGGGGTCAAACCCCGGCCGGGTCAAACCATAGACTTTAAAGTTTGTAGTAATGGCTTCCCTGCTAACGCTCGGGGCTAAGGGGACAGCATTGCGCCTGACTCGTCGGTGTCAATATAATGGACCGGCCGGGTTCAGTCCCTGGGCACCTCATAAGTGCCCTTGTGCTATAATGATAGAAATGTAGCTGCACAGTATTGGCAAAAATGTCGGCTAATCCCCATCTCTACATCTTCGTAAAAGTGTAGCAGACAACTTATTACGTCTTCCCATGATGTATTTCACTTGACCACTTACTTTTAAGACAACGTTATCGAATTATCTGGGTTATCCGCTTTGAATTTTAGCAGATTTTGCAAGATTTTCCTTAATCATGCGTAACGTTTAGTTTTTGGTACAGGCAAAATGTCAGATACCAAACCATGCCGGGGTTTTCCATTCAATTAGTTCGCTTCCCGTGTTTCTATATTTTTTCATATTTTCTCGTGTGTGTGTGTGTGTTTTAATTCAGAAATCGTTGTTGTGGGTGTACCTTAACCTGCAGAAAGTATTTCCTAGTAAAGGAGAGTATTCTACATATTTATCCATTCCATCAAAACTACATGAGCAATTTAGTGGTCAGAAGCAACAATTAACAAGGGAAAATAAATAAAAAAGAACCAAAAGCGCTATAACAATCGAGGCTTTGTATTGCTTTTATATCACACGAGAAAAAGCAGAGAACTTGCCAATCTTGTCACAATCGGAACTCCTCGGGTTATTCCGTCCTCGGAACAATCATCTCTCGGATGTATCTGGTGCAATGATACTTAATGAAATCACGATCGCTTTGTTCGCCGGAAGTCGAATGTCTGCTGTGGTGAGTAAATTAAACCTGGATGATTTAAAATTGAAGCCGCCACAAACGGAAGTTTTACAAGCTTCATACTGTAGTGAGCTTTCATCCTAGCTGCCATCTTTGTTTTGACTTCTGTCACAAAAGCAATCTCATTTATTGAATCATCTCATTTATTAAATTGGCCGAGGCGATCCGACTACCTACATACATGCGAGAGATGATTCGTGAATTATCCGAGGTGTTTCGATTGAATCTGTCATTGTTAATGTCACATTAGCCATTCTATACATAGCGTGACGTCACTACGTTTAAGTCATCTCTATACTACGACTCATAACTCACCCAAAATTTGAGATTTGTGCCTACATAAAAAATAGTTCCGCGTAGGAAATACGTTCGATTATAATATTCATTGAATTAAGATAAATGACTAAACAACCATATTCTAAGGCCTTATTCTATGTCCAGAAACTTTTAAAGTCTTGATATTTATAGATAAATGGAAAAAAATACGATGAGCAAGTTTTGCTACTTTCGCTTTCGTTAAACAGTAATATGTCCATTATACATAGCGTGTGACGTCACTACGTTAAAGTCTGGACCGTTTACAAATCTTAGTTCAAAATTTTTGCACGAAACATATTTTAACTATTAGAATGTATAAAAAAATGCCAAAATAATCTGTTGTATACCTCTTCGTACTTGTTTTGTTCATTTTAGTAATCACTTCCGTATTCATAACAGCCATGTTGAAGAACTTCTTTACCCACAATACACCGAGTGCAATCACACAGGTCATTTTGACCGTGTGTTGACGCAACGCACATTAGCAGTATGCAGACGAGTCTGAAGTGCGTTCCTCTTTAAAGGCCGTTTACATATGAATCGCCATTCACGTGCATATGGTTTCGAGCAAAGGGTGTATTCCCACTTAGCCAACTTTCTACATTTTCGGCCCAACACAAGAGATGACAAAATGAGACTTTGTGCGTTGTTGACAAAATGAGACTTTGTGTGTTGTTTTGACAAGTAAAAATTGCCTTTGTTATTTCAGTTATGTGTTTATAGTTGTGTTATGTTATTTTGTTATTTCTTGGTAAACTTTTTTAAGTTAATCTGATCTCACTACATGTATAAAGGTTTGATCAGTTAAATCTGACAATAAAGGTTTTACTATGATTGAATGTGCTTTAACACTTGCATATTTGTGTTGTGTTGTAATTTGCTTAATTGTATGCATTTCTTAGCACAATTAACTTTTGATACTCCTTGAAGCCAAAATAAGATCAATAATGAATTCGGTTTAAATTATCGCTTTTATTCCAATAATGTTTATATCATTGCGGTTTACGGCGAACGCTTCTTTAACAGTAAGAGTTATTGAAAATCGTAATGGGGACGCCGCTGGTGGCCAAGTTTTTGACAGATTAGAATTCTTTGATACAGGGCCATCAAAGAAATATGTATACCAAATACGAAAGCTCTAGCTCTTGTGGTTTCTATCAGAAGATGTCAATGTTGTCCTATATACCCTTGTAAGGAAAATGGCCATGTCACTGGCGGCCATATTTTTTTCCAGATCAAACCCACCCAAGTGTCATGTAATCCAAATATCAAGGCTCTAGCTCTCGTAGTTTCTGACATGAAGTTTTCCTATATAACTTTATACAGAAAATGGCCATGCCACTGGCAGTCATGTTTTTTTACCGATCAAATTACTTTAAACAATCATGATAAGGGGAAATCCAATGGGAATATAATCCAAACATCAAAGTTCTAGGTTTTGAGATTTCTGAAAAGAAGATTTTCAGTTTTCCAATATAGTCTTATAGGGAAATTAGCCACGTCCTTGGCGGCCATGTTTTTTGATGGATCAATTTTTAATAATCTTGAAACAGGGCCACCCCAGGAACATGTGTAGTAAATATCAAGGCTCTAATTCTTGTTGTTTCTGACATGAAGTTTTTCAATATAGGGAAAATGGCCAGCCACCAGCGGCCATTTTTTATAGATCAAAATTCATTGAAAAATCTTGAGACAGTGCCACCCAAGTAACATGTATACCAAATATCAAAGCTCTTGTTCTTGTAGCTTCTGACTAGAAGACTTTCAAAGTTTTCCTATATAGCCATATATTGAAACTGACATGTTTTTGTGTGGATCATGCCCAGCGGTTTTAGAGGAGATGTCATTTAAAAATGTCGAAGGACGCCGGGCGCTTGGGAAACATAAATATATCATCCTGAGCACAACTTAGGTGAGAAAAAACGCCTTAATTTGTTCTTTGGATTTGACAACTGTCAAATCAAAATAGCATAAAATCGAACAATTCATTGCCCGCCATAATGTGGTGACAGGCCAGCACTGTAACTGAGATTAACTGGTCTCTGAATATGTATTAACAAATCGAACAATTCATTGCCGCCATAATGTGGTGACAGGCCGGCACTGTAACTGAGATTAACTGGTCTCTGAATATGTATTAACATTAAAACATTTATCAATATAATTTTGATTTTCAATTTAACATACTAATTCCCTGTTTGTTGCTTCTGAAGTTATAAAAGTAGCAGGATTTCAAAAATGGAATCTCCCAAAAGTTTATATATGTAAATATATTTTATTTCAGCTGACCAACAAAATGTACATAAACAAAATCAGAAAAATAAGAATAAATATTTAACAACTTCACATCATCTCGAAATGAGATTCAATAGTACACTTGATGTACATACCGTCTGTAGTTTCATGCATGCAGGATTTCACTAATCACAATCGTAATAAACATTAATATTTATGCATTCTACCGATAATACTTCCACAAAGAAGTATCCAATTGGTCAACAGAATGAAGACAACAATGATGGTACAAGTTCAAACATTGTTTTATAATGGAAATTGCTTCATTATCAGAAGCCTATCTCCCATTATCAACTTTATGCAGTATTAACCACCATTCAAAAAATAGAAAATCTAAAAGAACCAAAATCTCTTAGAAATCCAATGCCTGCTGGGTTAGGCATGATTTATTTTATATCCGTAGTTTCAAGTTATATTGTGTCTTAAAGTTGTATTTAAGTATTTTTTTCCTTTTTCTTATCACTTTTTGGGGCAAAAATGGCACTAAAATGGGCCAATGTAGCAGAATTTATTTTCTGCTGTGTGTGTGTGTGTGTGCGTGCGTGTGTCTGTCAAAAAAAACCCAGATACATGCTCAATTATATGTGGTTTGTTGATTTTAAGAAACATGAATACTACATACAAACAAATGTACAAAGGAATCCAAAATCAATCCACACACTTGTGGTAAATATTAATAAACTGTAAGTTTATAAAAGTAAGATTTTCGTCCATTTTGGTATTCAAGTAAATAATAACAAGTAAGATATTTGCTTTATACACATAACCTAACAAATTTCCATCTACTTTTCATATTTTTCTAATTGTGAGAGTTCCAAACAAAGCTAGGATGTCACCATTGGTCCCTGGAATTACCTTCCATGAAGTGACCCTGATTGGCTTTCATCTACATCACATTTAGAAGCCTTGAACTGAATGCAGCTATCACATTTGGATTTTTGTTGTTGTTCAAAAGCAAAACGTTATTTAACCATAATGAGAACCAGAATTAATGTTGGAAATAAACTTTGACCCCTTATCATCAGATTGTGAACGGACTGCTCTTCAAAAAATGGTTGTTCAAAAAATGTCACAATTATTTTTGTCTCAATAGTGATGCAAAAATTAACATATTTAAGGTATGGATTGTGTGGTGCTTTGTGCCCATAACCAATGCAAAACTGTGATCAGTTCACTTTAAATATGGCATCACAACACTAAAATAGAAAAAAATCAATTGACTGCATCAAGGGAGAAGATACAGGTAGACATGAATATCAATTAAAGAATAATACAAACATGTGTTAAGTTGAAATAAATGACAAGTTTAAAGACCTGTGACTGGTTTTCAATACTTGGATTAGCACTAAGAATAGCTTTTATGAACAATGTTAAAGAACAAACACATTTACAATTAAAATTTAAACAATTTATTAACACCTTTCAATTAAAATTAAAACAATTTATTATATTATTAAATTACAGAAGGCATAACAACATGCTAAAACATAATTCTGTTGTCACTATGACCCTTAATGACATTTTATTGGTTCTACAGGCACAAACACTCTCTGTGACAACTAGATATTTTTAATTCTAACAATCAACAACACAAAGCAAACCAAAATATAAACTATTACATCTATAATAATGATGCACATAAACCAAGAAGACCTCTAATGTGATTACTACATTGATTAATACTAATACAATTTAATCCCTTTACACCCTCACATATTTAATACATATTCTACTCATATACATAATATATTATTGTCTGTCACCATTAAGCCTTTTATTCATGGTACAAATAAATATGAAACTTTGCCTATTTTCATATTTTATTTTAAAGTTTAATTTTCAGTTCAAAGAATCGTCTGTTTCTTCATCTAATAGTAAATCCATGGTCAAACCATTTAACAAATAAACAATAAGATATGTGGAGTCTACTTAATTATATAAGACTGATAATTGTGATGGCATCACAAGGCATAAAATGGCACATGCATGAGTGAAAATATTAACATGCCGACAGAATCATCATCATTGGTTTACAGAACATCATAAGCAATACACTACATGGTATTTATAATACTGATATGGCCACTGTTGAAATTCTTAGTTTTTTAATAATTATATGGTACCTTACCTATATTAAACTGGCGCTAGGAGAATATACAAAGCCTATTATTTGTATAACTAAATGCAACAGTGAATGAAACAATTATAATAGGGCAAGGTTTTTGTTCATTTTGTTGTAGAACAGGACCTATAGGTACATGTTATAACTAATTTGGATAAAATCTACTTTGAGTAGTCAAGGTTTAAAGAGCAAATAAACATGCATACATGTAATATGTTGAAATAGGCACGGAATCATTCTTATACTGTCTGAAACAGTAAGGTCCAGTAGTGTTCTGTAAACATTATCTGCCAGCAGCCAGGTGGTTCCAACACAATGTGGCGACAGGCAGAGAACCTCTGGCACGTGACTAGAGAACAACATAGGTCAACTACGTGATGATTCTTTGGACCTTATACAGTCACCATAAAGATGGTATCTGACAGTTTGTCTTTACCAAATACGCATAAACATTGTTTTGGGGATTTGGGGCCAAATTTCTGCAAATAGTCAAACCTAAGTCAAACAAAAGACAATTTTGAACATTGTCTAAATTGTAAAACATTAGCAATCTTGGAAAAAATCACTCCTATTCTTTCCAAAACTATAAATAAACATGATGACATCTGCTGATAGTAGACAGATTAAAAGAGCGGATTACTCAAATGATTATATAAAGTTACAGGTCACATGGTTTTCTTAGTTTAAATATAACTAACTGTGCAGGCTTAGGTAGGAAATACATATTTGTAATAATGAGTGGTGTGTTATGCTTCACTTTTAATATAGATGTAGGACATCAATAATCAGCATTTTGTAAGATTTTTTTAGGCAACAATAATTTAAATGGTTCTTTGAGAGGAAAAACATGGCCCAAACTGTTGGATACCACCTTTAAAATTGAAAAACTATCTCTTTTGTTGGTACATGTATATCACAACTGCATGCCTAGAAGCCATGTAGAGTGAGTATATCTGTCGTAGAAGAAGCTGAGTCCTGTTGTGGTATAGTGCTGGTCGTGTATGAACTATATAGTTTCTCCCATATCAAACAGCAGCATTTGTTTGTTTAGATCTACAAAAAAGTCAAAAAGACAAAATCATGCATGTGAATAATTCACATGTATATTAATTCAATAAATGAGAAAAAAACAATTATCAGTGTTATACATGTTAAATAACATTTTACAATAACAGCTATAACATGTAAATATAACATAGACATGTTCAACATTCTGCAGTTAATGTACATTTTTCAGCTGTGTTTTTTGTATCTGCTATTAGTAAGATCTGTTTAATGAAAGACTATAACACTGTTATTAGACCTCACTTGTTGTGGATGGTTAATTTTGAACATCTAATAAGAAAACAGTTGTAAAACAATATGCAAGGAAATAATCAAAGATCTTCAACATTATCATTATTTAAGTTAAAGCCTTGTAAAAATCTTTAATCGTACAAATAAACATGAACATAATTGGACAACTGCACCCAGCAAAGAAAATATTGACCTTAGATCCTTTAATTTCAATTTAAAAAGGGATATTTGTGTATGATTTTGTGGCTGCCACTTCAAACCATAATTTCCATCAGAAAAAAGCAAGGGGTAGGGGTATAATGAAGCATGTAATAGGGTACCCAATAAAATAAACAATGAACTAAACTTCAGATCTGGTAATCAACAGAAACTAAATGGTGTTTGTTTGAAATTTCATGCTTAACATATACACACATTTAATAATGCATCTTTACTACATTTGAAGAAAGAAAAAAGAAAAAAAAAGAAAGATGAAAAGATTTAAACAATAGGGCCATGATGTCTCTTAATCGCTTACCTGAGGACACAGGCTTTTAGTAGGCTCATATCTGGCGTCAAGTTATTAAGAGTTATTTACTTAAGAAATCTTTGGTAAAGATTTAACCATTAGTGTGGCCACTGGGCTGTTAACATTTTTTAGAATTTTACCTAGTGACCTACTGCATCCACATGATCCACATCAAAACATATCTAAGATTTCATACTGGCAAACATTCTGGCCAAGTTTGGTGAAGATTGGGCCATCAATGTGGCTTCTAAGCATTTTCACAAGGTTTTCTTCTAAAATTTTACCAAGTGCCAAGTTTTTGACCTTACATGACTTTTTACAAACTCACCCGAGATTTCTTGCAGGCAAACATTTTGGCCATGTTTAGTGAATATTGGGCCATAAGGGTGGTCTCTAGCATGTTCACAAGGTCTAAAACTTGACCTAGGGACCTACTTTTTGACCCCACGCGACCCAATAACGAACTTTTCCAATACTTTCTGACCAAGTTTGGATAAAAATTGAAGCCTCTGGCATGTTCACAAGCAAAACTGTTGACGCCAAACGATGAACAAATTGGTATCAGAAGAGCTTACGTTGAGCACGTTGTGCTCAGGTTAGCTAAAAATTGTCTTTATTCCTATTAACTTAAAACAAAAAATAACTCATTAGTATATATCCACCAGATTGAGAAAAGAATAAAGCATCTAATGGAATAATAAGCATGTTACAAACCATTTCCAAATTATCTTCGTCTGAAATCCTTTCATTCATAGAGAACAGTCTTTAATTTTTCAAAATGTAAATTAAAACATAGCACTATCTGACTGTTAAATTAATGATAATACATTAAATAACTACTTAACAAATATTTTTTTAAATAAAGGATGACATATTTTTAGCATCCCCAAAAAGATGTTAAAAAATGTAGATAAGAGAGACCAATACGATAGTCATTTTAGTTATTCTTGTATTTTATAATATTTAGGCATGGTATGCCCACAACAACTTACTTTAAATTAAATGACCATTCCATTTATGTATCATTTTGCTCACTTGTAAGCAATGAAAATTTTGTACCAGAAAACAATAAGCATTATATCTACCAATGAAATTGCCTATTTGGACAAAAATTACTTAGGGGTATTAGTTTTTGGAAACAATTTGCAAGGGGGTTTATCATTCATATATTTTAATAAAACTTATATGTTGAGATAGGGAAAAGGCCATTCTTTGTACTAGCACCTGAATAAAAATGTTTGATTCGAGATGGCATCAAGGTTGAACACACTTGTTTTTTTAGTGTTAAAAAAGAAATCTTTCATGCAGCACACGAAAGTATATTATTTCCTCTAAAGAATAATGTATGTAACAAGAAAACAGAAGTAGTTCCAACCTATTGCATTTGCTTTTTGATATCTGGACTGCAAGCTTTTACCTATGATGTTACCATTATTAAAGTGCTTTTTATTGCAAATTATGACGTTATTTTTAGTGCTGTCTATCTGATGTATTTCTGACGTCATTTTACTAAAAATGTGTCTATTATTATTCTGTAAAATTAGAGAAATGGATTTTGGCATATTTTTATTGAGTTTATCTTCCCACCAACAGTATTTCAGTTATCTGGAGACAGTATTCACTTGAAGCAGATATAGTGCTGCCTTCACTGTTTATAGCATGCCATGAACACCTGGCATGATACCCCACCAAGTCATATTCTCCTGACCCCAGGCCAACCATTTGTGGATCTACCCTTATATTTGCTTGAGCATCAGCAAGGGAGCTATACCACTACCATTTTTAATGACTTTGGTATGTCACGACCAGGGATCGAACCAGGGGTTTCCCGTACCTGGAGCCGATGCTCTACCAATTCGCTACCATGTCCAGTGAATTTTGGAATAACTTTGTGAGTAGTTCAGATATTTTCAAAATCCAAACTGTTTTAAGTTGATGTTGATAAGATCTAACAAATGGTTTATATTAATATACAATATATAAATGTTTTAAAAATGACCAGTTGATGCTTATCGGCAATTTCAACAAGCTCACCAAAAAAACAAAATAACAAAGCAGAATTGTTCCATAAATAATTTTCTAACATATAAAGCATAATAAAATAAACTGATATATTTAGTCAGATGCTATGCATTCGATCACTCAGGCCTACAGCTTGCGTGATTAGATAACTGCAATTCTAAATGCATAATTCTGTAATATATCAGGCAAATCCAAAACCTACTTCCTAATTGCACAATAAAATATACTGTTTAGCAGATAAAGATCACTTGCATAGTAAACAAACAGACAATGACTGCTATATGCCACTCTACTATATAATTCAATAATTATCTAACCTTTGGACATAATTATTATTGTAGGACCTTGTGACATGTTTCAGGTTGGATTTTATAATTAAACCTCAATTGTATATCTGCAAAAAACAGAAAACAAGGAAATTTAAGATTTTAAAAGGTACAAATCTCTAAAGATTGTCACAAAATTTAGCAAGGCATAGCTTTCTATTGCCTAATTTTAATAGAACAGTAAATATCATTGAATGATGACCAGGCAGAATCACTTATGTTCCACAAACCAGCTGAACAAGCTGCAAAGCTGAACATCCATTGTTATAAATGAGAGTGGATAAGAGATTGCATGTCACATTAAGATATGTCATTATCCAAATACTTGTAATAGGTAAGAAATGATTTCAATTCTTAATTCATGTCACTGTCATTTTACCCAGACAAATACAAACAGAAAGAAAAATAACAAGAAACAATGAAACATGCACAAAGAACATGGACTTAGTAATGGGTATTTATGCCTTTCTAAAGAAATCAATGAAATTCTTGATAATATAATGTATGTAAGCAGTAGCTATATTAAGGTATTTTGTCATGACGAGAATAAATAGCTTACTTTAGCTAGATGAAAGATTTAAAACAGAGAACACAACTTATTTTTGCTAAAGTCCTTTAAATGATCTCTTGAATTACCACACAAGATAACACCATGCTGTGAGATCACAGCTGTAAGAGTCATAAAACACCTTATTTGTGTAATATACACATATATGTCATAGGAGAAGAGATCATAAAACACCTTATTTGTGTAATATACACATATATGTCATAGGAGAAGAGATCATAAAACACCTTATTTGTGTAATATACACATATATGTCATAGGAGAAGAGATCATAAAACACCTTATTTGTGTAATAAACACATATATGTCATAGGAGAAGAGTCATAAAACACCTTATTTGTGTAATATACACATATATGTCATAGGAGAAGAGTCATAAAACACCTTATTTGTGTAATATACACATATATGTCATAGGAGAAGAGATCATAAAACACCTTATATGTGTAATATACACATATATGTCATAGGAGAAGAGATCATAAGACAATAAGTCAGACTCTTTGCACATGGGCTTACTGCACTGTCATTTGTCAGCATGACTCTAATCCTTGCCCAATACCCACTTACCTTCTTCAACCCCATTACTTACAACTGTAGAGCCAGATATGGTCAAAGCCCATTTTTCAATGCCTTTAAGAACATGCTTGTGGTTAAAGTGGATTTAACAACTATGCTTGCAGATAACTGTGTGAGTGGTGCAGCTGGCTACCTACCCTGCCTTGCTGGCGAGCATCCACTGCCTGATGTAGGGTACCAGCAGTCCCCCGAGCAGGATCTGACTAGGGTGATACACCAGCAGGGGTATGGTGATCAGGGACAACTGAGGAGACCCCGCAAAGATGATCTTGATTATTGGAATTCCTGCAATACAATCCAACATAGTCAAATTTCTCTAACTGTTCCTAGGCCAGTAAAGTGTTTATATAGAAAAACAACACATTCACTGGACTTGAATGGTCCCAAGACCAGTAAACTTAACATACAATGATACTTGTCAGAGGAATGAAAATTGTTTCTACTTTAATCTAAACCACTTCAGTTAAGAAAAATATTAAGGTAAACTCAAGTGCACAGATGTGACCTACCCAGAGTGAGACTTGTGTGTACAGATGTGACCTACCCAGAGTGAGACTTGTGTGTACAGGTGTGACCTACCCAGAGTGAGACTTGTGTGTACAGGTGTGACCTACCCAGAGTGAGACTTGTGTGTACAGGTGTGACCTACCTGGAGATAGAGACCAGTGTGTACAAATGTGACCTACCCAGAGTGGGACTTGTGTGTACAGGTGTGACCTACCCAGAGTGAGACTTGTGTGTACAGATGTGACCTACCCAGAGTGAGACTTGTGTGTACAGGTGTGACCTACCCAGAGTGAGACTTGTGTGTACAGGTGTGACCTACCCAGAGTGAGACTTGTGTGTACAGGTGTGACCTACCTGGAGATAGAGACCAGTGTGTACAAATGTGACCTACCCAGAGTGGGACTTGTGTGTACAGGTGTGACCTACCCAGAGTGAGACTTGTGTGTACAGATGTGACCTACCCAGAGTGAGACTTGTGTGTACAGGTGTGACCTACCTGGAGATAGAGATCAGTGTGTACAAATGTGACCTACCCAGAGTGAGACTTGTGTGTACAGGTGTGACCTACCCAGAGTGAGACTTGTGTGTACAGGTGTGACCTACCCAGAGTGAGACTTGTGTGTACAAATGTGACCTACCCAGAGTGAGACTTGTGTGTACAGGTGTGACCTACCCAGAGTGAGACTTGTATGTACAGGTGTGACCTACCCAGAGTGAGACTTGTGTGTACAGGTGTGACCTACCCAGAGTGAGACTTGTATGTACAGGTGTGACCTACCCAGAGTGAGACTTGTGTGTACAGGTGTGACCTACCCAGAGTGAGACTTGTATGTACAGGTGTGACCTACCCAGAGTGAGACTTGTGTGTACAGGTGTGACCTACCTGGAGATAGAGACCAGTGTGTACAAATGTGACCTACCCAGAGTGAGACTTGTGTGTACAGGTGTGACCTACCCAGAGTGAGACTTGTGTGTACAGGTGTGACCTACCCAGAGTGAGACTTGTGTGTACAAATGTGACCTACCC
Source organism: Sinonovacula constricta (assembly GCA_007844125.1). Taxonomy (NCBI): domain Eukaryota; kingdom Metazoa; phylum Mollusca; class Bivalvia; order Cardiida; family Solecurtidae; genus Sinonovacula; species Sinonovacula constricta. The sequence goes on along the minus strand of CM017558.1, from coordinate 25,662,617 downwards.
AGAGTGAGACTTGTGTGTACAGGTGTGACCTACCCAGAGTGAGACTTGTATGTACAGGTGTGACCTACCCAGAGTGAGACTTGTGTGTACAGGTGTGACCTACCCAGAGTGAGACTTGTGTGTACAGGTGTGACCTACCCAGAGTGAGACCAGTGTGTACAAATGTGACCTACCCAGAGTGAGACTTGTGTGTACAGGTGTGACCTACCCAGAGTGAGACTTGTATGTACAGGTGTGACCTACCCAGAGTGAGACTTGTGTGTACAGGTGTGACCTACCCAGAGTGAGACTTGTGTGTACAGATGTGACCTACCCAGAGTGAGACTTGTGTGTACAGATGTGACCTACCCAGAGTGAGACTTGTGTGTACAGATGTGACCTACCCAGAGTGGGACTTGTGTGTACAGATGTGACCTACCCAGAGTGAGACTTGTGTGTACAGATGTGACCTACCCAGAGTGAAACTTGTGTGTACAGATGTGACCTACCCAGAGTGAAACTTGTGTGTACAGATGTGACCTACCCAGAGTGAAACTTGTGTGTACAGATGTGACCTACCCAGAGTGAGACTTGTGTGTACAGGTGTGACCTACCCAGAGTGAGACTTGTGTGTACAGGTGTGACCTACCCAGAGTGAGACTTGTGTGTACAGGTGTGACCTACCCAGAGTGGGACTTGTGTGTACAGATGTGACCTACCCAGAGTGAGACTTGTGTGTACAGATGTGACCTACCCAGAGTGAGACTTGTGTGTACAGATGTGACCTACCCAGAGTGAGACTTGTGTGTACAGGTGTGACCTACCCAGAGTGAGACTTGTGTGTACAGGTGTGACCTACCCAGAGTGGGACTTGTGTGTACAGATGTGACCTACCCAGAGTGGGACTTGTGTGTACAGATGTGACCTACCCAGAGTGAGACTTGTGTGTACAGATGTGACCTACCCAGAGTGGGACTTGTGTGTACAGATGTGACCTACCCAGAGTGAGACTTGTGTGTACAGATGTGACCTACCCAGAGTGAGACTTGTGTGTACAGATGTGACCTACCCAGAGTGAGACTTGTGTGTACAGATGTGACCTACCCAGAGTGAGACTTGTGTGTACAGATGTGACCTACCCAGAGTGAGACTTGTGTGTACAGGTGTGACCTACCCAGAGTGAGACTTGTGTGTACAGATGTGACCTACCCAGAGTGGGACTTGTGTGTACAGATGTGACCTACCCAGAGTGAGACTTGTGTGTACAGATGTGACCTACCCAGAGTGGGACTTGTGTGTACAAATGTGACCTACCCAGAGTGAGACTTGTGTGTACAGATGTGACCTACCCAGAGTGGGACTTGTGTGTACAAATGTGACCTACCCAGAGTGAGACTTGTGTGTACAGATGTGACCTACCCAGAGTGAGACTTGTGTGTACAGGTGTGACCTACCCAGAGTGAGACTTGTGTGTACAGGTGTGACCTACCCAGAGTGAGACTTGTGTGTACAGATGTGACCTACCCAGAGTGAGACTTGTGTGTACAGGTGTGACCTACCTGGAGAAAGAGACCAGTGTGTACAATTGTGACCTACCCAGAGTGAGACTTGTGTGTACAATTGTGACCTACCCAGAGTGAGACTTGTGTGTACAGATGTGACCTACCCAGAGTGAGACTTGTGTGTACAGGTGTGACCTACCTGGAGAAAGAGACCAGTGTGTACAAATGTGACCTACCTGGAGAAAGAGACTTGTATGTACAGATGTGACCTACCCAGAGTGAGACTTGTGTGTACAGATGTGACCTACCCAGAGTGAGACTTGTGTGTACTGATGTGACCTACCCAGAGTGAGACTTGTGTGTACAATTGTGACCTACCCAGAGTGAGACTTGTGTGTACTGATGTGACCTACCTGGAGAAAGAGACTTGTGTGTACAGATGTGACCTACCCAGAGTGAGACTTGTGTGTACAGATGTGACCTACCCAGAGTGAGACTTGTGTGTACTGATGTGACCTACCCAGAGTGAGACTTGTGTGTACAATTGTGACCTACCCAGAGTGAGACTTGTGTGTACAGATGTGACCTACCCAGAGTGAGACTTGTGTGTACAGATGTGACCTACCCAGAGTGAGACTTGTGTGTACAGGTGTGACCTACCTGGAGAAAGAGACCAGTGTGTACAAATGTGACCTACCTGGAGAAAGAGACTTGTATGTACAGATGTGACCTACCCAGAGTGAGACTTGTGTGTACAGATGTGACCTACCCAGAGTGAGACTTGTGTGTACAGGTATGACCTACCCAGAGTGAGACTTGTGTGTACAGGTGTGACCTACCCAGAGTGAGACTTGTGTGTACAGGTATGACCTACCCAGAGTGAGACTTGTGTGTACAGGTGTGACCTATCTAGAGAAAGAGACCAGTGTGTACAAATGTGACCTACCTGGAGAAAGAGATCTGTGTGTCCAGATGTGACTTACCTAGAGTGAGAGACTTGTGTGTACAGCAGAACATCAATGCCACTGTGTCAGCTCGAGTGAAGGGGAAAAGCCGACTACTGCTCAGCAACTTTACCAGGTATAGTAGAAAGCACTGAATAACAAATACTGAAAGAAAGATGTAATTCATAGTTTCAGTAAACTTATGTGTACATGTATCTAGTTTGTTTTGGTACATATATTACAATAACACTATAATTGTCAGTAATAACATTATAGCAATGGCCATCATTCTTGTACAGGTGGATGAATCCCAAATAAATAGCTCAATGGAATACAAAAATGGATCAGCAGAGCAAAATCTTCACCTCGCTGTGTTTGGTTCAATAAGGACATAAACCAGTGACCTGTTTTCAGTTTTAATTTAAATTATTTTAACCTGTTTTTTTTAAAAATAAATTCGATATTTTACTCACATAGTTGAGTTTAAACCTGATTTTGCTCTATTCACATTAAACTTCTTTGTATTCGGTGCCATATGAACTGTTAAGAGTCTGTATTCCGTAAAACACAAAATACAAATAAAACCAGTGCAGTAAGCAACAAGCAGTTATGAGTACACTACTGCTCAGTTGTTTTACCTCAATATATTTATAAAGAGAAAATATATTGGAATGCCTTGGTTAATATAAGCTTTTTCAACAGCTTTTTTTCTTTTTTACATTTACATTTCTAATATATTGTTAAAATTATGTTTGTATAAATGAAATGACAGCTAATGCTGTACACAGGTGTGGTTATCGGTCCTTCAACAACCTTTATAACTAATAGTTTTTAAGACTTTTGCATGTAAGGTTTGAGCCAAGGGTCTTCAACACCGTGAGTCAACGCTCTCAAGACTGCACAACAAGGTCTGGTGTACACAGCTTTTGTAAAGTAGTTATAAAATGTATATGTGAGGATTTTTATATCATCTGATTGTAAATACTTTCAATTTTCCAAAACAGGACTGTTGCAAAAAAAAGGAAAAAACTAAATCATTTCTCGCATACTTACTGAGTATTACAGTTGATACTAAACTGAAAAGGCTAACATGAATGTCCTTGTGTGAGAATGTATCACAGAATGTGGTATAGATGATCAGCAAAAGAACAGCACTGAAAAAGAACATCAATCATGATACATGGGACTGTGGCTAGTTGTTGTCCTCTTTGATGGAATTTTGAAAAAAAACATCAAATTGCAATACTGTCACATAAATATATGCCTGATAATAAAGACCTACTAAATAATGCATTTGTGATCAAATGGAGCCATGCATCTGTTGAATGATTCTAAAATTATGGTCACCCTATTTGTTTCAGTGGTTTGGAGTTACTTCCACGCAATATTACCCAGTCACTACCCTCTCACTATCTTTTGCAATCTTTATCTACATAATATGTTGTGAAATGTCTTGCTAATAATTTTACATTGTAGTCATAAAAAATCCTAGACTTAATTACATGTTTTTATTTGGTATTCACATCTTCAGAGTAGCAATCTTTCTTGATCACATCAAATGGCGCTAGCATACCTTAGAAATGGACTTGGACATTTGTTCAATTATGTGCTTGCATGGCTTCATAATGATTTTCTTGTGGCGATAGCAATTTATACTTGAATTCAGACCATGAGAGGGACGATAAGCAAGTTTACACCTGGTATAAGCAGTGATGCGAAACAATGAAACTGCGCTACAATACTACAGTTACAGCAAAAATTATTATTATAATATTTTCTGAATACATTCTTATAACCAGAATAAATAAGCTTGGGAATTTGATATCTACTACAACAAAAACTGGAACAAGGAAGATTTAGTCAGTATGATATCAAGGTAATAAACTGAAAATTTATGTTCCTCAGCATAAATGAAGCAAACGTTAATTGCACTAATTGGGCAAAAATAATCTTTCAATGGAAACAGAATTTTTTTCTGGTTCAAATTGTCAGATGTCACTTTAAATTGATGTGCATATTTTTTACTTGGTCTGTTTGTAAGGTGGCATTAAAAAATTTACACAATTTTTTGTATATGATATTCATTTCTCACCTTCCTATTTGTCCCCATGGAATCCTTTTAAGGTCCACTCGCGCATTGAGAGCTCGCCGCATGATCTGGCCTAACAGCAGCGGGACAACAACTGTGGCTGTCAACTGGAGAAAGATGGAGACAACAGGCACATCTGCCTTCGAACCAACCAACAGCAGGATCAAGGTTGGTGTGACAACTATACCCTTAAAGAGAATTGTTATACTTTGGTTAATTTCATCATTGATCCAGTGATTAAAAAATTGGCATATAGTTTGTTAAACAAATAACAAACATTTTAGCATTTCTAACAAAACATCATCACTTGCCAACTATTGCTGCTTTGCAGTTTCCCTTTACAAAGCAAATACTTAAATATACATACAGAAAGGTGGGTTAACAAACTTTTATAATGTATTAATAGATAGTTTCCACATCAGTGAAAATCCCTTATCTTGGTCGCCATGTTTGTTGGTAACTTCAAGGGATTTTCATATGCATTGTATAGAACGGTAAATTTTATTTACTTGTAATTTCTTCACTTGTGGTCCGAAAATTAAAAGCTATACACCATTTGAAAGCTCTTGAAATTCATATTTTTAGAATACAATATTTTTAAAATTAATAAATGCACACAGAATTAATACACAGAAATAAATAAAACTATTGGGCTCATACTTAAAACAAAATGAACAGTGTATCATTTTAGGTTGTATTTTTTAACCTTTTAAACTATCAAAATATAGTTTTGATATTTAAAATACTTTATAAAAGCTGTTAAATTTGATATAAAATTAAGTAAAATAGACTGAAAAATAAAAACACAGTGGTGAGTTTAATACAGCACATATTTCCCGATTTCGGCCTGCATTAGCTTCTGCCCACAAAGATGCCTTAAACTGTCTTATCAGTGTCGATGACATCACATGGAAACTATCTATTGCTATGTTTAAAGATTTATAAAGAAAGAAGGTATGATTTAAAACTTAATGAATGGTCAATGAAATTTCATGAAATCAATTAAAAATAGTACTTTCCTTGATTTTCAAACATATCTATTTTTTCCCCTGTGTTTTCCATTTGTTTAGGTATAAATAAAAACACTAGAAATGTCAGATTTGTGTTAGAATAAATACTTATAGATCAAGAAATCTTCAGGATACAATGAATTGATTAAAGTTGTACACTCATGCTTAGGTTTCTGTCTGATTTATGAAATCATATAATGACATCATATATATTTCATATGTGGTAATAAAAAATGAGAACCTGATTACCAAAAACAAAGTAAATGAAGAAACATTCAAATATAATGAATAGAAGCAGAATTAATTTTTATTTAAATTTTAAATTGTGTTTGGCAATTTGTCAGATAAAAGTACTGCTTACCAGGAAACTTCCAAATGCTGAATTAAATATTGCACCAGCCTGCAAAATATTGAAACAATTTTTAAACCTTTATAAAAAAAGAAGAACAAATGCCTACAACCTAAAAACTGAACCAAATTTATTCGAAAAAACATGTACATTTAACAGTATGTACATCTAATATGTTTAAGTGAATAAAATGCAATTGAACACATTAAGGCAAAACACTATTAACCTTTTTAGAAATTACTGCATGTATGGTATATTTGTGTGATGCTAAACATAAAAACATTAATATAACTCTTTAGTCTACAACCATAATGCATGTACATGTATTAAAAATAAAAAAAAGTTATTCCTCACATCATTTCCTCCCACAGCTTTTGTTAGGATGACAGCAGAAGAGACAGGTGGAGGCATGCAACTAAGTATACGCAACCTGTGCCAATAGAAATATTGTTTTTGTTATTTTGATTCTTAAGTACATGGCAGTGACACGCTCATAGTCATTATAGCTAAATCAAGCTATGTTTGGTGGAGACACAACCCAAACAAATGCCTTAGTAGAATCACTGTTGATAATCGACATAAACATTTGACAGTAACGAACCAAAACTCTGATGGGAAATAGAGAATTTGCTACATTTTTTTTTTCTTACGTTAAATAATACTTCACCAAACAGCTGCAAATTCCTAATAATGCCAGCTACTTTTTTATAATCGCAAGCTACAAATTATTGTTGCATTCAACAATGTTAAAAATGGAATAAAGGTCTTACAGAATAGCCGTGATTTCCAGTTTTTGAAAGCTACACAATTGTCCCCATAAAAAATCTATTCCATATAAGGCACTGCTCTCCAGAGCGGCACCAATCAAACCCACACTGAGAAGGTCCAGAAGGTACAGGAGTTATAAATCAGAGACTCTATCTCTCACATATTTACGCCCAAAAGAAACCTTACACCCTAACAATAGGCATTAAACAGAAATTTGGTGTTTAGAGTAAAATGAGTATTTAATATGTTCATTCAATATCAAGCCAATCATTGTACACATAACACATACAACCCGGTACAGTAACAAGAAATACTTGATTTTCCAACTGAAAAATGCTATAAATAGTTTAAAAGTTAGTTATTTTCCCAACTGAAAGACAACACAAACCTTTAGTTAGTGTATGTTCACATATTGCAATAGAGTAAACATTATATTTATTTCTTCATTGTGGTTCAACAAATTGTTTTTTTAACAATAACAAAAGAAAAATTAAATATGATCAACTGGATCCTTATTGCTTTAAAGTACAATCTGTATCCACAATAAACTAAAATGGCTGACGAAAAGAAAATATTAATAAAACTTAATATCAATCGTTTTTATAAAATGTCAAAATAAAAGTTAGACAAACCCTTCCAGGATAGATTCATCAAATGGACCAAACTTCAGGATGGCCAATAAAGAAAAGATGAAGACTGGGAAAAAGATGAATGTGAAAATCTGCACAAACATATGAAGTTGAACTTGCTTCAGGGCCTTCCCTAGCTCCTGAAAAAATAAAATCCTACATTAGTTTGAAAAGTTTGTTTAAGAGAAATTCACTTAGTAAAAAGAACAACTGGACAGAACAAAAAGGTTGTTTACCTCAGTTAAACAAGAAGACTATGATGGTGCTATAGCTCTCACTTGAGTACTGAAGATGTACAGTAGTATGTAAGAAGAAAACAAGAATAATTAAAATATTGTTATTTGGGGAAGGCAGCAAGAATCGTTTGTGATTACTTTTAAAATTATCTAGACTTGGTAAACGGAAAATGGCCATGTTCCAGGTGCCCTGATGTTTTCTGCTGGATTTTAATTTTTTGACACTCTTGACAGAGGAAAATGTATAACAAAATATCAAGAATCTAACTCATGTATATTCTAACAAGAATATTTTTAGTTTTTGTATATAGCCACATACAGAAAAGACCATGTTCACATTGGCCATGTTTTATGTTGGATAATAATTCTTTTAACAATCTTGATAGAGATGCAAGTAACATGCAATACCAAACACCAAAGCTCTAGCTCTTGTACCAGTAGTTTCTGACAAGGAGGTTTTATATGAAGCCATAGATACAAATAGCCATGCTCCTGGCGGCCATGTATTGAGGTGACATAATTCTCCAGGCAATCTTGACTGGTAACTCAAGGAACAGCTTTTTTATTAACACCAAATATCAAGGCTTCTGCTCTTGTAGTATCTAAGAAGTCTATTTGAATCACTGCAAGTGGGGTATATAAAATCTTTGATTATGTGCGAGATGTTCTGATAGATTGATTCCATTCAGATATTTTCTGTGGGTGTTCTTGCTGCCTGGCATTCGGTCAGTTGATGTTTTTATCTGCTCAAATAGGCAGTAAAGTCAATCGAAGTTTCTTACCTCTGTGATATATGTTTGCCTGAGCTGATATAGATTAACAGCATATACACTTAAGTAGACTGGTTATATTATTACTACTTATGCAAAAATGTAAAAATATGAAGCACCAAAGAAAACTTCTTTACTATTTCAGAACTTTACTGATTACTTTAAAATGTTTATGAAAACCTCCATCCCTTACAGAATCTTTACTTATAAAATACATAAACTGTTAGCTAATATACAAACAGTTGACTCGTTGAGCATAAAATAATGTTAGTTACCTCACTTTTTAAGGATATTCCACTGTTGAAAAATATGATGAACACAGCAACATACTTTACAGACATCTCTGGTCTTAGTATACCTGGAATTAATTCAGAAAGAAACATTATATCACAATAAGTACATTGTTCTTTTCAAAATTGTCAATTAAGAAAAACTTACACATTTCATCTTAATTGACAGTTTTTATTAAAAGAAATAAAAAAGGCTGATATATTTAACATTCCTTCTTTATGTTTACCGATAAATTTTAGTTATTATTTTTGATTTACTGATAAGCTATTTTCATTAGTCTCTATTACACACAGGATCAAAAGAATTTGTATCAACATTTATAAATTACAAAAATTGTATATATCAGGGTTTTTACCCTTATATAGTTAAATACTAAATGTTTTATTGAAAATAAAAATATATCGGAAACTGCCTGAACATTCATTACGTTCATTTTTATTTCATCCAATACTCTATTCCTTTTGTATAGTTTTATGTAGGGTTTACAGTGAAAGAAAACTTTGGTTAATTGACATCTCAGTGTTCAGGAAGTTTCGTATTGACATGATACTTGGTTTGAAGGACAAATATTCACAGTAAATAAAACAAACTTAGTTCAACTCAAGTGTTTAGTTTAAAGCCATGTATTGAAAGTGTATAAGTCCTCATAAATTTGCCTGATTTTCCTTATGTTAACACTTTAACAATAAACAACAACAATTACACAAACAACAGCAACAACGCCCACATTACTAAAAATCATAACAATAACAAACACAATAGGCTAAAAGTGTGGCCAGTGATTCCTATAGTACTGTGCTGGACTGATCTTTTATGGCCATATTCACCTATGGTCAAATTAGTTTGTGGCCTGTATGACTGTAAAGAATTTATGACATTTCAATGTCTTGCAAGTTCATCGAACTTATATTTAAGAAGTAAGGTGTTTGTGGTTTCTCTAACTTATTTTCCAATGGTGACCATTGCTGTCACTAGATTTGTGCTCAGTGTTATGTAATTGTTAACATGTTTATTTGAATAAATGGGAATACACTATTTACATTATTTCCACTGATTCCATTGTGTCTGCATTATTTGTATGATAAGATTGTAACCACTTTATATGAATCTTTTGTTCGTTTAACTTGTTTTGCTATACTATATATGATGGTTTATATTATCTTGTATATCTTTACTGAATGATATGTTACAGTGTGTTTGTTTATCACTTCTTTAAAATTCTCCCTTGCATTACCGAATTAACACCTCAGTAAACATGTGTATTATCTGATTTATTATCAACTCCAGTCAACCCATGTTATTCACATATTCATATCCCATTCGATATTAGGTCACACTTTCTAAGCAATAAGATAAGGTCAACCAACTGGAGTGTCCTGCAAGGTGCCAAACCAACTCACGCAAGAAAAAAGTTGGCCCAACCCCCAATATTGGACAACTTGTCCCATAAATACACTATACATAATGCTTCAAGGTATTCTTATGGTTGTGTGTTAATTGCTGTTTGCTATGTGCAATTATGTTTCTTTTGTATATTTTGTTTTCTCTTTTTTAAAGTTTTTTTTTCAGGAAGGACAGGGCAAATGTAGCAAGAGAACATTTGTTTTGAACAATCAAAGGCCTATATATTTTTTTGTTTGTTTACATAGCACATCATGATCGACATTTACCTGGCACGAGTTTGTTTTTCAGAAATGATGCTTAATTAATAAATGACACTGAACAGTGGTGATCTCAACGATCTCAGTGAGCACATGCTTAGGCGAGTTAAAAATGACATCATAGGTCTTACATGCACAAGTCGAATTAAAAGTAGGTCTTACATGCACAAGTCGAATTAAAAGTCATTAACAGTTAAAATATAAATGGAATTGTGAAGAAAATAAGTGATGGCGATAATATATTTTAGACATATGTGTATTACCGCCTTTGGCGCCAATATCCGGAGAGATGTTTGCAAAGATGATTGAAAACACCAATCCTATCAAAAACCAATTTTTCTTTATAAAGGCAATCATGACTGCGGTTTATTAAACCGTACATCAGAACTTGTAGTGTTTACACGTTAACCGGAAGTGCCCTGCAACAGACTTGCAAAAAACAATACGCAATCTCGAAAGAAAATAGTACTAAATTTTTAGCAATAATTTATGCATCTGCATTATCGAGATAATGTTGAACTCGGCGAAGTTGCTTAACATTTCTTTCTCGTTAAGAATAATCGAGATAAATTTGGTAAAAAAAAGTGTTGTCAAATATTACTGAAATTTGTCGTGCGCAAGGACATATCCAAAAGTATGGCGGCTGAAGTAAATGCAAGATACAACAAGCAGCCAGCTCTGTCATTTACACTACCGATATCTTGTCAAGTATGCCTAGGAAAGGTAAAATCATCCTCTCTTCACCTTAAACTACATTTTGTGATTATTATTTTCCCTAATTCTTTTCTGCTATCAGCTAAATCTTGAAAAGCGTCAGTGGTTTCTATGGTACATTTACCCCACCCACTCTACTGCAAGGCAGCTAATGCAGCATATTGTTAAAATATACACTAAGAGCTATATTCGACTTGAAGTAGTTATTTGATCCTCAGGTTTGTTGCAGAACAAACATAGTCCCCCAAAGATATCAATCGGATATTAACAGTACAATTGGCAATATTTCATACTTCCCGAGGCATCTTTTCTTTTAAATATGATCCAAAACTATAAAAAAAAAACTGCTTAGCTACTATGAATTGCTTTACTTAGAAAACATGTTTTCTTGTTTTTGCATATGCAAATCTGCTTTAGACAACAACATTGAAATAAAAAAAAAAAAAAATCAAATTAGACCCTGAACACATTTGAAAGCAAATCGAATAATAATACATCAGGGCGTTTGATAGACTTTGAACTTCAACGGTCATTGACCCCTCAGTCAAAATTTTCAAGGGTCAAATTCAAATATCAATCTTTTTTTAGCCATAATTTCAACCATTCAAGTTACAGGTTCATCTTTTGTAGACACGATCAATTGATTTGCAGTATGAGTGTGCATAGTTCTAAAACGCTATCAAATTTACATTCGACATGGACACACCACTTCACACCTTTTTAGTAATCACACATTTAGGTGGCCCAATCAAGTAATTATACAATGCCTACAGTCATCCTTAATTGCTTCTGATGCATCTGGATGCTACAGACATGCTTTACAAATAAACAGATGCCGATCAACTAAGATTTATTTCCCTTTACATCTCCGTCAAAGCGCCATATTGAAATTAGCTGTGCACAGGAGAAAACGTGTTGAATGGCAGAACTAAAGCACCTGTTTCTTATTAATAATGCAGGCATATCCTACTGTTTTGTTTTTCTCCTGGCAGAAGGTAGTCGATGGGTGTGAGAGGATATGTTCTCATTAATATGCAGACTCCGCCCATTGTCTTTTCTCGCTTCTTATGAAGCCGTAGGCGATTTTGATTGACACAAGGGTAGAAATTGTCACGGGTCAAAATGACCCCATCGCTTTATTGATGTGCATCCAATAGGGGTACTACGAAAAACCCAGGAGCTCTGGTCAACCAAATGCCCTGTACATAATAAATAATATACATAGAAGATTCTCACTAGTAAAAAACCTGAAACATAAATAATAACTTATACAAAGCATATTTTTTAAATTAAATATATCTGAAGGAACCACCAGACAAAACAAGACAACAAGAAGAACATGGTTTTGAAATTTGGACATAAGATATACTGATTCAAATTGTAGTTTGTTCTCAAAACACATTATGAAACTTCAGAGCTTTTATCAGTTAAAACACCTTGCTAAAAGGCCAATAATTGACAGTTATATATTACTGAATATTTATTTCCTTCTCAGCTGAGACTTAGGTGTTCCAACTTCAGTTTCAGGTTTCCTCAGTTTAGCTGGTGTGCTGCACAAACTTTCACTATCATTTGTATGTTTCTGATCACCTCCAATCATATGTCAAACAAGCTTTTCTGGACAGTAATTTCAGCCATTCAAGTTACTTGCACATCAGTAGTTATCTGTCAGAGATCTGTCAACTTTGGAAAACGTAATTAGGATTTGCTGTATAAATCGCTGGCAACAGTGTCACAGGTTTAGCAGATTACCTGAACAGAACCTATTCTTACTTTATGACTGCAATCATCGGACACAATTAATGCAACAATTATTAGGGATTATAAACAAACAATTGGTCACATTTATCTATTTAAATCAGTCCACAAAAAGTAACTTACTTGCCTCTAATGAACCGCTTCACACCTTTTCAGTAATTGCACATTCTGGTGCTCCAATCAAGTAAGTAAGCAATGTGTACATTCATTGTTAATTGCCTCCGATACATCAGGGTGCTACAGACATGCTTTACGAGTAAACAGATGTCAATCAGTGACGATTCATTACCTTTCTACATCTCTGTCAAAATGTCATATTGAAATTAGCTGCGCAAATGAACGAATGTGTTTACTGGCTGAACTAGAGCACATGTTTCTCGTTAATATGCAGGCTTCACCTACTGTATTATTTTTCTAATCGCAGAATGTAATTGATTTTACTGACCCAAGGGGGGAGCAATCTGTTCTCATCAATATACAGATTACACCCATTGCCTTTCATCTTTTCTTATTAAGCTGTATGCGATTTCTATCGACACATCGCTGAAAATTATCATGGTTCAAAATGATCCCCTAGTTTATTGATGTACACCAATTAGGGATATTTCTGAATTTTCAAGTGCCAAAACCCGGAAGCTCGGGTCAAACGAATGCCCGGTTCTTACAACACAGGCTATACTATTTATGTTGACATCGCTGTTAAAAAGTGTTTTGTTTAACTGTAGGACCCACTTTTTTTTATATATATATGACCAGCCCATTTATTGTTTAAGTGTCCCACTTTGAGACGAAGTATCCACCTATAGTATGAGTCTTTTGGTGTGAATAACACCGATCCCGAAACGGCTGTTCTGAGGTTATACTGTATTGAATACAGCATTGTATGGTTTGATCAATAACACCACAGACAAGGTTTTCATTACTGTAAGTTAGTATCCTAGTAAAATAGTTTAGAAAGTGAACATGAACTGAAAAAATATGACATGCTGTATTCTGTAATATATTCACTTCAGTTGATTGTGAACTTAAATATTGGGGGACATTTTGTAGATATTTTACTTTTTAACAGGTGAAAAGCCCAGTGCTATGCCCGAACAATCATGTCTTTTGCTCGCCCTGCCTGGACATTTGGTTGCAAAAGACTAAACAATGCCCAGCATGCCGAGTTAGCATGACAGCTGGAAAACAGATCATGGGTAAACATGTTAATTATTTTTTAATTCTCTTAAAAAAATAACATTACAGATGTAGAAATGGCAGCAGTGGACCAAAAATTTTATGCAATAAACAGAAATGACCTTTAAGATGTGCAAAGAAAGATAATAGGCTTTATTTAACTCCAAAATAATAACTTAAAAAGTTTCAGAGATGTTCTGAATCAGGTTTATATAAATTAAAAAAAAAGTGTTTTTTATCACCATGTTGTATATTCTCATCTGTTACATTATACAATGCTTAACACATATTTACACAGGTGGATTGCGTCACGGTGAAGATGACTCAGAGAAATTGACTAACCCTGATCTGAGGAAGGCTAGATTTGACCTTCTCTATAAAGAATTTGAGGTAATATAACCTTTACCAGATAGAAATTAATGTTATCTTTTTAATAGATCTGAATTCAGCTAAATTATCTTAGCTTTGTCACAAATTGTGATGCTATAATGTAACAGAATCATCAGTGTTTGTGTAAACCTATTGCTTTTATAAGTATATTGTCTCTGGACCTGGTAACGGTGTCGGCTCCAGGTCAAAAGGCCGTGGGTTCGATCCCTGGTCGCGACAAACCAGTCATTGAAAATTGCAGTGGTATAGCTCCCTTGCTAATTCTCAAGCAAACATAAGGGTAGTTCCATGACTGGTTGGTGCGGTGTCAGGATAATGTGACTGGGTATGGATATCATGCCATGTATTCACAGCATGCTTTACACAGTGAAGCCAGCACTATATCTGCTTCAAGTGGACACCATCTCCAGATAACTGAAATACTGTTGGTGGGACAATAAGCCCAATAAATAAACAAACTTATATTGTCATAGGAATGAAATTACCAGTAAGTGAGGGTATTGCAAGTACTTTTGTATGGTTGTTTACAAAACATGGCCTGATGCTAAAACTTTGTGGTATCAATATGAGCTCTGTGAATAGTTTTATCTAATGTTTAAACACATAAATGGTTTGCAACTATTGTATGCTTAATTGTTTTATTTTCCCACTGATTTTTAATTTAAGTCCTTTTAAAGCAAAGTTTTATTAGTATAGTGAATACATATGGCTGTTATATGTGGATCTCCTAGATTTTGATGGCCTGGACATCATTCGCTATAAACATTCTGACCAAATCAATTTAAACCAATTTCCGCAGTGTGTATTCAGTCTCTCAGTTACATTATCATAAAAATGCATTAATGAAGTAACACATACATAACAAAGAACAGTATATAACTAGAACCGTCTCCAACTGAAATACTGTTGGTGGGACAATAAACCCAATAAATAAAATAAATACAACTAGATATTAGTATGTAGTAATTTCAAACTCAGATACTTTTGGTAAAATGCAACATACAAGATAACATACAATTAACCTTGTGCCTTGTTAAAGTGGTATCCGACAATATGAACAATACAAATGTTTTAAGAAAGGGAAGTTTTGATAGCCTTAAAAGACTGAAGCTTCCTATTGATATCCTAGTTTGTTGTGAGATATTCCACATAACACACACGCAAAAATGATAACAGGGTGTGTCAAAAAAAATTGTATTTGCATCATAGTATGCTTTAATGAATTGATTAGATAATAAACTTTCTTGGTTATTTCAAAAGAAACTGGTGATGCATAATGGTATTAATAAGTTACTCAAAGGTGAATATACCCATCACCTTTGAAAGTATACCTGGAATTGACAAGGTTATATCAAGTTTTTAATGTTTTACACTGCCTCTTATTGATGTTGTGAGGCATACTTTGAATACTGTCTTTAAAACACTAAAATAATATAAAGGGCCACAATGCTATCAAGTTTATTTCTGGAGAGCAAGAAGCAGCTGTCACTTTTAACATATTCACTATCAGTTTGCTGATGTGGACTATTTTAGTTATAATTGATTATTGGTACAAAACATAAATAGATTTTTATTCAGTTTCATGTTTGGCTGTATATGTTTGCTTTACAGAATGAGTTTGAGCGAATGCAGTCAGAGCTGCAGCTACTGAAGACTGAGAATCAGATTTTAAAACAGCAGTCCAGGAAGGATGGGCAGTCAGACACAAAGTAAGATCATCTACATGTATAAACCTTAGAGTACATAAATAGTAGTTATTTTAACACTTCTACTAAAATAACTGACATCTAACAGTTTTGACAAATGTTGTCATCGTCAGAGATTCCTACTGTGATCCAGAATCAGTGACTGTGTCCATTATTTTAGTAATGTAGTGTTAAAAGAACTTACTATTGATGTTTTATTAACTTACTTAGCAAACATTTACAAGGACCTTAAGAGTACAATTCATTGGAATAAAAGTGAAGTTGGTTTGTTATGAGCTTGCATAGACTACATTCTTGTCTAGGAATCATTTTCAGAATAACTTAATGAGTTTTGTCATTTTGCTTACTCACTTTTCTTTATCAATAAAGGCATCATGTATGGCAAATTTTTGGGGACGCCCATAACGTAGTAGTTAAGTCGCCGACTTGTTATTCCTTGACTGTTTAGCCTCTCACCTTGTGGCTTCAAATCCCATTCGGGGGTGAAGGACTTAATGTGGGAAGGTCTTCGAGCTGACCTGCAGTGTGCCAGTGGTTCTACCTAAAAACATTTTTCTGGAGTCTTCCTCCACCAAAACAGCTTAATGTCGCTATAATGATCATTTGGTTGCTGCGATGTATCTTAAGCACAAAACAAAACATATAGCAAATTTGAAATGAGTTCTGTTACACATTATAAATGTCCATACAAATAAGACAATTAATCAATAAATATATTTAATCATTTCTTTTTTTTTATATATTTAAATTTTCATAAATGTTCTTACCAACTCTATTTTTACGTATAGATATGGTGAGTCATCCAGCTCAGATAAAAATGGACTCTTGGTTCTAACAAAGAAGCTGCAAGATGCATCCAAGCAGTATGAAAAGGTCAAAGGGGAACTGCAGAGACTAAAGCAGGTATTTTTAGTTGTAAAGACACCTTTTAAAACTTGTATATTAAATTAAATAACTAAATTGTATAAATGCCCTTTGATATGGTCTATGCTCGTATATATACTTAAAATTGTTGGTCCTATGGCACAAACAAGCATTCCAACTCGGCTTTAGGCACGCTGCAGATAGGAATCGCTTTTCCATATTGGACCTTTTGTTCTAATCTGTCAAAAAATATCGTTTGTTAGTTGATTAAAATCTTTGTGGTGAAATTTTCTTTTCAAGTTGGATTATCAGTGATCATTTTACCTCTGTGTCCCGAATCTCTGATGCACATTACTATTACAGATGTAAGAAATATGTGCATCTTTGTGGACGCATTTTATTTTGCCTCCCAACAAAAATCAATCTGAAATCCACATTATAAACTTGCATACGATAATATGACAAATCCATTTTGGTAGAAATTGCATACACACCGGATGCACACTGGACACTTTTTACTTTAATTATTCACCAATCAGTCAGATTTTGACAGTACTTTTTAACAAGTTAGTGACAAGGAACCTGATGTAAACAATGATACTGAAGATTCACTGTCGCACACTAAGAAATCATGTATGTTTCAACAATACTGGCTATTTATTGGGTATATAAGGTAATATTACAATAATAAACAGTATACCTTATATCTGTAGAGACCTAGTGGTTTTGTCAGGACCCATTATTTCAGATATTGTGCATCCTGTGGACTCATTAAGTAAAAAAGCTAAAAGGATCACAGGACTATTCCATGAACATTTAAAGCCATTTATTTTACATGCTTTGCATGTTAAAAGTACTATTAAGCTTCTATCTCAAAAACCAATTCATAAATTAGAATAAAGCTGTAGAAACATCTTTCTCCTGTTCATTTCTACTGATTTAAACAAGTTTTAAAATAACAGTTTGATATTGATCTTAGTGAATCTTTTTGTTACATCAACATTGGACATTAGAAGAGTAAAATAACCGGCTGCAATAGCTTAATTAGTAGAGCATTGGCTTGTGGATCGGGAGGTCCCGGGTTCAAACCCTGGCCGGGTCAAACCAGACTTCATAGTTGATAGTAGTGGCTTCCCTTCTAACGCTTGGGGCTAAGGGGACAGCATTATGCCTGACTCGTCGGTGTCAGTATACTGGACCGGCTGAGTTCAGTCCCTGGGCATCTCATAAGTGCCCTTGTGCTATAATGATAGAAATGTTGCTGCACTGCATCAGCAACAATGCTGGAAAATCCCACCCCTTCTCGAAATTAAATTGACTGTATATAAATGCACATAACATCTTGCAGTCATGTGTTTAGTTTATATACAAAAGTTAACAGGAGAATGTAAATATTTCTTTAAACACTGGAAGAAGAAGTATGATGATAATTATTTTTAATTATACTTATTAATACTAAAAGGTTGTCATTATAATATTGCTTATGAAAATCATGAAAATTTATGTGTAGAAAATTGCATATTCAGCATTAGTAGTTCCACCTGCTGTTACTGCAACACGTGCCTCCTGATGCTTTCTCAGAATCGAGGAAAATCACAAGAAACATGACAATGTTCATGTTCTTAACTTTATAGAGACCACTTAAGTGTTTGGATGAAGGATAAATTGCTGGTGATAGGTCTCCTGTTGCATGTATTGTTCATGTACATGTGTGTGCTGGGTGTTACAGGAGAACTCTAACCTGAAGGATGAGAATGTTGGCCTAAACAGGGAGAATCAGAATCTTCGACAGGAGCTGGCAGGCAGGTCACCCCACAGGTACATCGATCTCTTTATCTCACGATTAATATTCAAAAAACAGGAATTAAAGATTTTATTTTTTGGGGACTAAAAATAGTTTCATTAATCATCTTAATAAACTATTTTTACCTGAACAGATCTCGCAAAATGCTGTTTATGGATGTCTTGCATCTGTCTAAAAAGTGAACCATAACTCTACACTCATCATTACAAACATGTATTTCCAATCTAAGCCACGCTGCACAGTTAGCTATTTTTGAACTAAGAAAACCATTGACTACTCATGTTTTAGTTCATCCACGCCATCCGCTGTGACATCGATGTCTATTTCTAGCAGGAATTCCAATCTTTCTTATTTATAGCTTCGACAAAAATGAACATTTTAAGTGTTGATTAATGAGTTTTACTGTCCGAAATTGAAATACTGTTGAAAATCATCAAAGCTTAGACTAAAGTATGATTGTTTCTGCAGAAATTATGCACAAATACCCCAAACAGAGGTACAATAGTGTTGCATATATTTTGATATAGGCAAACTGTCAGATACCACCTTTAAATATAAAGTTTAAAAACAATGTCGTGTAATGGCGACATATTAAACGAGGTACTTTAATTAAAAAATGATTTTTAAAAACAGTTATCTGTAATAGTGATGTATGAAGATAAGTTCTTTTAAGTTACTCCATGTTTGAAAGCAGTTAAAGGACCTATCTGTCCGAATAGTGGAGAGATTTGGTTTGTTCTTGCATACACATTACATTTCCTTATATATATCATAAATCTGTATTTTATGGTAACCTAAGTATGCTAAATGTTTAACTATTGTCGTCACCCAGCATCCAGTGCATTGTTTCACATGTTTCATGTTAGTCAACATGCTTTAAATGACATTTCTTAAACAGCTGGCAAAAAAAAAAGAGTATTTTTACAGATTTTCAAATAACATATTATAATGATAATAATTTAGTCCAATGTTTACTAGCTCAGTCTTATTGTTTAAGCATAGAACCTGAGGTGTACGCTATGCATTTATAGGTTCAGTGTATAACTATTATTTGACTGGTGTGACTGAACTAAAAAAAATCTTAGCTTCTGGATAGAAGTTAGTGGAATAATAGTTATACACTGAAAGGAAGCTTACTGTTTACAGTTAATTTTTAATTTAAGACATATATTTCAAAACAGCTAGTTAAAAAAGAGCCTTGCAAATAAACAGGAGAGTTAAAACACTTACTCTTCACTTCTTCAGAAGTAAACTGAACAATATTGTCCAAGATATAAGAATTATGAAATGAACTAATGAAGCAGAAAAGGTTAAAGGAAATAGTTAAAAAGCAAAAAATTAAAGGTTATAAAGACAATATAATTTATACAATCAAAATTCGAAAAATTATTCATGTACTTTATAATTTATTTTTTATACATATAAGTCAATGCCAAAGCATGGTTAATAATTCCAAGTCCTAGTTTGGCAAGCAGCTCTTAAATCTACATTACAGGTATGGCAGAACTACTGTTGCAACCCTTGAATCTAAGCTAGCCAGTGCCGAGAAGGATGTGACAAGACTGACAAAAGCCCTTGAGAGGTCGGACAAGTACATTGAAGAGTTGGAAAAGGAATTGGAGGGTTCTAGAGGAGGCTCAACCAAGGGCTTTAACTCAGTCGCTACTTCCAAGGGAGATACGTACATAAGTAATGGTGAACTGGATCCCAGGAAAGTGTCCTCTGAATCCAAAGTGTCCTCTGCTGGATACAGACCCTCTGAGGATAATCCCTCCAAGAGGAAACTGTTCACTGATGACAGAGGCAGTTCTAGCTCAGGTGAGAGGTACAAGTATTATGAGCATGATGACTATAGCACAGATTCTTATCTGGATTACAAATCCTCAGGTAAGGACATCCAGCCAAGTGCCAAAAATGATAACTCTTCAAAGGATGGGAAGAAGAGAGTGACATTTGACATGGAGAAAAATACACATTCAACACTGTCCTTTGATCTTGAAATGCCAAGTCCTTTGAAAAACTCTGCAAACAGAAGTAATCTCAGCATTAATGGAAGGGCTTCACCAGTGAAAGGGGTGCTCAAAAAGTCAAACAGTAAGTCAAGTGATAAGTCCAGTGATAATTTGTCAACAGATTTGTCCAAAACACTTGAGGACTCGTTATCTAGTAGTTATAATGGAAAACCAAGTACACGCTATTCCAAGGACGATGATCTGTTATACACAAAGGGAAGATCTAGTGATCAGAAGTTGGATAGTGATGTAGCTTCCTCCAGAAAGCGGTACAGTGCAGATGACAGTATTTTAGACCAACCCCGTGAGTTCAGAAGCTCTTCAATTGCCAAGGATTATAGTAGTAAGAGTCGTGATAATTATGGCAGTAGGTATGAGAGCACTTCCAAGTATTACGAGTCCAGCAAGGGTGATAGTGATTCTAAACGTTCTAAGGATAGGAACTTAGATTTAGAAGAGCTTGATGATACACAATATATTGAGAGTGAGCTAGATGAACTGAATATTTCTCTCACCCCAGAGTTCACAGATTGCATGAAAATTTTGAATCGTGCTGAGAAGAAGGTTCACACTCGTGATTCTGACATTGAGGATGCTGCTGCACACAGCAGTAGATACAGCTCTATCAGTGACAGAAATCAAGATGCAGCATTTCGTTCTTCTACAGGCAGCCTTGGTACCTATAAATCAACTGACAGTAGTGATGATGTTCTCAATGATTATTCCAAGTCTGATCAAAGTAGGTTTACATCCTCACTAGATTCCTATTCTCGTGGTCGACATGTACGGAGTGGGTCCTTGGATAACCTGTATGTTGGTAAACCCTCTGGACTAATAGATAGGCCAAGCAGTGCTCTACCTACTACAGCTAACATGTTAGACCCCAGTATCCAGAAGCGTTATAGCTCTGGCCTAACAACAGGGCGTACATCTCTGACTAGGGCACCTTCCCTGGACAATTTACTGATGAATCGTCCTGGAAGCAAGTATTCATCTGATGACCCTGGGATGTCCCGACCTGGCTACCTATATTCAGGACACCGACTGTATGGTGAGAATGAAGTCACCAGCAAGGGTGGTGGGCCTCTTGCTGTGAAACACACTGGAGCAGATTTTGGCAGTGGTGCAGGGGACAGGGCCGACAGGCAGAGCACATTTGATTCTGTTTTACAAGCACGGGCAAAATCACTGGGAGCTGACACTGTTAGCACTTCTGTTTCTTCAGCTATGAAGAGTGTGGATGTGGATAGAAACTTTGGTGGTACAGGACGGATGACATCAAGCCTTCCTCCCCCAGAACCTGAGTTGGACCGAAAGTTCATCTCTGGTCATGTGACATCCACCATTCCAACACACATGGAGTATATGGCTTCTAGCACAGGTCCTGACAGATACACTAGCTCTTCCTCATCTGGCAGACTAACACCTACTCTCACAATGACTAACACCACAGACTATACCTCTAGGGCTCAATATGGTGAAGGGAAGACCTCTGATCTGGCTCTGAAACCCCCCTCAGGGGCAAGGCAGGGGGATCCTTCCTCCCGCTCAACCATCCCTAATAACCCCTCATACACCACTAACCATGCATCGTATAACACTAACTCTACTTCCTATAACACTAATCCTTCAACACTATCCTCTGCTTCTAACTACAGTTCTCAGCTGTCTCACAAGTATGGTGATGGTACATCTGGTGTCAATGGTGTTGCTGGAGGTTATGATTCACAATCAGGCACTGTTTTTTCTAGCAGTGCATTATCAAGCCAGTATGATTATAAATCTGAACCAGTTACTTCATATCGATCTGATGAAAAATATGGTCAGGCAACTTACTCAGATCGCAATTATAAAGATGGTACTGATTTTTCCAACTTTTCTACTAAGATAGGTAGCAGCAGTAATTCTGGTGTGTCTAATATGTACTCATCAACTTCGTCTAACCCGCCAACATCATCTTCTTCATTTGCAGGCACCAGTCTGGGATCATCTGCTGCGTACACTGTCCCATATCTGCCCACCAGCCTGTCCGGAACCAGCTCATCTTCATCTTATCCAAGCAATCCCCTCAGTCTCCCCTCATCATCATCCATCTCTTCGTCCTCCTCCTACCCCTCCAGCCATCCCAGCAGCACTTACACATCCAAACCTCTTGATCCAATATCTGAGGCTGGACATTACAGTTATGTATCTAATGTGTCTGGTGACTACTCCAGAAATGACACCTTTGCCCTTCCTGAACCAAAGAAACGCCTTTTTGATAGCAATGATGACCTCGATTTGTCAGTCAGTCCTATCAAGACAAATAAAAGGTTTTAAGTTCACTGTTTTGACATTTTAACTTTTGTACATCATGACATTATGCATCTTCTGTTTTAATGCCCACTGACGGACTGCATATAACAGTTGCACAGTTTGTCCATTTCTCAGTATGTCTGCTCCATTTTTTTGTTTCCATATTTTTTTTTATTTTACCAGTATTTCAATCGAACTTAACCATTTCAAAGCATACATGTGAAAGTGTGTAGTGCATCATAATTGCAAGTGCAGCCATTTAATTGGTAATGTCATAGTTAAGGTAAAATAATTGTTGTTGTTTTTTCATTTATCTGGTTTCTCATGCTATGTTAGTGTCTCAGCCACATCTTTGCCATTTTTACAGCTATTAACTCAAACTACATCATATTACTGGCATACACTTGAAGATGTTTCCTGCAGACCATTAACAAGTGAAAACATCAACATCAAGGTGACAGGCCAGTTTTAAAGTCATTCTCTGTAAATGGCTACTCAAGCTATTGAGACTTGTCTATAACGTTGACATTTTGTAGGGCACTTCAAGTCAACTTTACAATCTCACATACACTTTAAAGTGTGCTGTGAATAACATTTACAAGTGCAGCCCATAAGGACAAAATCATATTAAAGGTCATGTTCAAGGTAAATGTCATATTTAAGGTCTGCATCTTGTGGTGCATGTGCAGGTTTAAATGACATTTCTTATTCAGAAGGGTGTTTTTTAATGTGATGCTTTGTCAAGAATTTCCTGTGAGTTTTGTTCCACAGTAGTTAGTATAAAGACCATTTAACCCTTTGTTTTGTTGGTTTGAAAAGTTTTGAAATGTTATGATGCAAACAAATATCATTCCTAGATAGTGTTTTTGATTTACTTGCCAAGTGCCTTAATTTAAGTATCCTGAGAAGTGATTTTGTATTAATTCAGTGAATACATTTAGTGACTACATATAGGTAGTCACCACCCCCCTAACTCTCCCCCTGCCCTCATCCATGTGTGAGGCACAAGAGTTTTTCTCTACTATGTCATAAACAGACAGGTAGTTTAGTCTATTTTTTGCTTGCTTTTAGATATATTGTAGTTACATTATGACCAGTTGCACTGATTTTATGTAAACAGTCAATCTAGTAGTCAATCTTCAAAAACCTTTCAGCCTTTGACCTGTTTAGTTTTGTCATTCATATTAAGCCATAACAAGACAACGCCCTGTCAATATATATTTATCTGTTTGAAATTGATCTTTTTGCAGGATTGGAGAAGTATGAATAAAGCATTTTATTGACTACTGACACAAGCGCCTTTTTATGTATAGTTTTATATATGTAGAACCAATTTTGTACTTCTTTTTTACCATTTGATACTAGATTACATGTGCTTTTTGTTTATTTGTATGAAACACATTTTTTACAATTACCATTGTTTGTATTTTTATTTGTAAATTTTTATTTGTATAAAATATTTATTTGCTTCGGTGATTGAAGCTAAGGGAACAAGCCTTTTCTCATTTGTAATTTGATATATTGTCAAGTAGTCTATGTTGATGTGGTAGAGTAGTGTTTCAGTCAACAGATAGATGTACTGATGTATATTGCTATATACCTGGGACCACATATGTCCATTCAATGTTTTCTATTAGCTTACAAGATTGACTGACTGGTGCTAGATTAGTGGTGTGTATATGTACCCCTTATCAAAATGGTGTTCCAATACATGTATGTGTATATGTTTTATGTCACATCCACTGTGATGTTCGTCCAATTAAAACAGCAGCATAGAAAGTAGACATTAACTTTTTGTGATACAACATCCGTATAACATGATGTATATAACATCCTACAACATCCGTATAACATGATGTATATAACATCATACAACATGCATATAACATGATGTATATAACATCCTAATTGTATAACTGGCAACATTTTCCTTTTACAAGCCCAATCAGTCTTAAAGACCATATAACACACCTAATAAGTGGTGAAAGAAAGTTGATGATGTTGTCTTTTTTTGCCTGGTGGGAACACTCTCTAACACTAAGAGATAAATAAATGTAGATTCAATGCTTTGTTAATCATGTTTCAACTTTAAAGCCAAGATAATTTATTTGAACATTACTGTGTCTATTTGGTAATGTGTGTACTTTAAGTCCCTTAGCCAAAACTTAACATTAGTTTAGCATAAGGTATGAAATCTAGAAGAATGGACAGCTGTGCCTCCTTTTTATAGGGTTCTAGGCATCATCTAACAATATGGTCAAATTGTTACATGGACTGTAATAGAACTGACTGTTTGCATTTAGAAAACTGCATTTTACTGTTATTTGACTGGTTTGTTATCATTGTGTGCCTTTTATATCAGAATGCTATACCTCATAAATGTAGATCTTGTATGTGCCTTACTTTGTATCTTTTAAAGCTTAGTTATTTTAGTTCCTTATTTTGTACTTGTGAAAGTAGATTTGTAACCTTTGTGCCAGTCATCCCAACACACATAATTATTTTATGTGTCAATGTATGCAACTGTAAGAGAACCTTTACATAGTGTGACTTAGTACAATGATTAATCTTGTATACCATTATCATGTTGTCATAAACATTATTTCTATCATTCAGTATTATGTTTGTCGAAAATATAAGTTTACTAAGTTTCAACAAAGAAACTTGATTGAAGATGAAAAATATCAAATATATTTTATTACTTAAACTGACACCAAACAAAGTATTGCTATCAGTTCAAGTATATTGATACATGCACATAAGAAGGTTTTCTGAGCTTATGTTTAGACTGATTTAAAAAAAAAGCTGTCAAGAATTTATGCAAATGATTCTTACATATTAAGACATTTTAGTTGTGGTTTTCTTTTACCTCTTTGTGTTTTAGTATAAGCTAGTATACATCATTTTAGGTGTACGTTACAGTTACGACGTTTTACGGTTAAGGGGTGTGCCAAGGAAGCCCCGAGAGAATGTAACCAACTGAGAGACTATTACAAACCGCATATGACATTTTGTTCACAGAGCTGCATGTTACTTATCTCTGAACTGATATTGTACATGGCATATTTAACTTATCACATGTACTTGTTTTAATTTTAACAGCTGTTTTATTGATGAATATGTCATTTATTTATTTGTGCACACGTCATCTTATTTATTTATTAACGAAACTCGACTGTGATAGGTTCATCGTATAATAGAGCGTAGTTTTGCTTCACACTGTACTGAAATCAAAATAAAATATCACCAAATGATATGACTTCGTTTAATACTTCCTCGGCCTTTAAAATTACTAATCTGTAAGTGCTTCCGTTCGAGCGCTTTTGTTTGTACATGTGTCCATTTGATATTTCTTATTTTGCGTCACCTTGTTTCCTTTATACCTTAACGTATCACTTTGTTTCCTGTATACCTTAACGTGTCACTTTGTTTTCTGTATACCTTACGTGTCACTTTGTTTCCTGTATACCTTACGTGTCACTTTGTTTCCTATATACCTTACGTGTCACTTTGTGTCCTGTATACCTTAACGAGTCACTTTGTTTCTTGTATACCTTAACGTGTCACTTTGTTTCTTGTATACCTTAACATGTCACTTTGTTTCCTGTATACCTTACGTGTCACTTTGTTTCCTGTATACCTTACGTGTCACTTTGTTTCCTGTATACCTTACGTGTCACTTTGTTTCCTGTATACCTTAACGTGTCTCTTTGTTTCCTTTAAACCTTAACGTGTCACTTTGTTTCTTGTATACCTTAACGTGTCACTTTGTTTCCTGTATACCTTAACGTGTCACTTTGTTTCCTGTATACCTTAAGTGTCACCTTGTTTCCTGTATACCTTACATGTCACTTTGTTTCCTGTATACCTTACGTGTCACTTTGTTTCCTGTATACGTTACGTGTCACTTTGTTTCCTATATACCTTACGTGTCACTTTGTTTCCTATATACCTTACGTGTCACTTTGTTTCCTATATACCTTACGTGTCACTTTGTTTCCTGTATACCTTAACATGTCACTTTGTTTCTAGTATACCTTAACGTGTCACTTTGTTTCTTGTATACCTTAACGTGTCACTTTGTTTCCTGTATACCTTACATGTCACTTTGTTTCCTGTATACCTTACGTGTCACTTTGTTTCCTATATATGTTATGTGTCACTTTATTTCCTCTATACCTTAAGTGTCACTTTGTTTCCTGTATACCTTACGTGTCACTTTGTTTCTTGTATACCTTAACGTGTCACTTTGTTTCTTGTATACCTTAATGTGTCACTTTGTTTCCTGTATACGTTACGTGTCACTTTGTTTCCTGTATACCTTACGTGTCACTTTGTTTCTTGTATACCTTAACATGTCACTTTGTTTCCTGTATACCTTACGTGTCACTTTGTTTCCTGTATACGTTACGTGTCACTTTGTTTCCTATATACCTTACGTGTCACTTTGTGTCCTGTATACCTTAACGTGTCACTTTGTTTCTTGTATACCTTAACGTGTCACTTTGTTTCCTGTATACGTTACGTGTCACTTTGTTTCCTGTATACCTTACGTGTCACTTTGTTTCTTGTATACCTTAACGTGTCACTTTGTTTCCTGTATACCTTACATGTCACTTTGTTTCCCGTACACCTTAACGTGTCACTTTGTTTCCTGTATACCTTACGTGTCACTTTGTTTCTTGTATACCTTAACATGTCACTTTGTTTCCTGTATACCTTACGTGTCACTTTGTTTCCTGTATACCTTACGTGTCACTTTGTTTCTTGTATACCTTAACGTGTCACTTTGTTTCCTGTATACCTTACGTGTCACTTTGTTTCCTGTATACGTTACGTGTCACTTTGTTTCCTATATACCTTACGTGTCACTTTGTGTCCTGTATACCTTAACGTGTCACTTTGTTTCTTGTATACCTTAACGTGTCACTTTGTTTCCTGTATACGTTACGTGTCACTTTGTTTCCTGTATACCTTACGTGTCACTTTGTTTCTTGTATACCTTAACGTGTCACTTTGTTTCCTGTATACCTTACATGTCACTTTGTTTCCCGTACACCTTAACGTGTCACTTTGTTTCCTGTATACCTTACGTGTCACTTTGTTTCTTGTATACCTTAACATGTCACTTTGTTTCCTGTATACCTTACGTGTCACTTTGTTTCCTGTATACCTTACGTGTCACTTTGTTTCTTGTATACCTTAACGTGTCACGTTGTTTCCTGTATACGTTACGTGTCACTTTGTTTCCTGTATACCTTACGTGTCACTTTGTTTCTTGTATACCTTAACGTGTCACTTTGTTTCCTGTATACCTTACGTGTCACTTTGTTTCTTGTATACCTTAACGTGTCACTTTGTTTCGTGTATACCTTACATGTCACTTTGTTTCCTGTATACCTTAACATGTCACTTTGTTTCTTGTATACCTTAACGTGTCACTTTGTTTCCTGTATACCTTACGTGTCACTTTGTTTCTTGTATACCTTAACGTGTCACTTTGTTTCATGTATACCTTACGTGTCACTTTGTTTCCTGTATACCTTAACATGTCACTTTGTTTCTTGTATACCTTAACGTGTCACTTTGTTTCCTGTAAACCTTACGTGTAACTTTGTTTCCTGTATACGTTACGTGTCACTTTGTTTCCTATATACCTTACGTGTCACTTTGTGTCCTGTATACCTTAACGTGTCACTTTGTTTCTTGTATACCTTACTGTGTCACTTTGTTTCTTGTATACCTTAACGTGTCACTTTGTTTCCTGTATACCTTACGTGTCACTTTGTTCTCTGTATACCTTACGTGTCACTTTGTTTCCTGTATACCTTAACGTGTCTCTTTGTTTCCTGTACACCTTAACGTGTCACTTTGTTTCTTGTATACCTTAACGTGTCACTTTGTTTCCTGTAAACCTTACGTGTAACTTTGTTTCCTGTATACGTTACGTGTCACTTTGTTTCCTATATACCTTACGTGTCACTTTGTGTCCTGTATACCTTAACGTGTCACTTTGTTTCTTGTATACCTTACTGTGTCACTTTGTTTCTTGTATACCTTAACGTGTCACTTTGTTTCCTGTATACCTTACGTGTCACTTTGTTCTCTGTATACCTTACGTGTCACTTTGTTTCCTGTATACCTTAACGTGTCTCTTTGTTTCCTGTACACCTTAACGTGTCACTTTGTTTCCTGTATACCTTACGTGTCACTTTGTTTCTTGTATACCTTAACATGTCACTTTGTTTCCTGTATACCTTACGTGTCACTTTGTTTCCTGTATACCTTACGTGTCACTTTGTTTCTTGTATACCTTAACGTGTCACGTTGTTTCCTGTATACGTTACGTGTCACTTTGTTTCCTGTATACCTTACGTGTCACTTTGTTTCTTGTATACCTTAACGTGTCACTTTGTTTCCTGTATACCTTACGTGTCACTTTGTTTCTTGTATACCTTAACATGTCACTTTGTTTCTTGTATACCTTAACGTGTCACTTTGTTTCCTGTAAACCTTACGTGTAACTTTGTTTCCTGTATACGTTACGTGTCACTTTGTTTCCTATATACCTTACGTGTCACTTTGTGTCCTGTATACCTTAACGTGTCACTTTGTTTCTTGTATACCTTAACGTGTCACTTTGTTTCCTGTATACGTTACGTGTCACTTTGTTTCCTGTATACCTTACGTGTCACTTTGTTCTCTGTATACCTTACGTGTCACTTTGTTTCCTGTATACCTTAACGTGTCTCTTTGTTTCCTGTATACCTTAACGTATCTCTTTGTTTCCTGTATACCTTAACGTGTCTCTTTGTTTCCTTTATACCTTAACGTGTCACTTTGTTTCTTGTATACCTTACGTTTCACTTTATTTCCTGTATACCTTAACGTGTCACTTTGTTTTCTGTATACCTTACGTGTCACTTTTTTTCCTGTATACCTTAACGTGTCTCTTTGTTTCCTTTATACCTTAACGTGTCACTTTGTTTCCCGTATACCTTAACGTGTCACTTTGTTTCCTGTATACCTTACGTGTCACTTTGTTTCCCGTACACCTTAACGTGTCACTTTGTTTCCTGTATACCTTACGTGTCACTTTGTTTCCTGTATACCTTAACGTGTCACTTTGTTTCCTGTATACCTTATGTGTCACTTTGTTTCTTGTATACCTTACGTGTCACTTTGTTTCCCGTACGCCTTAACGTGTCACTTTGTTTCCTGTATACCTTAACATGTCACTTTGTTTCCTGTATACCTTAATGTGTCACTTTGTTTCCTGTATACCTTAATGTGTCACTTTGTTTCTTGTATACCTTAACGTGTCACTTTGTTTCCTGTATACCTTAACATGTCACTTTGTTTCCTGTATACCTTAACGTGTCACTTTGTTTCCTGTATACCTTACGTGTCACTTTGTTTCCTGTATATCTTACATGTCACTTTGTTTCCTGTATACCTAAGGTGTCACTTTGTTTCCTATATACGTTATGTGTCACTTTGTTTCCTATATACCTTACGTGTCACTTTGTTTCCTGTATACCTTACGTGTCACTTTGTTTCCTGTATACATTACGTGTCACTTTGTTTCTTGTATACCTTAAAGTGTCACTTTGTTTCTTGTATACCTTAACGTGTCACTTTGTTTCCTGTATACCTTACGTGTCACTTTGTTTTCTGTATACCTTACGTGTCACTTTGTTTCCTGTATACCTTAATGTGTCTCTTTGTTTCCTGTATACCTTAACGTGTCTCTTTGTTTCTTGTATACCTTACATGTCACTTTGTTTCCTGTATACCTTACGTGTCACTTTGTTTCCCATATACCTTAATGTGTCACTTTGTTTCCTGTATACCTTACGTGTCACTTTGTTTCCTGTATACCTTACGTGTCACTTTGTTTCCTGTATACCTTAACGTGTCACTTTGTTTCCTGTATACCTTAACATGTCACTTTGTTTCCTGTATACCTTAACGTGTCACTTTGTTTCCTGTATACCTTACGTGTCACTTTGTTTCCCGTACACCTTAACGTGTCACTTTGTTTCCTGTATACCTTACGTGTCACTTTGTTTCCTGTATACCTTAACGTGTCACTTTGTTTCCTGTATACCTTACATGTCACTTTGTTTCCTGTATACCTTACGTGTCACTTTGTTTCCTTTATACCTTAACGTGTCACTTTGTTTCTTGTATACCTTAACGTGTCACTTTGTTTCCTGTATACCTTACGTGTCACTTTGTTTCCTTTATACATGAACTTATAGATCTACATGTGCTCAAGGTGAGCTTTTCTTATACCCAATCGACCCTTGTATGGTGTAAATAATTTGGTTGTGTACACTAAAGAGGAAACAATTTTGATACAATCTTCACCAAACTTGATCAGAATGTTTGCATTAGTTCTTTAAAGTACGTAACTAGGTAAAATCCTAGAAAACCGTGTGAACACGCTATAAGACTAATGTATGGCCCAATTTTCACCAAACCCGGCCAGAATTTTTGTCTGCATCAAATCCTAAATGAATTTGTAACTAGTCAATACTGGTCAATACTTGTACGTACATACGAATGTAGTAGTATTAATGATTAAAGAACCATCAGTACTGTAGTATTCAGTGCTTGCAGTGTGTATAATAAAATATCGACTTATGGCGAGTCAATACTTTGTCCTTTTAAGTTATTTTCTCGTAAATAAGTAGCGTTAAGTGATACACCATAACTAAATGCAAACCATTTAATACTCAATGTTCGTAACACAGTGATGATTTGTTCAAACATAAACAACATTGCATTAGTTCATGGGATTAGAAAATCATAATAAAACACATTGTTACCATGATTTCTTGAAACATTGCATTTACGAAACACAGCGTTAACACCTTTTAACAGCGGAATATGCAAGATGTAGGACAAAATTCTTCCTGGAAAACAGTTTGTCCGCCTAAGAAAATTCACGGGAAGGAATTTGTCCGCATAAGCTCGCATTCAAGTCAATTATATTTCCTTGCTATGTAACTTGGCACTAATTAAACGATCAGTTATTACTATTTTTATTGTTTTTCAATATCAAAGGTATAGTTAGTATCTTTTAAATTAGGTCTCTATGTCAAACCTAAAAACAAACAAAACAAAAACCACACAACGTGAGAACGTCCACAAATTATTTATGGTCCTGTCTTCACTTACATTGGTCAGAATCAATCGTAAAACTTCGGGTATTTCCGTATGGTTCGTAAAATACACCTCGTACATAGCTCTAGAATACACCAAAGTGCGTCGCCTGAGTTATGAAACAGTGTCCGTTCGCGAGAAAGTAACAAATTATATATATATCATTTAGTTGAGTATATCTTGCAATAACAACGATTTTTTTTATCAATACAATCTATATGATTTACGGAAAATTGAAAAGTCAACATTAAATACCCAGTATTAAAACTAAGACACACAAAGTAGATCCAAGATGGCGCCTTATTATGTCAGAGGTCTCTTGCATAGCATAAAGGCCGAGGTGATCAGATTGTGGTCAGAATGTGTGTCCAATCTGATCACCTCGGCCTTTATGGTATGCAAGAGACCTCTGACATAATAAGGCGCCATCTTGGATCTACTTTGTGTGTCTTAGTTTTAATACTGGGTATTAACTCAGGCGACGCACTTTGGTGTATTCTAGAGCTATGTACGAGGTGTATTTTACGAACCATACGGAAATACCCGAAGTTTTACGATTGAATGTGTGTCTATAGGGAATACTGGATGAGTTCGTAACTGAGGCACGTTGGACGAGTTCGTACAGGTGGCGTAAAGTAAAAAAGTAGGTCACAAAGCTGTGGGAACCCTTTAAAAGAACGCTGTACTAAAATCTTTGTAGAATTTTATGTCTACAATCTTGATAGTTAAATGTATTCAATGATTAACTACATAACTTACTTGTGATTACAGGATGACAAAGACGCGGTTGTGTATACTTAGTCTAGTGAGTTTAGGTTTAAAAGCATACTGGAAGTCGGGGTCATCTCGTATTTAGGGCAAGCATGACCCTCTTGTTTCAATCTATATCCAGTACAATAGCAGTGTAATTCCTTTCTCAAAATCGTCTTGCTCATTCATAATCGGTATGCAATAAACGGGAATCAGCTGCAAGTAACTGCAGTTGATTCCGCTTTATTGCATTCACCATTTTACAGACATGCTATGCAAGTACCATAATTTGCGATAAACCGAAAAATTTCTACTATTCAGTACTATTGTATGAGCGTGTGTTTTTTATTTAACACTCATTTTAAATTTATTCTCTGTAACCGTGTTTCATTTAAATAATCTTCAATTGTAGATCTAATAATTCTATTTCTACGTTTTCACTGGCACAGTGGTTGTTGTCATTTTCGTACAAGGTAGCAACAGTTAAATAGCCGATTTTAATTTTCTTCTCCGGCGCGCCGCATTTTGTTTGCTATAGCATAGCTAACAAACCACCTTTTAATATGTGATGTTGCCATGTGTAAATATGCTTCTGTGTGTTTGGTGTGTAAACGGATCGTACGGTTTGCTCAAATACGTTTGCATTTAATATAACGATTAACAGTTGTCAATCAACGAGTTCACTTTCGTTTTGGCGAAACGATGTATGTCTTGGTACCGCCCTTCAAGGGAGAACAATGCACAACAAAAATCCCATAAAATTATCGATCGTAACCAAGGTGCCGTCATACATTGTTATCACTTGCTGTCCATCACGCAAACTCTGAAGGAGAAAGTCGAACAGGCTGCTGATCAAGCAGTTGACACAAAGTGCGTACTGCTTCGCTGGAAAAGATGTGAATGTGACCCCGGGCGGTGGCGTAGCTCCTAGGCATTTAAGGCCCGGACCTGCACATTACTTCAAGAACTGGTATTACTAAAAAGTCAAAAAGAGGGGTGAGAGATGGGATGCAGATCATACAAAGCCCGACAAAATGGCAACGTATGGCAACACCGTTGGGTAGTGCTGTATGGTTCACGGTTTTCTTACCGTTATTTACCTATCTTAAAGGACGTGTGATCTCTGCATTAAGAAGTCAGCTATCCCAACATCATAATGTGGTTTACTGACTAGTAGATGACGTTTGTGATTTTTAATTTGCTTCTCTATTTCAGGTATTGCCCTTTAACCCAATGTTTGGGTTATACGAAGCTTATGATCCTTTTATTAAAGCCGTGTTGTTTTTGTGAGAAGTGTTCTTTTTGTTTTAATTGGAGGTTACACAAGCTCGAGGACTATAGGAATATGCCAGTAAATGGAATCAAATGTGTTATACGAATTGCCGACACGTCATATATTGAATTTCCGGTGGTGTTGATGTTGTTGTTGTTATGACCTCATGTCCAACGACCGGAGGTTAAAATAAATATCAGCAGAGAATTCAGCATAAATATCGATAATTTGATAATCAAAATAAAAACATCGCCATAAGGCAGTATTTCGGAAACATCGAATTTCTATAAGGATTGTTTAAAACACTATTGTATATTTTAAGCAAAATAACACTAAAACTACGTGTGAACAATTTGTTGACTTTAAAAGTTAGCATTATCGAAAACGCCTATTCAATTTTAAATTTTCCAATGTAAACATGTACTTTGGAAAATAGATATTAATTGATTTTATTAGACGCATCGGAATCAAAACATTTTAAGCAAAATCAACTACCATGAACTTATTGTCTCTGTGTGACATCATGTCAAGTGATTATGTCAAACTATTATGTTAAGGCAGCACTATCGCTTATTCAAGTACACAGGTCTTCTAATAACTTCAATGTTGTTTAAGCCATCTAACAGTCTCGGAGAGTGTTTTGTCCCGCCTTATAGTGGAATGGTTGATACACGCGACACAGTTACAGTGTATCAAATTTCACGTCAATTGTATGCAATGTAAGATAACAGAAGAATGTTATTGTTTTAGCGAGTCACACAGATTCAATTCTCGAGTGCACAGCACTATAGAGAGCAAAATTCGGTGCAAAACTTTCGTCTTTTAAGAACGTTTTTCACTTTCTGAAATTAAATAGAAATAAGGTATTTTTAACATAGGCTTCAATCAATAGTTGATACGGGTGAATTCTTCGTTCTTTTCCGAAATGACAAAGACATTGACTGAAGATCAGCGACAAGGTAGGGCATTGCTTAATAACATTATTTACAATTGTACATAATGGTTAATGTGAACTACAAATTGAAAAAGAGAAATGTGTTCTTAAAAATAATACTATTTGTATTAACTACATATATGTGTTAATCAATTGCTGTTTCAAATCGAGTATTAGATTGTTTACAGATGTTTTTTTACAGATTTTATTTCATTAAGTTGCAAGAAATATGCTTCATAAATATATGACTGTATCATTTTACTACATTCGATAGACTAACTTCGTGTATGGCGACACGCTAGCATTGGAGAGTGTACATTGTTAAGATTATTAAGATACGAAATGTTTCGATGTAATATGGGTGAAGATTGTACCATGTTGTCTTCGTACTCTGTCACTTTTCATGCACACATAACATATACCCAATATTTAATGTGCATAATAAGTATAATTAATGAGTTATTATGCACATAAGATATTCGATATGCATACATGCAAAATAATATAAATAATGTTTACTGACATTAATTACTTTTTTCACCTCTGAGCTCAATTGCGCTCATATGGATATTAAACGAATATTTTCAATTGATACTGAGGCACGTACGGACACATATATAATTTTATAAGTATGCAAGTAGCTGTGTAATTCATATTGCACTATTGCAGGGTACAGTACTCAAGCTAACTGCACAGTTCTCACACTAATTGCACAGTGCACACACTAACTGAACAGTATACACTAATTGCAAAGTGGGATTGGGATTAGCCGGCATTTTTGCCGATACTGCGCAGCGACATTTCTATCATTACAGCACAGGGGCACTTATGAGGTGCCCAGGGACTGAACCCGGCCGGTCCATTATACTGACACCGACGAGTCAGGCGTAATGCTGTCCCCTTAGCCCCGAGCGTTAGGAGGGAAGCCACTACTACCAACTTTAAAGTCTTTGGTAAGACCCGGCCGGGGTTCGAACCCACGACCTCCCGATCCGCAAGCCGACGCTCTACCACCTGAGCTATTACGGCCGGTTAATTGCAATTAACACACACCAACTTCACAATAAACACACTAATTGTACAGTACTCGCACTGAATGAACAGTACTGACGCTATTAGCACAGTACACCCACTAACTGCATAGTGCTTACAGTAATTGCACAAAATACTATAATTGCACAGTACACACACTTATTGCACAATACACATCATACTTGCACATTACTCACACTAGCTGCACAGTACACACACATTGCACAGTACTCACATTAATAGCACAGGACACACACTAACTGCATAGCACGCATACTAATTGCAGAGTACGTAACACTTATTGCACAGTATATACACTAATTGCACAGTACACACACTAATGGCACAGGACACACATTTATTGCCTAGTACATACACTAACTGCACAGTACACACTAATTACACAGTACACACACTAATGGCACAGGACACACATTTATTGCCTAGTACATACACTAATTGCACAGTACACACTAATTGCACAGTACATACACTAATTGCACAGTACATACACTAACTGCACTGTACTCACACTAACTGCACCAGTTTGTCCCTATCCAACAACAGCATGTTTACACAACCGTAGCTACTTTATAAATATCAATTTCTTGACCATCCAGTGAACTAAAACCTATCTAAAACTGGCCAAATATCCTCTTTCAATTTCCTTGGCAGCTCTCAGTGAGGCGTTTCAGCACCTGGACTTCGAGGGGCGTGGCCTGATAAGTGTTGAGAAAGTCCGGACCGCCCTCCAGCTGGCGGGTCAGGTGCCCACACTGGAGGACATGGAGGCTTGCCTCGCCAAAGGTTTAGTTTTCGACATTCATAGCACCGACACTATAATGACCGTGGCAATTATTATTGGTTGACAAAGAACCAAGGACAATGTGGCTACAACCACAGACGATATGGGTCAGGCGGAATATCTTTCTCAGAATTTTGTCGTCTGTGTCTAGAATTCACGCAATTCGAGTCGCGATCAGACGAGAACTTTTACCTATGTCTGGGGTTTACTTTCACAAATACTTAGCTGCACGTCGCCAATATGACAATAAGTGTGTCGATGCGACGTCACAGGTACCAAAATAATAATAATAATCCCAGTGAGCGGCCAAGGAGTTTTAAGACTCAAACTGCCCAGCAGTAGGCTAGTAGTGCATACAAATTGAACATCTCATTACATTATTGTTCATCCATGTGATCACAGACTACTAGTTTCGTGTTAATGTCACGGAGTATAATTTATAGCAATAGCTCTTTGATGTTCGTTTTGTGATGGTCCTATATTGGCACCTTTTAAAAAAATTTCCCTGTGTATAGAACATGATCAAAATTTTCAGTGTATTATAATCAAGGTTTTAAAGACAAAATATTACTTATGTAAGTGAATATAATATCTTTCGGACTTGGACATATGTTGATTCACATGAAAAATCCCCATAAGTTTTGAATATGAAATGTAACTGACACACTCTTGGCAAACTACTATTATTCTAATATTCTGATGCGGAAACGGTATGCAAGTTGTTTATGTCAATCTTTAATTTGAACACAACCACACACTATTTTAAAACACTGTATTCGTGATATTTCAATGACACAATTCTTCTCTACTAGCGTTCTACATTAAGAAAAATGTTAAATATTTTTAACTATACTTTACCTGTTCCGAAACATGTTTTGAACATTTTGAAGTTTATATAATATAAAACATGTGCTTTATGCCATAACTGAGTTTATCATATAAGATGTGGATGTGTGGTTGCTTTATTCTACAAATCATATAACCAGATCGTCCCACGTTTCTTACAGTTGAGATGACCCGAGAGCTGTCGCAAGACGAGCTGTATGACCTTGTGGAGGAACACTTTTCTCTGAAAACACCGGACAAACTACAACAGGAGATGCTGGATGCCTTCTCGACGTTTGACAGCATTAAGGTTCATATCACGTTTGAATTAACAGCATAGCGTGCACCCCATGGAAATCGTTTCATGTAATAAGAAAGTAATGTAAATCTTGCGTCAAAAGCTGCCCAAATAAAGCACGAGACCTCATTAGTTGGGTATTTGAAAGTGGTATCCGATACCAGGGACGGATCCAGGCGGGAGGGAGGGGAATAAGAGATGCCCCCACCCGCCAACCAGGTTAAAGAATGTGAAACCAGCTGTGAAAACACACACATGTAAGCTTAAAAGTACTTAGTTTTAAAGTTAATTTTGTCTGTTAACTGCTAAGGTTGAAATAAGTGTCCCTTATTGTGTATATATCTAGTATTTACTGCAGTAAAGTTGTGTGGCTCTTGATTCCTCCCCGACCCCCCCCCCCCCCCCCCCACACACACACACCACCACCACCAAAATTGTCCGGATCCGACCCTGCCCAATACTGAAAACCAGAAAGCACACCGACAGTATGCCAACAACGTAAAGTTTACTTGAACGATCGTTTGTTGATGACCTATAGTTGTATGCGAGATTGTCGGTAACATCACCAACATAATATCCCTATTGTAAGTGTCAATCCTCTGCTTACGTAGCATCGTAAGCTTCTACTAGGTCCAGCCACAGGAGTGTGCCGAATAGCAATAATTCGGTCGTAAAATTCCGTCACTTAAAATGATCACTCAATACCGTACATATGGTCAGTTGTCATTACTTAATACCTTATGTCTAGACGTTATCTATGGTCAGTTGTCATCACTCAATACCGTATGTCTAGACCGTACCTATGGTCAGTTGTCATTACTTAATACCTTATGTCTAGACGTTACCTATGGTCACTTGTCATCACTCAATACCGTATGTCTAGACCGCATAGCTGTCAAGGGTTTATAAAGCATAAGAGTGAGATCAAAGACCTTTAAAGGGGGTATGTGGGGCGAAGCCCCCTTTAGGCTGAAACATGAAAACATACTATTTTATGGGTATGAACCCTGCTTGTCATCGTGTTTCTGCTGAGATAAAAAAAACTTAACTGTAACAGGATTCATTTTGGTCAAATCACTGTCATTACTTCCATCGGTTGCCAAAGAAAATGGCTAGTGCACCATTCAAAATGTTTGGGTTTTTGCACAGTGATATTGTTAAGCAATTTGGGAGTCCGGAAACATACTACGAAACAGAGGTCCGCATTTGTCAGCAACCGCTATGGGGATATTGTTTTCGGCGATAAAATTTGTCATTAAAACCTCAGCTCGTAATATATTGAAAGTCACTGGATCGTTCGGTGGCACAAAGTTTATTTTGGGCTGTTTTTGCAAGGAGGAAGCTTTGTCTGTGTGCGATTTTGTGGCAACATGGCGTTTAACGTCGGCCTCACCTTGATGCGCACAGCTGATTTCTCTTGAGCAAACGAGGCAAAAGAAATGCGTAGACAAGCTTGTAGCCTTAACTGGGTATGTAGCTGACCATTGTTGATCAAATTTTGTGCTGTACGCTGCTGGACCAGAAAGTTTTTTCGATCGTTTTCTATGTGGACTTTTGTCCATTTTGACAGATGACACTAAACGTAATGGTTGAAGTAGA
The DNA here is from genome assembly GCA_007844125.1 of Sinonovacula constricta. Classification (NCBI taxonomy): domain Eukaryota; kingdom Metazoa; phylum Mollusca; class Bivalvia; order Cardiida; family Solecurtidae; genus Sinonovacula; species Sinonovacula constricta. The sequence goes on along the minus strand of CM017558.1, from coordinate 25,622,983 downwards.
ACCTCTGCACGGGTAGTTTGTTTACGCTGACGACAGAACAATAAGCCAATGAAAATCGGCATTCTATCCCCAGTGTAATTTCATTAGTTATTCAATGTTTACAAGACTCTGCGCTTGATTTTTGGCCAGTAAATCGACTGAACAACGCAAAATTTCGGACAAAATAAACAGAATTTTTTTCGAATACACTGGAGATGTTGTATGCGCGGGTTTGAGTATTTAAGCGTGAGAGCGTGATTTGAGGTTCAAAAGCGTGACTCTCACGCCGAAAGTGTGAGACTTGACAGGTCTGTTACCGTACCTATGGTCAGTTATCATCACTCAATACCCTATGTCTTAACCGTACCTATTGTCAGGTGTCATCTCTCAATACCGTATGTCTATAGTCAGTTACCATCACTCAATACCGTATGTCTATAGTCAGTTACCATCACTCAATACCGTATGTCTATAGTCAGTTACCATCACTCAATACCGTATGTCTATGGTCAGTTACCATCACTCAATACCGTATGTCTATGGTCAGTTACCATCACTCAATACCGTATGTCTATGGTCAGTTACCATCACTCAATACCGTATGTCTATAGTCAGTTACCATCACTCAATACCGTATGTCTATAGTCAGTTACCATCACTCAATACCGTATGTCTATGGTCAGTTGTCATCACCCAATAACCTATGTCTAGACAGTTCCTATGGTCAGTTATCACCAAGCAACACCGTATGTCTATGGTCGGTTATCATCACTAAATTCCGTATGTCTATGGTCGGTTATCATCACTCAATACCGTATGTCTAGACCGTACCTATGGTCAGTTATCATCACTCAATACCGTATGTCTAGACCGTACCTATGGTCAGTTATCATCACTCAATACCGTATGTCTAGACCGTATCTATGGTCAGTTATCATCACTCAATACCGTATGTCTAGACCGTACCTATCGTCAGTTATCATCACTTAATACCGTATGTCTAGACCGTACCTATGGTCAGTTATCATAACTCAATACCGTATGTCTAGACCGTACCTATGGTCAGTTATCATCACTCAATACCCTAAGTCTAGACCGTACCTGTGGTCAGTTATCATCACTCAATACCATATGTCTAGACCGTACCTATGGTCAGTTATCATCACTCAATACCGTATGTCTAGACCGTACCTATGGTCGGTTATCATCACTCAATACCCTAAGTCTAGACCGTACCTATGGTCAGTTATCATCACTCAATACCCGTATGTCTAGACCGTACCTATAGTCAGTTATCATCAATCAATACCGTATGTCTAGACCGTACCTATGGTCAGTTATCATCACTCAATACCCTAAGTCTAGACCGTACGTATGGTCAGTTATCATCACTCAGTACCGTATGTCTAGACCGTACCTATGGTCAGTTATCATTACTTAATACCGTATGTCTAGACCGTACCTATGGTCAGTTATCATCACTCAATACCGTATGTCTAGACCGTACCTATGGTCAGTTATCATCACTCAATACCCTAAGTCTAGACCGTAACTATAGTCAGTTATCATCACTCAATACCCTCAGTCTAGACCGTACCTATGATCAGTTATCATCACTCAATACCGTAAGTCTAGACCGTACCTATGGTCAGTTATCATCACTCAATACCCTAAGTCTAGACCGTACCTGTGGTCAGTCATCATCACTCAATACCCTAAGTCTAGACCGTACCTGTGGTCAGTTATCATCACTCAATACCGTATGTCTAGATCGTACCTGTGGTCAGTTATCATCACTCAATACCGTATGTCTAGACCGTACCTGTGGTCAGTTATCATCACTCAATACCGTAAGACTAGACCGTACCTATGGTCAGTTATCATCACTCAATACCGTATGTCTAGACCGTACCTGTGGTCAGTTATCATCACTCAATACCCTAAGTCTAGACCGTACCTATGGTCAGTTATCATCACTCAATACCCTAAGTCTAGACCGTACCTGTGGTCAGTTATCATCACTCAATACCGTATGTCTAGACCGTACCTGTGGTCAGTTATTATCACTCAATACCGTATGTCTAGTCCGTACCTATGGTCAGTTATCATCACTCAATACCCTATGTCTAGACCGTACCTATGGTCAGTTATCATCACTTAATACAGTATGTCTAGACCGTACCTATGGTCAGTTATCATAACTCAATACCGTATGTCTAGACCGTACCTATGGTCAGTTATCATCACTCAATACCCTAAGTCTAGACCGTACCTATAGTCAGTTGTCATTACTTAATACCTTATGTCTATACGTTACCTATGGTCAGTTATCATCACTCAATACCCTATGTCTAGACCGTACCTAAGGTCAGTTATCATAACTCAATACCGTATGTCTAAACCGTACCTATGGTCAGTTATCATTACTCAATACCCTAAGTCTAGACCGTACCTATAGTCAGTTATCATCACTCAATACCCTAAGTCTAGACCGTACGTATGGTCAGTTATCATCACTCAATACCGTATGTCTAGACCGTACCTATGGTCAGTTATCATCACTCAATACCGTATGTCTAGACCGTACCTATGGTCAGTTATCATTACTCAATACCCTAAGTCTAGACAGTACCTATAGTCAGTTATCATCACTCAATACCCTAAGTCTAGACCGTACCTATAGTCAGTTATCATCACTCAATACCGTATGTCTAGACCGTACCTATGGTCAGTTATCATCACTCAATACCGTATGTCTAGACCGTACCTATGGTCAGTTATCATCACTCAATACCGTATGTCTAGACCGTACCTATGGTCAGTTATCATCACTCAATACCCTAAGTCTAGACCGTACCTATAGTCAGTTATCATCACTCAATACCGTATGTCTAGACCGTACCTATGGTCAGTTATCATCACTCAATACCCTAAGTCTAGACCGTAACTATAGTCAGTTATCATCACTCAATACCCTAAGTCTAGACCGTACCTATAGTCAGTTATCATCACTTAATACCGTATGTCTAGACCGTACCTATGGTCAGTTATCATAACTCAATACCCTAAGTCTAGACCGTACCTATAGTCAGTTATCATCACTCAATACCCTAAGTCTAGACCGTACCTATAGTCAGTTATCATCACTCAATACCCTAAGTCTAGACCGTACCTATGGTCAGTTATCATCACTCAATACCCTATGTCTAGACCGTACCTATGGTCAGTTATCATCACTCAATACCCTAAGTCGAGATCGTTCCTATGGTCAGTTATCATCACTCAATACCCTATGTCTAGACCGTACCTATAGTCAGTTATCATCACTCAATACGCTATGTCTAAACCGTACCTATGGTCAGTTATCATCACTCAATGCCGTATGTCTAGACCGTACCTATGGTCAGTTATCATCACTCAATACCGTATGTCTAGACCGTACCTATGGTCAGTTATCATCACTCAATACCGTATGTCTAGACCGTACCTATGGTCAGTTATCATCACTCAATACCGTATGTCTAGACCGTACCTATAGTCAGTTATCATCACTCAATACCCTAAGTCTACACCGTACCTATGGTCAGTTATCATTACTCAATACCCTAAGTATAGACCGTAACTATGGTCAGTTATCATCACTCAATACCGTAAGTCTAGACCGTACCTGTGGTCAGTTATCATCACTCAATACCGTATGTCTAGATCGTACCTATGGTCAGTTATCATTACTCAATACCCTAAGTCTAGACCGTACCTGTGGTCAGTTATCATCACTCAATACCCTAAGTCTAGACCGTACCTATAGTCAGTTGTCATTACTTAATACCCTAAGTCTAGACCGTACCTATGGTCAGTTGTCATCACTCAATACCGTATGTCTAGATCGTACCTATAGTCAGTTGTCATTACTTAATACCTTATGTCTATACGTTACCTATGGTCAGTTGTCATCACTTAAGACCGTATGTCTAGACCGTACCTATGGTCAGTTATCATCACTCAATACCCTATGTCTAGACCGTACCTATGGTCAGTTATCATCACTCAATACCCTAAGTCTAGACCGTACCTATGGTCAGTTATCATCACTCAATACCCTAAGTCTAGACCGTACCTGTGGTCAGTTATCATCACTCAAAACCCTAAGTCTAGACCGTACCTGTGGTCAGTTATCATCACTCAATACCCTAAGTCTAGACCGTACCTGTGGTCAGTTATCATCACTCAATACCGTATGTCTAGACCGTACCTATGGTCAGTTATCATCACTCAATACCCTATGTCTAGACAGTACCTATGGTCAGTTATCATCACTCAATATCCTAAGTCTAGATCGTACCTATGGTCAGTTATCATCACTCAATACCCTAAGTCTCGACCGTACCTATGGTCAGTTATCATCATTCAATACCCTATGTCTAAACCGTACCTATGGTCAGTTATCATCACTCAATACCGTATGTCTAGACCGTACCTATGGTCAGTTATCATCACTCAATACCGTATGTCTAGAACGTACCTATGGTCAGTTATCATCACTCAATACCGTATGTCTAGACCGTACCTATGGTCAGTTATCATCACTCAATACCGTATGTCTAGACCGTACCTATGGTCAGTTATCATTACTCAATACCGTATGTCTAGACCGTACCTATGGTCAGTTATCATTACTCAATACCCTAAGTCTAGACCGTACCTATGGTCAGTTATCATCACTCAATACCGTATGTCTAGACCGTACCTATGGTCAGTTATCATCACTCAATACCCTAAGTCTAGACCGTACCTGTGGTCAGTTATCATCACTCAATACCGTATGTCTAGATCGTACCTAAGGTCAGTTATCATCACTCAATACCCTAAGTCTAGACCGTACCTGTGGTCAGTTATCATCACTCAATACCCTAAGTCTAGACCGTACCTATGGTCAGTTATCATTACTTAATACCCTAAGTCTAGACCGTACCTGTGGTCAGTTATCATCACTCAATACCCTAAGTCTAGACCGTACCTGTGGTCAGTTATCATCACTCAATACCCTAAGTCTAGACCGTACCTATGGTCAGTTATCATCACTCAATACCCTAAGTCTAGACCGTACCTATGGTCAGTTATCATTACTCAATACCCTAAGTCTAGACCGTACCTATGGTCAGTTATCATCACTCAATACCGTATGTCTAGACCGTACCTATGGTCAGTTATCATCACTCAATACCCTAAGTCTAGACCGTACCTGTGGTCAGTTATCATCACTCAATACCGTATGTCTAGATCGTACCTAAGGTCAGTTATCATCACTCAATACCCTAAGTCTAGACCGTACCTGTGGTCAGTTATCATCACTCAATACCCTAAGTCTAGACCGTACCTGTGGTCAGTTATCATTACTCAATACCGTATGTCTAGACCGTACCTATGGTCAGTTGTCATTACTTAATACCCTAAGTCTAGACCGTACCTGTGGTCAGTTGTCATCACTCAATACCGTATGTCTAGACCGTACCTATGGTCAGTTGTCATTACTTAATACCTTATGTCTAGACCGTACCTATGGTCAGTTATCATCACTCAATACCCTATGTCTAGACCGTACCTATGGTCAGTTATCATCACTCAATACCCTAAGACTAGACCGTACCTATGGTCAGTTATCATCACTCAATACCGTATGTCTAGACCGTACCTGTGGTCAGTTATCATCACTCAAAACCCTAAGTCTAGACCGTACCTGTGGTCAGTTATCATCACTCAATACTCTAAGACTAGACCGTACCTGTGGTCAGGTATCATCACTCAATACCGTATGTCTAGACCGTACCTATGGTCAGTTATCATCACTCAATACCCTAAGTCTAGACCGTACCTGTGGTCAGTTATCATCACTCAATACCATATGTCTAGATCGTACCTATGGTCAGTTATCATCACGCAATACCCTATGTCTAGACCGTACCTATGGTCAGTTATCATCACTCAATACCCTAAGACTAGACCGTACCTGTGGTCAGTTATCATCACTCAATACCCTAAGACTAGACCGTACCTATGGTCAGTTATCATCACTCAATACCGTATGTCTAGACCGTACCTGTGGTCAGTTATCATCACTCAAAACCCTAAGTCTAGACCGTACCTGTGGTCAGTTATCATCACTCAATACTCTAAGACTAGACCGTACCTGTGGTCAGGTATCATCACTCAATACCGTATGTCTAGACCGTACCTATGGTCAGTTATCATCACTCAATACCCTAAGTCTAGACCGTACCTGTGGTCAGTTATCATCACTCAATACCATATGTCTAGATCGTACCTATGGTCAGTTATCATCACTCAATACCCTAAGTCTAGACCGTACCTGTGGTCAGTTATCATCACTCAATACCATATGTCTAGATCGTACCTGTGGTCAGTTATCATCACTCAAAACCCTAAGTCTAGACCGTACCTGTGGTCAGTTATCATCACTCAATACTCTAAGACTAGACCGTACCTGTGGTCAGGTATCATCACTCAATACCGTATGTCTAGACCGTACCTATGGTCAGTTATCATCACTCAATACCCTAAGTCTAGACCGTACCTGTGGTCAGTTATCATCACTCAATACCATATGTCTAGATCGTACCTATGGTCAGTTATCATCACGCAATACCCTATGTCTAGACCTTACCTGTGGTCAGTTATCATCACTTAATACCGTATGTCTAGACCGTAGCTGTGGTCAGTTATCATCACTCAATACCGTATGTCTAGACCGTACCTATGGTCAGTTATCATTACTCAATACCGTAAGGCTAGACCGTACCCATGGTCAGTTATCATCACTCATTACCCTATGTCTAGACCGTACCTGTGGTCAGTTATCATCACTCAATACCCTAAGTCTGCACCGTACCTATGGTCAGTTGTCATCACTTAATACCGTATGTCTAGACCGTACCTGTGGTCAGTTGTCATCACTCAATACCCTATGTCTAGACCGTACCTGTGGTCAGTTATCATCACTCAATACCCAATGTCTAGACCGTACCTATGGTCAGTTGACATCACTCAATACCCTATGTCTAGACCGTACCTATGGTCAATTGACATCACTCAATACCCTATGTCTAGACCGTACCTATGGTCAGTTATCATCACCCAATACCCTAAGACTAGACCGTACCTATGGTCAGTTATCATCACTCAATACCGTATGTCTAGACCGTACCTGTGGTCAGTTGTCATCACTCAATACCGTATGTCTAGACCGTACCTGTGGTCAGTTATCATCACTCAATACCCTATGTCTAGACCGTACCTATGGTCAGTTGACATCACTCAATACCCTATGTCTAGACCGTACCTATGGTCAGTTATCATCACTCAATACCCTATGTCTAGACCGTACCTATGGTCAGTTATCATCACTCAATACCCTAAGACTAGACCGTACCTATGGTCAGTTATCATCACTCAATACCGTATGTCTAGACCGTACCTGTGGTCAGTTATCATCACTCAAAACCCTAAGTCTAGACCGTACCTGTGGTCAGTTATCATCACTCAATACTCTAAGACTAGACCGTACCTGTGGTCAGGTATCATCACTCAATACCGTATGTCTAGACCGTACCTATGGTCAGTTATCATCACTCAATACCCTAAGTCTAGACCGTACCTGTGGTCAGTTATCATTACTCAATACCATATGTCTAGATCGTACCTATGGTTAGTTATCATCACGCAATACCCTATGTCTAGACCGTACCTATGGTCAGTTATCATCACTCAATACCCTAAGTCTAGATCGTATCTATGGTCAGTTATCATCACTCAATACCCTATGTCTAGACCGTACCTATGGTCAGTTATCATCATTCAATACCCTATGTCTAACCCGTACCTATGGTCAGTTATCATCACTCAATACTGTATGTCTAGACCGTACCTATGGTCAGTTGTCATCACTCAATACCGTATGTCTAGACCGTACCTATGGTCAGTTATCATCACTCAATACCGTATGTCTAGACCGTACCTATGGTCAGTTATCATCACTCAATACCGTATGTCTAGACCGTCCCTATGGTCAGTTATCATCACTCAATACCGTATGTCTAGACCGTACCTATGGTCAGTTATCATTACTCAATACCCTAAGTCTAGACCGTACCTATGGTCAGTTATCATCACTCAATACCGTATGTCTAGACCGTACCTATGGTCAGTTATCACCACTCAATACCCTAAGTCTAGACCGTACCTGTGGTCAGTTATCATCACTCAATACCGTATGTCTAGATCGTACCTAAGGTCAGTTATCATCACTCAATACCTTAAGTCTAGACCGTACCTGTGGTCAGTTATCATCACTCAATACCCTAAGTCTAGACCGTACCTATAGTCAGTTGTCATTACTTAATACCCTAAGTCTAGACCGTACCTATGGTCAGTTGTCATCACTCAATACCGTATGTCTAGACCGTACCTATGGTCAGTTGTCATTACTTAATACCTTATGTCTATACGTTACCTATGGTCAGTTGTCATCACTTAAAACCGTATGTCTAGACCGTACCTATGGTCAGTTATCATCACTCAATACCCTATGTCTAGACCGTACCTATGGTCAGTTATCATCACTAAATACCCTAAGTCTAGACCGTACCTATGGTCAGTTATCATCACTCAAAACCCTAAGTCTAGACCGTACCTGTGGTCAGTTATCATCACTCAATACTCTAAGACTAGACCGAACCTGTGGTCAGTTATCATCACTCAATACCGTATGTCTAGACCGTACCTATGGTCAGTTATCATCACTCAATACCCTAAGTCTAGACCGTACCTGTGGTCAGTTATCATCACTCAATACCGTATGTCTAGACCGTACCTGTGGTCAGTTATCATCACTCAATACCCTAAGTCTAGACAGTACCTGTGGTCAGTTATCATCACTCAATACCGTATGTCTAGACCGTACCTGTGGTCAGTTATCATCACTCAATACCGTATGTCTAGACCGTACCTATGGTCAGTTATCATTACTCAATACCCTAAGTCTAGACCGTACCTATGGTCAGTTATCATCACTCAATACCCTATGTCTAGACCGTACCTGTGGTCAGTTATCATCACTCAATACCCTAAGTCTGGACCGTACCTATGGTCAGTTATCATTACTCAATACCGTATGTCTAGACCGTACCTATGGTCAGTTATCATCACTCAATACCCTAAGTCTAGACCGTACCTGTGGTCAGTTATCATCACTCAATACCGTATGTCTAGATCGTACCTAAGGTCAGTTATCATTACTCAATACCCTAAGTCTAGACCGTACCTGTGGTCAGTTATCATCACTCAATACCCTAAGTCTAGACCGTACCTATAGTCAGTTGTCATTACTTAATACCCTAAGTCTAGACCGTACCTATGGTCAGTTGTCATCACTCAATACCGTATGTCTAGACCGTACCTATGGTCAGTTGTCATTACTTAATACCTTATGTCTATACGTTACCTATGGTCAGTTGTCATCACTTAAAACCGTATGTCTAGACCGTACCTATGGTCAGTTATCATCACTCAATACCCTATGTCTAGACCGTACCTATGGTCAGTTATCATCACTAAATACCCTAAGACTAGACCGTACCTATGGTCAGTTATCATCACTCAATACCCTATGTCTAGACCGTACCTATGGTCAGTTATCATCACTCAATACCCTAAGACTAGACCGTTCCTATGGTCAGTTATCATCACTCAATACCGTATGTCTAGACCGTACCTGTGGTCAGTTATCATCACTGAAAACCCTAAGTCTAGACCGTACCTGTGGTCAGTTATCATCACTCAATACTCTAAGACTAGACCGTACCTGTGGTCAGGTATCATCACTCAATACCGTATGTCTAGACCGTACCTATGGTCAGTTATCATCACTCAATACCCTAAGTCTAGACCGTACCTGTGGTCAGTTATCATCACTCAATACCATATGTCTAGATCGTACCTATGGTCAGTTATCATCACGCAATACCCTATGTCTAGACCTTACCTGTGGTCAGTTATCATCACTTAATACCGTATGCCTAGACCGTACCTGTGGTCAGTTATCATTACTCAATACCGTATGTCTAGACCGTACCTATGGTCAGTTATCATTACTCAATACCGTAAGTCTAGACCGTACCTATGGTCAGTTATCATCACTCATTACCCTATGTCTAGACCGTACCTGTGGTCAGTTATCATCACTCAATACCCTAAGTCTGCACCGTACCTATGGTCAGTTGTCATCACTTAATACCGTATGTCTAGACCGTACCTGTGGTCAGTTGTCATCACTCAATACCCTATGTCTAGACCGTACCTGTGGTCAGTTATCATCACTCAATACCCTATGTCTAGACCGTACCTATGGTCAGTTGACATCACTCAATACCCTATGTGTAGACCGTCCCTATGGTCAATTGACATCACTCAATACCCTAAGTCCAGACCGCATCTCTGGTCAGTTATCATCACTCAATACCCTAAGTCTAGACCGTACCTGTGGTCAGTTATCATCACTCAATACCGTATGTCTAGACCGTACCTATGGTCAGTTATCATCACTCAATACCGTATGTCTAGACCGTACCTATGGTCAGTTATCATCACTCAATACCCTAAGTCTAGATCGTATCTATGGTCAGTTATCATCACTCAATACCCTATGTCTAGACCGTACCTATGGTCAGTTATCATCATTCAATACCCTATGTCTAACCCGTACCTTTGGTCAGTTATCATCACTCAATACTGTATGTCTAGACCGTACCTATGGTCAGTTGTCATCACTCAATACCGTATGTCTAGACCGTACCTATGGTCAGTTATTATCACTCAATACCGTATGTCTAGACCGTACCTATGGTCAGTTATCATCACTCAATACCGTATGTCTAGACCGTACCTATGGTCAGTTATCATCACTCAATACCGTATGTCTAGACCGTACCTATGGTCAGTTATCATTACTCAATACCCTAAGTCTAGACCGTACCTATGGTCAGTTATCATCACTCAATACCGTATGTCTAGACCGTACCTATGGTCAGTTATCACCACTCAATACCCTAAGTCTAGACCGTACCTGTGGTCAGTTATCATCACTCAATACCGTATGTCTAGATCGTACCTAAGGTCAGTTATCATCACTCAATACCTTAAGTCTAGACCGTACCTGTGGTCAGTTATCATCACTCAATACCCTAAGTCTAGACCGTACCTATAGTCAGTTGTCATTACTTAATACCCTAAGTCTAGACCGTACCTATGGTCAGTTGTCATCACTCAATACCGTATGTCTAGACCGTACCTATGGTCAGTTGTCATTACTTAATACCTTATGTCTATACGTTACCTATGGTCAGTTGTCATCACTTAAAACCGTATGTCTAGACCGTACCTATGGTCAGTTATCATCACTCAATACCCTATGTCTAGACCGTACCTATGGTCAGTTATCATCACTAAATACCCTAAGACTAGACCGTACCTATGGTCAGTTATCATCACTCAATACCCTAAGTCTAGACCGTACCTATGGTCAGTTATCATCACTCAAAACCCTAAGTCTAGACCGTACCTGTGGTCAGTTATCATCACTCAATACTCTAAGACTAGACCGAACCTGTGGTCAGGTATCATCACTCAATACCGTATGTCTAGACCGTACCTATGGTCAGTTATCATCACTCAATACCCTAAGTCTAGACCGTACCTGTGGTCAGTTATCATCACTCAATACGGTATGTCTAGACCGTACCTGTGGTCAGTTATCATCACTCAATACCCTAAGTCTAGACAGTACCTGTGGTCAGTTATCATCACTCAATACCGTATGTCTAGACCGTACCTGTGGTCAGTTATCGTCACTCAATACCGTATGTCTAGACCGTACCTATGGTCAGTTATCATTACTCAATACCCTAAGTCTAGACCGTACCTATGGTCAGTTATCATCACTCAATACCCTATGTCTAGACCGTATCTGTGGTCAGTTATCATCACTCAATACCCTAAGTCTGGACCGTACCTATGGTCAGTTGTCATCACTTAATACCGTATGTCTAGACCGTACCTGTGGTCAGTTGTCATCACTCAATACCCTATGTCTAGACCGTACCTATGGTCAGTTGACATCACTCAATACCCTATGTCTAGACCGTCCCTATGGTCAATTGACATCACTCAATACCCTATGTCTAGACCGTACCTATGGTCAGTTATCATTACTCAATACCCTATGTCTAGACCGTACCTATGGTCAGTTGACATCACTCAATACCCTATGTCTAGACCGTCCCTATGGTCAATTGACATCACTCAATACCCTATGTCTAGACCGTACCTATGGTCAGTTATCATCACTCAATACCCTATGTCTAGACCGTCCCTATGGTCAGTTGACATCACTCAATACCCTATGTCTAGACCGTACCTATAGTCAGTTATCATCACTCAATACCCTATGTATTGAATTGGTGCATTTAATATAGGTGTGTCGTCAGGTACCATCTTTTGAGTGTTTTTATAAGGTTGTTTAATGTGTCCGTGGGATACTTGGATCACTAACAATTAATTCTTGTTTAGGATGGTTTAATATCCCGTGACGAATTCCGGACAGTCATGACGAGCAGAGGAACAGAGCCATTAACTGACGAGCAAGCCGATATATTACTCTCCAAGTGTCGTGTTCATTCCGGCGGATACCTGAATATTAGTGGTATTACTTATAAGAAACATTTTATCTGGTTTCAATTAGATGATGCTTTAACATGAATTGCAATAACAATACAATTGCACAACTAATCATTATGAGAATGGGTCGATGGTTCGAACCCCACGAAAACCAAACAATTTTATTGTTTTACTGTTTATTCTGTTTGTAGGACAACTTTACAGTTAATAAGAAACAGACATAAAATGTTAGGAAAATGCAGATTACATGAACAGTTAAGCTACGTGCACATTGAATTTTAAAATGAAGTCAGAAGTATAAACCGTGACATTTTTTCATTTTTACTCGAAATATCATAACACATGCCTTCAAATTTAGATAATTACCTATTAAAAAGGAATCATTATTTCTTTATGTATAATTTTATGGCTCTATATACATGCATTTACTGGTCAAACTGTTTTAGATTTTCATATGTATTCTAACATTGCTTAACGGTCTAAGTTTGTCACCACCTAGGATATTGTTTTAAAGAACTTTAAGATTTCTTCTATTCCTTCATGTATAATTCATTTATTTAGTTCATAAATGATCCTCCATGGATCATATTCCGGTCATAAATGGTCATCTATGGATCATATTCCGGTCATAAATGATCATCTGTGGATCATATTCCGGTCATAAATGATCATCTGTTGATCTTATTCCGGCCATAAATGATCATCTATGGATCATATTCCGGTCATAAATGATCATCTATGGATCATATTCCGGCCATGACTGATCATCTATGGATCATATTCCGGTGATAAATGATCTTCTATGGATTATATTCCGGTCATAAATGATCATCTATGGATCATATTCCGGTCATAAATGATCATCTATGGATCATATTCCGGCCATGAATGATCATCTATGGATCATATTCCGGCCATGAATGATCATCTATGGATAATATTCCGGTCATAAATGATCATCTATGGACCATATTCCGGCCATAAATGATCATCTTTTGATCATATTCCGGTCATAAATGATCATCTATGGATCATATTCCGGTCATAAATGATCATCTATGGATCATATTCCGGCCATAAATGATCATTTGTGGATCATATTCCGGTCATAAATGATCATCTGTGGATCTTATTCCGGTCATAAATGATCATCTATGGATCATATTCCGGTCATAAATGATCATTTATGGATTATATTCCGGTCATAAATGATCATCTATGGATCATATTCCGGTCATAAATGATCATTAATGGATCATATTCCTGTCATAAATGATCATCTATGGATTTTATTCTGGCCATAAATGATCATCTGTGGATCATATTCCGGTCATAAATGATCAGCTATGGATCATATTCCGGCCATAAATGATCATCTCTGGATCATATTCCGGTCATATATGATCATCTATGGATCATATTCCGGCCATAAATGATCATCTATGGATCATATTCCGGCCATAAATGATCATCTGTGCATCATATTCTGGTAATAAATGATCATCTATGGATCATATTCCGGCCATGAATGATTATTTATGGATCATATTCCGTCCATAAATCATCATTTGTGGATCATATTCCTGTCATAAATGATCATCGATGGATAATATTCCGTCATAAATGATCATCTATGGATCATATCCCGGCCATAAATGATCATCTGTGGATCATATTCCGGCCATGAATGATCATCTGTGGATCATATTCCGGCCATAAATGATCATCTATGGATCATATTCCGGCCATGAATGATCATCTATGGATCATATTCCGGCCATAAATGATCATCTATGGATCATATCCCGGCCATAAATGATCATCGATGGATAATATTCCGGTCATAAATGATCATCTATGGACCATATCCCGGCCATAAATGATCATCGATGGATAATATTCCGGTCATAAATGATCATCTATGGATCATATCCCGGCCATAAATGATCATCTGTGGATCATATTCCGGCCATGAATGATCATCTGTGGATCATATTCCGGCCATAAATGATCATCTATGGATCATATTCCGGCCATAAATGATCATCTGTGGATCATATTCCGGCCATAAATGATCATCTGTGGATCATATTCCGGCCATAAATGATCATTTATGGATCATATTCCGGCCATGAATGATCATCTATGGATCATATTCCGACCATAAATGATCATCTATGGATCATATTCCGGCCATAAATGATCATCTGTGGATCATATTCCGGCCATAAATGATTATCTATGGATCATATTCCGGCCATGAATGATCATCTATGGATAATATTCCGGTCATAAATGATCATCTATGGATCATATTCCGGCCATAAATGATCATCTATGGATCATATTCCGGCCATAAATGATCATCTATGGATCATATTCCGGTCATAAATGATCATCTATTGATAATAATCAGTTCAATTTGGTAATAATATGGCAATGACAGTCTTAATTAACCATCAGTTTTTATTTCTTGTTATATTTTCAGACATTGTAGCCATGTTTTCGACGTAATGGCCAAAGTTCAGGATTCAGAGCCTAGGGCGGAATAACTTCATAGTCGTACGCACACGTCTATATGATATCCCGCAATAAGTTGCTACCACGTTAGCTCATATATGCAGTATTTCTGTACTTTAGGATATGCAATAAATTGTATAAAGTACAGCATTAATAGGCCCTAAGTGTACTTCACCGTCTTGTACATGTGAGGTACAAAACATTTTAAATGCTATCAATCTTTTTAACATGTGTAAATGTAATGTTGTTAGCATTTGATTGTAGGAATTCATGTCGTTAATTCTAAAGTATAAAGCTATGTGCATCTAAGTTACCTTGTGATAACTTTGACCTTTTTAATTAACATTTTGATCATGTTTTTATGTTTTGTCTTTATTTTTATGCGAATGCGAACTTGTTTTAGAAATGATATTCTTCTGTGTGGATGTTGTTCATGTGAATAAATGCATATAATCTAACAATGTCTAAGCGCTCATTTCCAGTTCCAGAAAATTGCCATTCCACTCTACAAAAAGGATATCCATTACAATCACAATAAGTTAATCTGTCTGTCAATGTAGGTTGAGCTATAGATCTACACATTGGCCTTTCAGAAACTAAATTTTATTGGATTTCCCTATATTCCTGAATACTTTTGCATTTAAAACAGATTTAAATGAAACGTACGCCTTTAATAAATATTCTAAATCCTATGGCTTCACACTCCTAAGATTAAGTCAAAATACCCAAATGTCTTGTGTTGAACGGTATAACCAAGCTTTTAACAGTACTTCAAAGGAAGAAATAAGTTGAAATACATCAAAAATCCATAAGCAAAACCCAAATAAGTTTTTTTCCACGAAGGTTGCACTATTGGGTACAACCTGGAATTGACGTAAAAGGTGTAATACATCTGAAACAATTTACACTTTTCCCATTAATCTATCATTGAACCCACATAAGGATTAGATAACTGTACAATGTGATATGTGTTATTAAATAAATAATCGAAAGAACGATTCAATAAAAACGTATTTTGTCAAGGAAAGGTACGACAACCTGTTCATATATATTCTGAAGGTTTGTTGATTTTCTTCACTTTTCTTAAATAAAAGCTGCCCTTCCAATTCACTTATAACATATAAAATGTTTGCCTGGGTGGCAATCTAATAAATATGCAATATATGTTGTGGTCAGAAACGTACGTTACTGAAACATACTTAACTATTTCTAAAAACTATCCCTTACTACGGAAATAGAGCTTTCGCACCTCTTGTCTGAAGATTGTTTTACAGCGGGAGCATTCGAAAAACAACAACAAATTGTTTTTTAAGATTGGTGAAAATATTCGAGCATCTTGTGGCAATTGATCATTAAAAAGTAAGTAGAAACTGACATTTATCGTGCATTTTTCAAATAGACGTTGTAAAGTACATACATATATAGTAATCAGGAAAAAGGGGTTAAATACCATATGACCTTTAACTTAGGTTAAGATTTCGGATATCTAAACAGTGGCAATGGATAGTTTGTTTTTCAAGGAAATGCTTAAGAAACGGATGTTACCATACGTTAACGAATCTTTCACTTTTTTATGATTATCTAAACAGGTTTAGTATATGAAATCCTTTTCTGTTAAAAGCATGTTCGTAACGATGTAAGAGAGAAACGTGTACATCAAAACTATTTATTCATATTTTTTATGTTTTGAAGCAATTTAGCACATTTAAAAAAAAAAAGGTATCTACAATTTTAAGAAAACAACTCGTGTGCGTGGAGTTACTGAAATCGGAAAACAGTATGAGTTAATGTATAATACTTCTTATATCCGTTATCAATGATTAGCAAAACTATTGTATCAGTTCTTTTCTTTTGTAAAACAGCACCAACAACATTAACAACAATAACAAACAACAAACAAACAAAAAAAGACCCAAACAAACAGATTTGCCCTTTACTTACATTTAAGTGTTAAACCTTTTACGATTAGCCGTACTGAACACGGTGAGAGATAACCCTGCTTATATTGTTACTACCTGGTAATTTATCATGCCTTCGTTTTTCCCCCTATTCCTTTTTCACTGAATAACAATGCTGTAAGTAGACTTGCTCTAACATACATTTTTGTTCTGATCAGTTTTACTCAAAATGATAGATATTGCCTGCGCCCCAGCAGCAATAGAAACATAAGATCTATATACCAAATAATGAAGTCATGCAAAAGCGTTTTCCTACCAGAGCATGAAACCATGAAATGATTTGCTTGCAAATGTACGTAATTCAAAAACTAATTTAAAATTCTAACTTTTTTTAAACGAATGTTACACATTCGCTATTTGTAAATGTAACTTTAAAATAATAAAAATAACATATCTGCATAGAAATATAAACTCAATATAAGGCATACTGATACCATGACTTGTGCTTTGACACAAATTTTTGTTTTGTTTAGTACATATTATTTATACATTTATATACAATAAGTTATACATGCAATATGCATGTTTTAGATATTTTACTTGGAACTGATGGTAATGCTTGAAATATATGAGCTATTGTTGCATCATTCTTCAAATATTCGATTATTGCAAGCGTGGTTATGCATAATTATATTTGCAGCCTGTGTTCGTCTGCACGTCAGTATTTACGGATAAAAGAACAGTATAAACAAATCGTACACTGGCCGTATAGCAGTATATTATATGTATATCGATTTATCGTTCTTTATATGGTTGATAGTTTGTACATATTGTTTTCAATTGGTTTTATTTTATATTCTTGCTTGATAATATGAATGTTTTTGAGTTTTATTTTCATGATTGCCTTTCTATGACGGCCACATGTTAAAATAAAATAATGCCAACATGATACCTTCGCTAAAGCTATAATAATAATAATAATTATTATTATTATCATTATATAATTATTATTATTATTTTTATTATTTTTATTATTATTATTATTATTATTATTATTATTATTATTATTACCGTGACGCTGACAGAAAACTAGGCGACATAAACTTTCAATTGTGTTTGCTTGTTTTTAGGAATGTTCGTCCTACCTACATTCGTACCGAATGTTATATTATCTGGTCTCCGTATAAATGACATTGACGCTGGCTGGTTGTAATTGCACTTGATGCTGGTATTTTTTCTCGTTTGAAATGGTATTTGGGTTGGTTTGTTTCAGTGCAAATTTATAGCTAACACACCATACTGGTTTTCAAAAGGAACATAAACTTCAGCTACGTGCACACTTTATCATGAAAACAGCCAGCGTCACATGCTTCTGCTGGTTAGTCTTATTTCGTCCTTATATGGTATGTCTGTAAAGTTAAAAGGAGTGTCCGTAGGTATAAAAATCATTGTCTACATTATCAGCCTGATACTACGATAAACTTAATATTTTGCTGACATAATTATAGACAACCATTCACATAACCTTGATTTTCACTCGCACTTCTGCATTGTACAAGTAAGATTGGTGACAAATGGTGGTTCGACTCCTGGTTTGGGCGAAATGTTCGAGGGTTGGTGTATAAAGACTGGGTTGCGGCATGCAGGTGCTATGTTTTGGATAGTTTTAGTGTGTTCTTCACTGATAGAAGCTGAACGTTATTAACTGTACATGTTTACTGAAGTTTTCATAATTACTGCTGTTGATAATTGGTGTAATCAACGTAATCAGGTGAGCGATTTTGGTAAACTTGATTAGATGAGATATTGCCGTGACCTGTTTATCAATTTGGCCAGGTGAGCGATTGGTGCGTTGAGTTTCTCAACGTGGACAGGTGAGCGATTGGTGCGTTGAGTTTCCCAACCTAGCCAGGTGAGCGATTGGTGCGTTGAGTTTCTCAACGTGGACAGGTGAGCGATTGGTGCGTTGAGTTTCCCAACGTAGCCAGGTGAGCGATTGGTGCGTTGAGTTTCTCAACGTAGACAGGTGAGCGATTGGTGCGTTGAGTTTCCCAACGTGGCCAGGTGAGCGATTGGTGCATTGAGTTTCCCAACGTGGCCATGTGAGCGATTGGTGCGTTGAGTTTCTCTTCGTGGCCAGGTGAGCGATTGGTGCGTTGAGTTTCTCAACGTGGCCAGGTGAGCGATTGGTGCATTGAGTTTCCCAACGTGGCCAGGTGAGCGATTGGTGCATTGAGTTTCCCAACGTGGCCAGGTGAGCGATTGGTGCGTTGAGTTTCTCAACGTAGTCAGGTGAGCGATTGGTGCATTGAGTTTCTCTACGTGGCCAGGTGAGCGATTGGTGCATTGAGTTTCTCAACGTGGCCAGATGAGCGATTGGTGCATTGAGTTTCTCTACGTGGCCAGGTGAGCGATTGTTGCATTGAGTTTCCTAACGTGGCCAGGTGAGCGATTGGTGCATTGAGTTTCTCAACGTGGCCAGGTGAGCGATTGGTGCGCTGAGTTTCTCTACGTGGCCAGTTGAGCGATTGGCGCATTGAGTTTCTCTACGTGGCCAGGTGAGCGATTAATGCATTGAGTTTCTCAACGTGGCCATGTGAGCGATTGGTGCATTGAGTTTCTCAACGTGGCCAGGTGAGCGATTGGTGCATTGAGTTTCCCAACGTGGCCAGGTGAGCGATTGGTGCGTTGAGTTTCCCAACCTAGCCAGGTGAGCGATTGGTGCGTTGAGTTTCTCAACGTGGACAGGTGAGCGATTGGTGCGTTGAGTTTCCCAACGTAGCCAGATGAGCGATTGGTGCGTTGAGTTTCTCAACGTGGACAGGTGAGCGATTGGTGCGTTGAGTTTCCCAACGTGGCCAGGTGAGCGATTGGTGCATTGAGTTTCCCAACGTGGCCAGGTGAGCGATTGGTGCGTTGAGTTTCTCAACGTGGCCAGGTGAGCGATTGGTGCGTTGAGTGTCTCAACGTGGCCAGGTGAGCGATTGGTGCATTGAGTTTCCCAACGTGGCCAGGTGAGCGATTGGTGCATTGAGTTTCCCAACGTGGCCAGGTGAGCGATTGGTGCGTTGAGTTTCTCAACGTAGTCAGGTGAGCGATTGGTGCATTGAGTTTCTCTACGTGGCCAGGTGAGCGATTGGTGCATTGAGTTTCTCAACGTGGCCAGATGAGCGATTGGTGCATTGAGTTTCTCTACGTGGCCAGGTGAGCGATTGTTGCATTGAGTTTCCTAACGTGGCCAGGTGAGCGATTGGTGCATTGAGTTTCTCAACGTGGCCAGGTGAGCGATTGGTGCGCTGAGTTTCTCTACGTGGCCAGTTGAGCGATTGGCGCATTGAGTTTCTCTACGTGGCCAGGTGAGCGATTAATGCATTGAGTTTCTCAACGTGGCCATGTGAGCGATTGGTGCATTGAGTTTCTCAACGTGGCCAGGTGAGCGATTGGTGCGTTGAGTTTCCCAACGTGGCCAGGTAAGCGATTGGTGCATTTAGTTTCTCAACGTGGCCAGGTGAGCGATTGGTGCATTGAGTTTCCCAACGTGGCCAGGTAAGCGATTGGTGCATTGAGTTTCTCAACGTGGACAGGTGAGCGATTGGTGCGTTGAGTTTCCCAACGTGGCCAGGTGAGCGATTGGTGCGTTGAGTTTCTCAACGTGGCCAGGTGAGCGATTGGTGCGTTGAGTTTCCCAACGTGGCCAGGTGAGCGATTAGTGCATTGAGTTTCCCAACGTGACCAGGTGAGCGATTGGTGCATTGAGTTTCTCAACGTAGTCAGGTGAGCGATTGGTGCATTGAGTTACTCTACGTGGCCAGGTGAGCGACTAATGCATTGAGTTTCTCAACGTGGCCAGGTGAGCGATTGATGCATTGAGTTTCTCAACGTGGCCAGGTGAGCGATTGGTGCATTGAGTTTCCCAACGTGGCCAGGTGAGCGATTGGTGCAGTGAGTTTCTCAACGTGGACAGGTAAGCTATTGGTGCATTGAGTTTCTCAACGTGGCCAGGTGAGCGATTGGTGCATTGAGTTTCTCAACGTGGCCATGTGAGCGATTGGTGCATTGAGTTTCCCAACGTGGCCAGGTGAGCGATTGGTGCATTGAGTTTTTCTACGTGGCCAGGTGAGCGATTGGTGCATTGAGTTTCTCAACGTAGTCAGGTGAGCGATTGGTGCATTGAGTTTCTCTACGTGGCCAGGTGAGCGATTGGTGCATTGAGTTTCTCTACGTGGCCAGGTGAGCGATTGGTGCATTGAGTTTCCCAACGTGGCCAGGTGAGCGATTGGTGCATTATGTTTCTCAACGTGGCCAGGTGAGCGATTGGTGCGTTGAGTTTCTGTACGTGGCCAGTTGAGCGATTGGTGCATTGAGTTTCTCTACGTGGCCAGGTGAGCGATTTATGCATTGAGTTTCTCAACGTGGCCATGTGAGCGATTGGTGCATTGAGTTTCTCAACGTGGCCAGGTGAGCGATTGGTGCGTTGAGTTTCCCAACGTGGCCAGGTAAGCGATTGGTGCATTGAGTTTCTCAACATGGCCAGGTGAGCGATTGGTGCGTTGAGTTTCCCAACGTGGCCAGGTGAGCGATTGGTGCATTTAGTTTCTCAACGTGGACAGGTGAGCGATCGGTGAGTTGAGTTTCCCAACGTGGCCAGGTGAGCGATTGGTGCGTTGAGTTTCTCAACGTGGCCAGATGAGCGATTGGTGCGTTGAGTTTCTCAACGTGGCCAGGTGAGCGATTGGTGCATTGAGTTTCCCAACGTGACCAGGTGAGCGATTGGTGCATTGAGTTTTTCTACGTGGCCAGGTGAGCGGTTGGTGCGCTGAGTTTCTCTACGTGGCCAGGTGAGCGATTGATGCATTGAGTTTCTCTACGTGGCCAGGTGAGCGACTAATGCATTGAGTTTCTCAACGTGGCCAGGTGAGCGATTGGTGCATTGAGTTTCTCAACGTGGCCAGGTGAGCGATTGGTGCATTGAGTTTCCCAACGTGGCCAGGTGAGCGATTGGTGCATTGAGTTTCTCAACGTGGCCAGGTGAGCGATTGGTGCGTTGAGTTTCTCAACGTGGCCAGGTGAGCGATTGGTGCATTGAGTTTCTAAACGTGGCCAGGTGAGCGATTGGTGCATTGAGTTTCCCAACGTGGCCAGGTGAGCGATTAGTGCATTGAGTTTCTCAACGTGGCCAGGTGAGCGATTGGTGCATTGAGTTTCTCTACGTGGCCAGGTGAGCGATTAGTGCATTGAGTTTCCCAACGTGGCCAGGTGAGCGATTGGTGCATTGAGTTTCTCAACGTGGCCAGGTGAGCGATTGGTGCGTTGAGTTTCTCTACGTGGTCAGGTGAGCGATTGGTGCATTGAGTTTCCCAACGTGGCCGATGAGCGATTGGTACGATGAGTTTCTCTACGTGGCCAGGTGAGCGATTGGTGCGTTGAGTTTCTCTACGTGGCCAGGTGAGCGATTCGTGCATTGAGTTTCTCAACGTGGACAGGTGAGCGATTGGTGCGTTGAGTTTCCGAACGTGGCCAGGTGAGCGATTGTTGTGATTAATATATCATTTAGGCTAAGGGAGCGATTGATATTGTCTCTTTATCGGCGTGGGTAGGTAAGCGATTGATGTAATGAGTTTATCAACGTGGACTTGCATTGATAGGATGTGATTATCAAAGTTTGGGAAGATGAGCGATTGATTGTGATAAGTTTTTCAAAGTGGACAGGTGAGCCATTGGTGTGATCCGTTTATTAATGTGTCCATTTAAGCGATTGGTGTGGCGAGTTTCGCAATGTGGGTAGGAAAGCCATTGATATAATGTGTTCAGGGAGCCATTGGCATGATCTGTATATCGACGTGGGCATGTGAGCGATGCGATTGATTTAATCTGCTTATCCATGTGGGCAGGAGTCATCGGCTTGTTCTGTTTATTGACGTGGGTAGTTGAGCGATTGGTGTAATTAGTTTATCACAGTGGGCACTTGGGCGACTGATGTAATCAGTTTATCAAAATGGGCAGGTGATCGATTGATGTGGTCAGTTTATCAGCTAGCAGGTAAGCGATTTTTGTCATGGCGTTATCATTGTAAGTCGGTGAGCGATTTGTGTTGTGGGACATCAACGTAAACAGGTCAGCGATTTGTGTCATACGTCTATCAACGTAAGCTAGTTAGCGACTTGTGTGATATGGTTATCAACGTGCGAAGATGAGCAACTTGTGTGATGCTGTTATCAACATGGGAAGATGAGCGCTTTGTGTGATGTGGTTATCAACGCGAGAAGATGAGGGCTTTGTGTGATGTGGTTATCGACGTGGGAAGATGAGCGACTTGTGTGATGTGGTTATCAACGTGAGAAGATGAACGATTTGTGTGTTGTGTTTATCAACGTGGGAAGATGAGCGACTTGTGTGATGTGGTTATCGACGTGGGAAAATGAGCGACTTGTGTGATGTGGTTATCAACGTGAGAAGATGACCGACTTGTGAGATGTGATTATCAACGTGGGAAGATGAGCGATTTGTGTGATGTGGTTATCAACGTGAGTAGATAAGGGACTTGTGTGATGTGGTTATCGACGTGGGAAGATGAGCGACTTGTGTGATGTGGTTATCAGCGTGGGAAGATGAGCGATTTGTGTGATGTGGTTGTCGACGTGGGAAGATGAGCGATTTGTGTGATGTTGTTATCGACGTGGGAAGACAAGAGACTTGTATGATGTGGTTATCAGTGATGGGAAGATGAGCGACTCGTGTGATGTGGTTATCAACGTAGGAAGATGAGCGACTTGTGTGATGTGGTTATCAGCGTGGGAAGATGAGCGACATGTGTGATGTGGTTATCAACGTGGGAAGATGAGCGACTTGTGTGATGTGGTTATCGACGTGGGAAAATGAGCGATTTGGGAGATGTTGTTATCGACGTGGGAAGATGTGCGACTTGTGTGATGTGGTTATCAACGTGGGAAGATGAGCGACTTGTGTGATGTGGTTATCAACGTGGGAAGATGAGCGATTTGTGTGATGTGGTTATCGACGTGGGAAAATGAGCGATTTGGGAGATGTTGTTATCGACGTGGGAAGATGTGCGACTTGTGTGATGTGGTTATCAGTGATGGGAAGATGAGCGACTCGTGTGATGTGGTTATCAACGTGGGAAGATGAGCGACTCGTGTGATGTGGTTATCTACGTGGGAAGATGAGCGACTCGTGTGATGTGGTTATCAACGTAGGAAGATGAGAGATTTGTGTGATGTGGTTATCAACGTGAGAAGATGAGCGACTTGTATGATGTGGTTATCAGTGGTGGGAAGATGAGCGACTCATGTGATGTGGTTATCAACGTTGGAAGATGAGCGACATGTATGTGGTTATCAACGTGAGAAGATGAGCGAATTGTATGTGGTTATCAGCGTGAGAAGATGAGTGGCTTGTATGATGTGGTTATCAGCGTGGGAAGATGAGCGACTTGTATGATGTGGTTATCAGTGGTGGGAAGATGAGCGACTCGTGTGATGCGGTTATCAAGGTGAGAAGATGAGCGACTTGTGTGATGTGGTTATCAACGTGGGAATGTAAGAGATTAGTGAGCGATTTGTGTAATGTGGTTATCAGCGTGGGAATGTGAGCGATTTGTGTAAATTTGTTACATTGTATACGTAAGCAGAGAGAACATATATCCAATTTTGTATTTTTAAATGAATGAATATATATCATTAAAATTGAGATTTAAACTTTATAACCTAGTAAATTTTCATCCTCGAAAGAAAACATACTTAAAAAGGAATTTAGCTAAAATATAGGAAAAGTACTAAAAACATCAAAACAATGTTTTTCTTTATTGCATTTGGCAGTAAAATAACGCTTCATTAAAGAAATTATGATTTATAGAATGAATCTAAATATCCATAATCAGTAAGTTTCTACTTCACTAGTTTTGCTACAATACACTGTCTCAGCGCTTCCACATCGTCAATGTTTGTACAACCGCATTCCATTATTCTAACCGCATAAACAATCTGTTCATAACTTTATTAACATGTTATGCATACAGTAAAGACATAAACTTTAAAGTACATATTGTCCATCTACTTTAGTTGAAAAGGGGAACCGGTAGCGAGTAAGAATGTCATACGGAGTTCTATGGCGGATAGTGAATATATACACAATTTCCAATTTACACGTTAAATACAATCATCCGTGCCTTTTTTGTTGTGTGCACAATCACATTCAAGCATCGGGTGTCTCCTCCTCAAGCCGGGCCAGTTCGTTGATACACTTGACCATGTCCTGTATGAGCTCATACTCCGGGACCCCAAGCCGCCTGGAGTTGGACACATCCACACGGTCAATGATTTCTGAGTGTTCGCCGCTCGTCCCTCTAACTTGACAATGAAACGACTTGGCGAGCTCTTCCATCTTCTCAAGTCCTAGTTTATTTATTAGTTTAGGGACGCGTATGTGAACGGAGGCCCGCATGCCCGTGCCGAGGTTTGTTGGACAGCATGTAATCATACCAAGGATTGGGTCACACATGAACACTTCATCCCGGCCTGTTATCTTCTTCAAGATCCTTTCGATGGTGGTCACTGCACGATTAAAGTTGACAAGTGTCTTCAGGACGTCGCCACCTTCTTCCAGGCAGATGATCCGGATGTGGTCTCCTTCGTTGACCCAGACCACGAATCGTTTGTCTGCTGAAAGGAAGATCCCTCGACCCTTGGGCCAGAACTGGTGATATCCTGATGCAGCCTGCATTTTGTCTTTGCCCTTGAAGAGGAAATGATCAGCGATTAGCATCTGTTCCTGTTCTGGAGTCATTGTCGAATGGCGGATAAATGATCCGGCTAGGTTTTTGAATTCTTCGTTGGTGTTAATTTCATTGAATACTTTCTCCATTAGGTCAGCAATCTGAAGCCGCGTCTGTAGTGTGCCAGCTGTGTTCAGCGGAAACATGGCGAGGTTCCGTGCGCATCGGATCCTGGTTGTAACTGTCTGGTTTCTTGCCGCGTCAGTCAGGGTCTCTTTCACCATCGCTGGGTTCATGTCGGTAATATGCTTCATTGTGCCATCCAGTTTATAGCCTTTATGGTATGTTTCGATTACCGGGAAGAAGAAGTCTTTGAAGAGATGATACGAGTTAAGGTCCCCTGCATGGCAGCCCACGAATGAGGACGGGCACAGGACTCCCGTATTGATAGCTCGGGCGATCGTCCAGCCGGTCTCCGACTTGAGATCTTTCAGCTTGTCAAACATTTCTTTAGATATGACGTCAGCCATCAGTGAATGCTTATTGTTTTTCCTCTGCTCATCTATTTCCTTCGGCCACCTGTTGGCAGCTAGATCCTCGTTCATTATCAAGTCGTAGAACGGGTCGGGCTTCTGCCCATCTCGCGAGTCTGGCTGGGTTTCACGGACCATGGCGAATGTCAGGTGAATAAAATGTCTCCCAGATCGTTTCAGGTGATAGTTACCAGTGAGTATCCCTGCGGTTTGTAGTAGAATTCTGATCTGGAAAGTAAAAAAAAATGTGCTGATATTAAAATTTAAATAAAATCAGTGAACAATGTTGTTAAATGTAACTGTAACTTTAATGACATATAAAGATATATACACTTATCTCGTCACTAAATTAACACTATATGTTAATCAATCATATCGTAAAATAGTCTCGATGCTTCGAATTTCCACCGAACATGCCAAATCATTTGTTAAATCGTGCCAATGGTACAGTCGTACAGTGTTTCTTAGATGAGATGCATTCTACGGCCATTGTTTTTTGTAAATTATATTTTGATGCAATGTCGTTAATTGATGCTATTATTGGTTCAATAATAACAATTCAAGGAAAACATAGATTTGAGCTTTTTTAAATTTGTTTAAATTGTAGGCTATATTATAATATTACCTAAAATATTGCGACTAGACGTGTGTTGCTGAACGAATCTGTTTAGAATGCAGAGACAGATAATGATCAAAATAAAGACTGCACCAGATTTGTTTCCTGACCGTTTCTTGGCTGTTATTCTTGCTGTGAAATTAGATTTTATGAAGGGCTGTCTTTTAATATTATCTTTCACTTGCACGTGTATTATAAACATCAAGTTAAATATTAAGATTTACCTTACGATATTGCGTATGTAGCTTTGTCACAAAGCTTTGCTTGCAGTTACTAATTATGATCTTCATTACAAACACACTAGATAATTATATGTTACCTAGTTTACTGAATATCAATCTACCTTACGCAGTTGTTCGTCGCAAGGTTGACCGAAATGTCAACCAACGGAACTTATGACGTTAGAGTAGTTTTAACCTGCTGACCTGTAACTATCAAACAACGGCCTAACTCTGTCCATAATTACGATGATGGACCTTGATTGTCATCTGAGTGATCGTGCTGGTCAAAACTACCAAATATTTTTTTGACATGCAACTTAACGAATGAATGAATATCGGAACCAGCTATTGTTGTTGTAGTAGTCTATTCATTAAGCTGTGATGTATTTTAATTAGACTGCAGTACAAAAGGATTCCATAAGGTAGCACAATCAGTGTGTATTTGGAGTACCTCGATATTTTTGCATGTATTTTTCTTAACTTCTCTCCTACGGAGGCGCCTGTGGCGTAGTGGTAGAGTCGCCGATTTGTAACTCCCCTGACTGCTTAGCCTCTCACCGGGTGGATTCGAATCCCGTTCCGGGCGAAGGACTTAATGTGAGGTCTTCCAGCTGACATGCGGTGCGCCGGTGGTTCTACCCAGACATGTGCCTGGGGTTTTCCTCCATCAAAAAGCTGGACTTTGCTATAATGATCATAAATGGTCGCTGCAATGTATTTAAAAAAGAAACAGACAATAATTTCACTACGGTATACGGATTTTCACCAGGAAAACCTTCAATCAGTTCTACAGTCGTAGAGGAATTAATATCAAGCAGTCCTGTTGAACCGAAATTTTCACACAAACGAATTCGTCACACGTGTGAAAAATTCGTACGAATTCCGCACATACGTGTGAAAATTTCGTACGAAAATTTCACATATTTGTGAAAATTTCGTATGGAACCTTAGACCCCCCTAAAACAGGTACGAAATTTTCACATGACAAAAAAGTAGAAAAATAATTTGACAAAATATTGTCCAACGGAAAATTCACATATTTTTTTTAACAAAGGTACGTATATCAGAGGATCTATCAAACACACGCACGCACCCGTCCAATGAAAATCACTAGGACCTTTTTGTGTATCAGGAGAATTTCTTAAGGATTTTTTGATTCAGTAATGAATCTGACTTATTCCTCTTATAGCCCAAACAATGAAGATACGATAGCGTCATGACGAGTGCCTTGTTATCGGAGGAACGCGAGGTCGAGTACTACCGGCGGCAGTGCATGCTGCCCAGAGTAGAAGGTAAGAGCGCCGGCGCCAGTGCACGCTGCCTAGAGTAGAATGTAAGAGCACCGCCGGCGGCAGTGCACGCTGCCTAGAGTAAAAGGTAAGAGCACCACCGGCGGCAGTGCACGCTGCCAAAAGTAGAATGTACGAACATCACCTGCGGCAGTGCACGCTGCCAAGAGTAGAAGGAACGAGCACCAACGGCGACAGTGCACGCCGCCTAGAGTTGAATGTACGAGCATCACCGGCGGCAGTGCACGCTGCCTAGAGTAGAATGTACAAGCACCACCGCCGGCAGTACACGCTGCCTGATAATTTCGAAGTTATTTGACTATTTCATTAACGTTAGTCAACGCTGACGTCAACGAACTGTTGATCGTATTAAATTACATGTATTTATGTTTTGTGATATAGAAGTCATGTGTGAACTTTCAATTGAATTTCTTCAATAGTTTCAGAGATATGACTAAATTCCAAAAACTTTAACCTAGGTTAAGGTTTTTTCTAAGTACATAACGGTGCATAATTCTGTTAAAATCCAACCAAAAGGTATGGGACCCGAAGCCATGAGCGACTTTCATTAATTAAGTAGTTTCAGAGATATAACTTCATCCCAAAACTTTAACCGGACGCGTGTGCCGACGCACCGGTGACTGTAACAGCTCTTCATATTCTTAGAATAGTAGAGCTAAAAAGGGGCAAAATTCAATAATCATGATGGAGTTATGTATGGAACTTTCCACACAATTGTACGTTGTCATCATTAAGGCGTGTTACAATTTTTGAGGCAATGCATCGAGTAATAGCAGAGATAATATAGAGGCAAAGATTTTTACGTGTAACATGTACGTGTACTTGTAGCATTTTCCCACGATGCAATGACTCTCGCTATAACCACACGTTATTGGTTTTCAACAAGTAGCAAAATCGCTTTTTTACGTGTGAAATTGCAAATTTGAAACCCTTCGTAACTTGTGACGTGCAGATATCGGGATTGTTCAACGATGCGTTGCTTAGCGCTTATTGAATTAGTGTTGAAATCTTTACACGTACACGTACACGTACACGTTACACTTAAAAATCTTAACCTCTATATTGTAGAATGTTCTAAGATAAAAGGGGTATAATTCAGAGAATAACCATGATAGAGTTAGGTAAATTGTCTAACAAATTCAGGAAGTGTTCCAAGTTTGAAAATGATACATGGGATAACACCAGAGATATTGGAAAATGTCAAAGTTTTTGCACGACAAAGATGACGACAACGACGACAACGAGGGGACTATGACAAAACTCGACTTTTTCTTTGAAACAGCCAAGCTAAAGATGAATTTTAAACCCAGATAATTAAAAGACATGTTATTTTTACAAATCACAAATAGACGGAACCAGTCAGAGCGTTATCTTTATAATTCCTCGTCCAATGTTTACTAAAAAAAAAATAAGTGAACTTTTTAACGATTTTTACCAAAGGAAACGTTTTTAAATTCAAACAAATATTCTGATATATCAAATATTG
Source organism: Sinonovacula constricta (assembly GCA_007844125.1). Classification (NCBI taxonomy): domain Eukaryota; kingdom Metazoa; phylum Mollusca; class Bivalvia; order Cardiida; family Solecurtidae; genus Sinonovacula; species Sinonovacula constricta. The sequence continues at coordinate 25,592,942 of CM017558.1, read as the reverse complement.
ATATATGGCAAAATATACTTGGTCCATAATATAACATATTTTCATCAGAAAATGTTCAGCATTCTAACTGCAAATTACTTGGTCCATAATATAACATATTTTCATCAGAAAATGTTCAGCATTCTAACTGCAAATAACTTGGTCAATAAAATAACATATTTTCATCACTGAATGTTCAGCATTCTAACTGCAAATGCGTGAGATATACCTCCTAGAATAGTATATATCAATATAAAGCTCGTACCAGCTGACGGAACCAGTCAGAGCCTTATCTTTATAACGCCTGGTCCAATGTTTACTAAAACAAAATAAGTGAAGTTTTTAACGATTTTTACCAAAGGAAACGTTTTAAGTTCAAACAAATATTCTGATATATCAAATATTGATATATGGCAAAATGTACTTGGTCCATAATTTAACATATTTTCATCAGAAAATGTTTAGCATTCTAACTGCAAATTACTTGGTCCATAATATAACATAGTTTTCATCAGAGAATGTTCATCATTCTGACTGCAAATGCGTGAAATTTACCTCCTAGAATAACGTATATATCAATAATCTCGTACCAGCTGATTCCAGTTGCGCGGAGCCTTAATATGTATGCGACTAGCGACAGCGGAAGTGCGATAAGACATAGCAACATGCGATACAGCGCATGACAATCCGATACGAAATTCGGAAAATGTCGCAATGTCGTATCGCATAGCCGTGCGTCGCCCAGCGCACGACATGTTATAACGCGATACGATATTGCTTAATTGCAATACAACATCGTCACTTTACGATACAACACGCAACATTGCGATTCGTCGCGTGACGTTTGCTTGACGAAAATTAAGATTAAGTCAAGATTACATTCTTACAAGTTCTCATCTTACAAAATTATATTGCATCTACCTATGATTGAAATAGGAAAATATCTATACTGACTTCCTATATAATGCAATACGACTTTTAAGTCCTTTATTGTTGCATCTTGTTTTAATTATGCTTTCCCGAGCAAAGGGGGCGATTCCATGCATCAAAAATGGACGATACCGAGCAGCTAGAGATATTTTTAAATGCTGAGAAATCATGTAAATCCATAAGAGCTAGCAGTAATAATTATATTTTTCAGGATTTAACTTCATAACATAGTCATGTGTGCAAGACGTAGGAATGTGTCACATAATTATGTGAAAATTTCGTTGATACCTAGTGGTGGTTAGAAAATAGGCCTCGAAATTTTCACAGCACATTTTTGGCCATTTTCGTACGAAATTTTCACATGTATGTGAAGAACTCGTACGAATTTTTCACACGTGTGACAATTTCGTTTGTGTGAAAATTTCGGTTCAACACAGCCCCAAACAGGTTTGAGTACACGCCATGATTCTTTGCGCACGTTTCACATCTTCCAAATGCTGCGACGCTCGATTCGTGTAATCGTTAATGTCCCTAACGACCCTAAGAAAAGACAGAGCCCAAAAAAATGCACTCTTGCAAAACACTTACACTACTTTGTAATATGCCTTGCTTTACACTTTATAGATTGTAGACGTTTTTTAAATCGATAAATAAACAAGATTATTCTGACAAAGGACAAATAGTGTATGTAGCTACATGTAAATAGCTTCGTTATCAGTTTGTGCTAGTGGCAGTGTATATTATGCGCACGATGGTATTTCCTTTATGTGGTTGTGGATATATATTGCTTATTATAATTATTACTTTTTTTACTTTTATCAATGCCGTATTGTAGTATTAAAGGTGGTATACGACAGTTTGCCTAAATCTAATACATGTAACAACATATTGCCACTGTTCTGTAAAATGTGTGCATAATTGCTGCAAAACCTTATACTTTAGTTTAAGTATAGGCTGTTATGACATTACCCCAATTGTTAGACAGTACAAATCGTGAAAAATATCGCCCCAAATGTACATTACTTCCAGATCTATAAATAAGCATGATGGGGAATTCAGCTAAAAATAGATATCGAGGTCAGGACTGATTAACCTAATGTCACGTAAAATGATATCGAAAGTAAGTGGCCACGTGGTTAAAATAGCTAACTGTGCAGCGTGGCTCGGATAGGAAGTGCCCATTTGTACTGAAGAGTGGGGTGTTATGCTTTAATTTTCACATGGATGTATTTAGCACCAAAACAACTATCCCCGGGATCTTTTAAGATAACAATAATTTATTTGGTTGCATAAAAGAAAGAAAAATCGTCCAAACTGTCGAAAACCACCTTAAAGTCATGTTAGAATATGCACATACTCTGGTGTCGAATTAACGTGACTGTGTGGTGCACGTATCCACGTGCTCACATCATGTTATCACAGTGAAGACAACAGTATATCTGCTTCAAGTGAACATTTTTTCCCGATAACTGAAAGAATATTGCTGAGTCAGCAAATCCAGCAAGCAACCATACACACGCTACAAGGTATTTATGGGAGTCAGAAGTATTGCCACTAAAGAAGCTCTTCACATCCTTCAGCAATACAGACGATGTCTCTGATCCGATTTGTTTCTAAAGTACTTCACATGTGTTCTGGAGAAACCACATAAACGTACCCAACATCCCGTTAAGATAATGAGAAAATTAAGGCTTTGACACTTTTGGGCAGAATCTTTTGGCGTTTATCCAAGACATATCCATCAACGTTTCAAATCTATTACTTATTAAAGAGTCGACTATCTAACTTAATTATAACCTATGAGCTATCTACACATGTCCGGAATTACACAAACGTTTTCTTTCCTTTGCGTTGGGTATAATGATTTATTTCAATACGAACACATGTACAAACCTCTGAACATAATTTGACTACTTATTTTAAGTAGCCTAGTAACGTCAGTTTGTTAAAACGCTTATTATGTTGGTAATAAACCTACTGTGCATTTATTTAGGGGCGGGAATACAAATATATGGGGACATTGTGATTGCAAATAGACAATATTATTTGGTGATTAAACTAATGATGTTTTATTTGATTTGCAATGGCATCTGCATTTGGTTTTACAAAATAGAATATTTAATGAGATTTCATTTTAGTGTAAAATACAAATGTAGCTATATTCCGGAAATTTATCATCCGTGTGTTTCGAAAAACATTTTTACGATAATAATATGGCCAAACTAAACCACTTTATTGCCAAAATTTGAAAGTGAATGAACTTCCAGACGTTTTACTTAAATCATCGTATGTTTTGTAATAATTAATTTTACTGCTTTAAGATTTGAAATACAAAGTAGAACACGAGCTCTTAACGTGCTTATTTTTTCATTCCAAAAATATGTACCAAATCTAGCAACTATGAGTAAAGTGGCATCCATGTATGGCGCCCTTAGTAATTGCTGTTTAAAGTCCATTTTTGAAAACACCTCTTTTATTTTTTGTTAGTATTGGTGTTATTTGTATAGCCTCCTTAAAAATTGTAAGACTAGATGATTTTGTAAATGTTGTAAGTATTTAATTCAAGTTATGAGTATAAGATCAAAGATCAAATCTGAATACTTGTTTATAACGACAACAACTCTGCTATAATTTGGTTACAATTGGCACACGTGCAATTAATTGTGTCAGCTATTGACATTAACTCACTTGTATTGATTTAGGACACAGGATACCGAATCTAGCCAAGTGGAACACACCTTATAACAGTCTGTAACCTATAGTTATATGTTTTTCATAAGAATGCAAAAAAAATGCGACGCATATAACATCGGCTTTATTTGCAAAACATTAGAAGACGAGCAATACTTGGTGTGTTTCAAAGAAAAACACTTATTCTAAATGCATTAAAGAAACGAAGTTGAAATTGTAAACTGAATGCCATTAATTGGCATTTGAAATAAAATAATGACATGCATTAAAGGTGGTATCCGACAGTTTGAACTATTTAAAAAAAAACAAACGAAATAAGTAACTTTTACATGAAAAAGATCCTGCAAAATGTTGCTCACTGATGCCCTAGATCATTGTGAACAGTGAAATATACATCTCCATTTCTCATTTTAAACGGCCGGTATTTACTATCTGAGCCACACTAGAGAAATAGCTATTTTTAACACGTGACAACTCATTTTTGAGATTACTTTACACCGTCATCCGGTTAATTTTTTTTTTGACGTTTTTTTTTTGCCGAGATCACTATCGTGATTATTTATACCTTTGGAATAATTGAACTATTTAGAATGTTTTTTTGTAGCGATTTGTACTCTCTTCATGTCTTTATGTATACTAAAGTATGAGTTTATTTAGAAAGTATTCCCTATTTCCCCAAAGCAGTGGTACGGTATTGTTACATGAATTTGGCAAACTGTCGGTTACCACATTTAAACGCTTATCTTTATAAAAAAAAACGAGAAACACCAACAATAACAATACACAGCAAATGAATCGCGTACAGTTTGTCAATGTGTCTCTTTTTACTGTTTGACTTACATTGCGACATAATGAGTATGCCGAATGGTAAAAGGTTACAATAACTCGAGTGCATGAGGCAACGTAACTGTCATAACATTGTTTTGTTGTGAAGTTCACAAACGTACGGAAGCCCTGGATGGACATTTATTATTTATTTCTTATATTTTATTATTTATTACTTATAACTTATAATTTATAATTTATAATTTATAACTTACTACTTATTTTTTATAACTTATATTTCACATTCCATATATTATCTTTTCCCGCTCTTTCTTTGATGATGGCAATCGGAACAAAGATGAGTGACGAGAAGGTTTGTAATGTTCTTTCCTTTAATTTACAAAACGTAGTAAGACTATGCATGTATGCATCGCGTACGTACTACAGAGGCATCCTGGGTTACGTTTTACGGATTTCATATTTGGTAAAATAAGACCTGAGATATAAACAACACATGAATATACAGATTCATTTATTTATTGTCCTTTTGTTTTTCGAATGGCAGGATTGTTTTCAGGCGACACATCCGACTTGTGGAGTTCTAGTCTTGTATACAAATTTAACAAACAAACTCCCTTGGGCGGGGGATATATTGTCTATGACAATGGTTGTTATTAATAGATTTTCTTAATGCAAATGTGCAATACAATACATACATCTGACTTATTAACAATGTATCACATTTGTGCATTTTCAGGAAAAAGAAGAGAGAAAGAAAAAATCAAGGAGTTGGTTGGAAGCATCATGTCCAAAAGGGCTTCTACTAGAATTAAAAAGGTACTATTTTTATATCTCCAGATACTATCCAGAGGGTATATTGGATTCACGTTCGTCGCGTCCCATCCTGTCCTGTCCCGTCCCGTCGTGTCGCATTATAATGTAACGCCTATTACTTTCTTATTATTTCATGAAATCATTTCAACTTTACAAACATTGTATGCATGTTGATCACATCATTACGCAGTGCAGTGCACAAGAACCATAACTCTAGCTTGTTTGGTTTTTTAGCTCACCTGAGAACAAAGTGGTCAAGGTGAGCTATTGTGGCCAGTCAATGTCCGTCCTCTGTCGCGCGTCGTCCGTTGTCAACAATTGGCTTGTGAACACTCTAGAGGCCACAGTTGCGCCCCAATTTCAATAAAACTTGGTCAGAATGTTCATCTTGACAAAATCTAGGCTAGTTCTTTTCTAGGTCACTTTGGTCAAAAAATAGTGCACCATGTCAAATCTTCAGTTTCTATCCAATTTTAATGAAACTTAGTCAGAATGTTTGCCTTGACCAAATAATACTCATGATCAGGTGAGCAATACAGGACCCTCAGGGTCCTCTTGTTTATTTATTCCCCTTAATTGATTTGAAAAGTGCAATTCTTGTCGCATTATAATGTAATGCCTATTACTTTCTTATTATTTCATGAAATCATTTCAACTTTACAAACATTGTATGCATGTTGATCACATCATTACGGAGTGCAGTGCACAAGAACCATAACTCTAGCTTGTTTAGTTTTTGAATGATTCCCCTTGATTGAATTTTATAGTGCAAATCTTGTCTGTGACATAATGTTGTCATTCTAAGTCATATTGACTTGAAACTTGGTACATGGGTATGAATAATTATCACATCATTACCGAGTGCAGTACATCTGTTCAGTTCTTAGATTATTCCCCTTGGTTAATTTTATAGCGCATTTCTAGTCTGGGGAATACCTTTTTTTCAAGTTAATATGCATGTATTAAGTAATAAATAATAAGTATTAAATAATAAGTAATAACAAATAAGTAATAATTAATAAGTATTAAGTAATAAGTAATAACAAATAAAATAAGTTATAAATAATAAGTAATAACAAATAAGTATCAAGTTATAACTAATAAGTTATAAATAATAAGTTGTAATTAATGAAGCTAAGCAAGTATGATGATAAATGCCTTCCGTTTACACCAGTCATGTCAACAGACAATCTTTATTTGCATAATAGGTTTTGTTTTTGCTTACATGTAATCATGTTCAGATTTTAAGGTTGCATTTCTCCTTTTTCAGGGACGTGTTGAACCCCTTGTAACAAGTGGCCGTGGGCGTGGTCGACGAGCCGAATATAAAGTTCACCTCGGATGGCAACATTACAACAGAAAAGCATTCCGTGTAGTAACAACTGCAAAAGGTGGAGGAAATAAAACGATAACCTGTAAAGCTGAACAACAAATAACTGTTGAACAAATCATTGAACAAGGGAAAAAATGTTTTTTAAGGATGGCAAAAGTTACTTTGGTGAACTAAGCTCCATGTCAGTTACACTCACTGACTCCAGAGGTGAAGAGGTCTCACAGTTTACGAATTTAAATGGTGAACCTTGTTCCTACACTGAGTATCTGACATCTAATGGGCTGTACCCATCACAGTGTCATCTTTATTTAAGAACCAAAGTGTTGGAGACACCACAGGATAATGAAAATGAATCTAAAGGACACACATTTGTGTCACACCCACAAAAATCATATTTGGTCAATAATGAACCAGTGGGCACTATAAATATCAAGTATGAAAAAACCACACAGTCCGTCTACTCAAGTTCGACTAGTACCTTGTAATGCAGCTCATACAGCACATGCTTTTCAATGTGTAATCTACAAGAAATGGAGTCTGATTTTAATATATTTGATTATGGATTCAGGGTAATGTCATTTGCATGTGTTCTTCCACACACAACAGATACAGACACAGTCCTTGGTCCAGACTTAATCCATGGCTTTGAAGAAGATGATCCTGATTTTTTGCTCTTAGGTGTATGTAGCATATATCACAACCAGGGCTGTGTGCATAGATGGTTAAAGAACAATTGCATTGTGGATAGTGGACAAAATCATTGTTTGTTGCGCACAAATGAAGCTGGAACATACCATGTAGAAATAGATTCCCTTTGTGGCACCACTCTTATATCTAAAAAGGTGACAGTGACAGTATCATCGTTAAGCAGTCAGCTTACATCTGGCCCAACACACATCAGTGGAGTAAACGTGTCATTATTCCATTATATAAAAACAAAGGGGATATAAAAGACCCAGACAACTATAGGGGTATAACAATTCTAATAAGCTTTTGTGACCGAAGTTTCGAAATAGTTATGATTTGAAAATTGAAAAGGACTATTTTTAAAGGCATATTAACAAATCTCGATTCTTTGTGTTATTTAATCTCAAGATAGTTTATTTTTTTTAATTGTTTTAGCCCCGCACTTTATGAAACTTTGTCAAAACATTTGTCTTAATATTTTTTTACAAGGAATTCAAAAAAATGCCATATTCGTCAACAAATTAAACCTTGGCGGTTGCATGTAGCAATATACTTTCATATTTTATGGTGCTTATGTTGTTTATTTTCTTGTAATGTTTAAGGATGTATATTTTAAGTTTCCAAGTTAACAGTTGTTAGTAATTTGTTGTTATGTTATTGCTCATTTTCACTCTTAAAAAATAAAATGTATAAATGGCATGTTGCTTTTTAATTCCCAAATGTATATAAAATACTTTGGCTTAATTATGTGTACCCCACAAGTTTTATAATACCCGTTAAAGTTAAAAAGAAAGCTACGGTGTATAATCGTGGTCTTTTAATTGGTCAGTGCTTATAAATATATATATCCCCCCCCTCAAAATTATGTAAACAAGATGTGTTTGTCAAACACGTATGCCCCCCCTCCCCCCCCCCCCCCAAAGATCGCTTTGACAGTATGAACAAGGTTTTGACCTTCAAGGTCACTGTGACCTTTGACCTGGTGACCCCAAAATCAATAGGGGTCATCTACTGGCCATGGCCAATCTCTACACCAAGTTTGGAGTTCCTGGGTCTATGCATTCACAAGTTATTGATCGGACAAGGTTTTGACCTTCAAGGTCACTGTGACCTTGACCTTTGACCTGGTGACCCCAAAATCAATAGGGGTCATCTACTGGCGATGGGCAATCCCCAATCCAAGTTTGGAGTTCCTGGGCCCATGCGTTCTCAAGTTATTGGTCGGATTTATCACACATACAAATATATTACACGTGTGATAAATTCGTAAGCATTTGTCACACAAAAGTGACAAATACGTGCGAATTTGTCACTCACATGTTACATATTCGTTGCTCATGTAAGTGAAGAATTCGAAGGGGTAAAATCGCAACCCTTTGTGGGACAAATTCGTAGGGATTTAGCACACGTGTGGTATATTCGTATGTGTGACAAATAGGGTTCAACACAATCCAGTTCTGTGAGCGAACACGAATTACTATATACATACAATGTAATATGACCTTTGGCCACTAAATGCCACATTGGCCTTTACGCAGGGGTGCAAAACACGAAATGTACACATCGTCGCATTACAAGTGGTGAAACTTTGTATGAAGTTTCAATATAATCCATCAAGGGATGGAACATACAGTGATATTTTATGACTATTGACTCCTAAATGTGACCTTGACCTTAAATAGGGGGTGTACAAGTCATGCGCTCTGCTCCTCGTCTCAATGTGGTGAATATCTTTGTGAAATGTCATTGAAATCCGTCAATGGAATTACCGAGTGGACATGAAAATGCTCTACATATATAGTGCCATATGACCTTTTACCCACCTTAAAGCAATGGATGCTAACCAGATGTGTTCGTGGGACACAGATGCCCCCACCCTGTCAGTACTATATGAATTCAAACACAAAACCTTAGGTGATTATCTACCCATGCTATACACACAAGTTGAAAAGTTCTTATTTTAACTAAGTAAAAGGCAATACCTCTGTTGATACAGAGATTTTGACTAAGTCAAGGGCAATGACTATGTCGTTACGAAGCGCGAAACCCCAGGTGCACACCTACACATACTGGCCTACATTCCTAGAAAGTTTCATGACTCTGGGTCATTTTCTTTTGGTGAAACAGATCCTTATAACCAGTACATCATTCCATTCCCTTGATAAACTATAAACAACTATACGTGTTGTTCATAAAGGCGCAAACTCTCGAATAATGCAAATAAATGATAAGTAATAAGTTATAAATTATAAGTTATAAATAATAAAATATAAGAAATAAATAATAAATGTCCCTTAAGGGCTTCCGTACTAACGTGTTATACGTTTTCCAACGTTCAGTCATTTATATGACTGATTGTTATGACATACAGACCAGAGCTGTAGTGGATTAGACGGTATTGTGTGTACATGTAGCAGGGCATCACATTTATAAGATTTATAATTTAAAAGAGAGTAAATAAACTAGAATAGCCGAAACGTGTGTAATATCTTGTGGTTTATGTAGATCTATTGTGAAATACTGAAATAAGTCATCATCACCAGTCATTATCCTCATCCTCATCACCACCACCACCACCACCACCACCACCATCATCATCCATCAAAATCTACATCATCATCTTCATCATCATCAACAACATCATCATTACGAATCATCATCCGTGTTAGCGGATTTAAGAATCTTTGTATTACTATTTTTTCTTTAACCCTAAAGCATTTGTTATCGTCCTTCATGAATATATCTTTTTTTTTTAATTTTTGCGAGAGCATCTAATTATCTTGTCGACATTGTAATAGTATTGCATGCCCGGAAACGTATCTCTTCTTTTGCTACTCGACTACAAAACCGAAAAGAGACGTGTTAACGCTTACAGGCGAGTATCATAATGCATATTTCGCACGTGCTTAACCTACGTTCGAAAAATCGAAAATCTAAAAGTACATTGTCCCAAACACTAAGAAAGACGAGGCCTTAATCCGGGTTAGGTATGATATATCTTATTTCCTTAGTTTCAAGTTATATTCTGTCTCAAAGTTGTATTTTTAATAAAACCAAGCAAAACAACGTATTTTCTTTTCCCTTTTTTCTTTCCCACTTTTTTTGGTGCGAAATAGGCCCTAAAATACACCCGAGCCAGTATAGCAGAAAAAAAATCCAAGCGAGGAAGCCTCCCCGGACCCCACCCCCGTAATTGTGCGTTACATCGAAAACAGCCCAGATACGCCGCGCCTGGATTACACGTTCTCAAAACTTGGTGGGATTCGTACCCACGGCCGCTGGACTGCAAGCAAAATATTGATCCAATTAAATGTATCAGTTGTATTTTGGTCCAGTGCTCAAACACATGTACTTATCCTTTCAGATCTTAGGTGTAAACATGGATTGTTGTCCAGACATTCCGGTACCGCTTTACAAAAACTGTGGAATGTTTGTTTACTGTCACATTAATGTTGTCCATTATATCTCCGACAAGCGATAATGTAACACCGTTCTTATCACAACCTTGTCCGTATTTGCTTAGCATATCAACTAATATCAAAGGGCTCTTTTTTCAGCTACACGTGACCCAAAGCTGCATGCTCACGCATAATGAGAACTTTACTTGTATTTGGACACATTGTTATAGTCCGACACGAAGGTCTTCCGCGACGTCTTAATTTTACATCCCATACTAGATTCTAAAGGGCGACGACAACTTAAATTCGAATAAAATCAATCTAAACAAACTTAACTTTATTTTAAATAATAATACAAAAATATTCGTAGACAGTCTGCTTTAGTATGAGCTCTGAGGCGTTTTAATCAAGCGCTGACCTAATTAAATGTTCACATTGGAAGTGAACTGTTAATGGAAGTGATAAACCTGTAGTGGTGTAGTGCCTGTGATTTGACGGTTTTGGAATTATTTCAAGTCTTACTGCAGTTTCTTGTATTCAGTTCAGTCTAAATGGCTAGACAGTGTAAACTAGTAAAAGGTGCGATTTGTGATTTCATCTACACTTTTATTAAATTTCTAATCTATAAACGCAATGTGGCTTATTGCCACACATGAATATATATATAAAGCCGTATTGCCAAATTGAGTTAAGTGTTATGACAACTCTCACAGAAACATTGGTATAATGAAGCATTCAGCAGAACCATCAAAGGAAGCCATAGCTTGTAATTTTCTCCTAACTCTTTTCTTACTATTGGACACTACCTTTAGCTATGTGGTTTGATTGCGACATCAACACAATTTCAAAGTACATTTTTTGCAGATGTTAATATTTTCGAACGATTGGAACTCCACGGCTGATTATGTACGTTGACGGAAATGTCCGTGTCGTTCCAGTTGTAAATTTACAACACATCCACTCTGAAATGATACATCTTGTGATGGTTCAATGAGTCCAAAGTTAAAGGATAGAGACCAGCATTCTCAATGGATCGTTCAAGATAATATGACGAAATGACCTACCAGAAGTACTAACCGAGTAGCGCTGGCAGCGTATCGGTTTCTTAATATAGAATTCCCTGTAATAGTTCGTTTAAACCGGACCTAACAGGCTCTGTCAGCTATCTACTGTTGATACTTTGAGCGGACACTTTGAGAGGGGGCAGAAAAAAATACACATGCATGCACGATAGCAAACCTACAGATAGGCTGTCAAGCTCACGTTGACCTTGAAAGGTACTTACGTAATCCTGCATTCTGCTCTCGATAAAAGTAAGTAAAACATGATTCTTTCTTGAGTATGAAACAAATGAAAATCAAAGCTCTGAAAAGCGTTGTTCGGACGATGCAAGTTTAGCCCTATAAGCGATTAAATGTGTGCAAATAATAGTAAAATTAGTCCGTGGTAAATCAAATGTAGAACGCATTGGAAAGCTGGCAAGTCTACAAAAAATCTCTTTTAAAAATATAAATTATAAATTGGGACAAACGTTACTAAGTCACTAACATCCGATAACAGAAACTATTTTATTAACATACAATGCGTTCTATATGAATGCATTTAAACTTAAATTTAGGTAGAAAAATAAATGCTCATAAATGCTACCGAATACGACCTGTGTTTAGAATTAACACCCAGTTATTGGGAGCTTGTCGCTTGCGAGTACCAAAGTTCCAAACATCGAAGCAGGCTAAAGAATCAAACCACGCGGAAACTGAGGTAGACTGAGGCACCAAACCACGCCACCATCGAACCGACTCATGCACCGAACATCGCGGTTAACGAAGCAGATTCAAGCAACGGTTCAAGCGGCCACCGAACCAGACTCAAGCACCAGACCACACGGCCATCGAAGCAGACTCAGGCACCAAACATCACGGTTATCGAAACAGACTCAAGCACCAAACATCATGGCCATCGAACCAGACTCAAGCACCAGACCACACGACCATCGAAGCAGACTCAGGCACCAAACATCACGGCCACCACAGCAGACTCAAGCACGAAACATCACGGCCATCAAAGCAGACTCATGCACCAAACATCGTGGCCACCGAAACAGACTCAAGCACCAAACATCACGGCCATCGAAGCAGACTCATGCACCAAACATCGTGGCCACAGAAGCAGACTCAAGCACCAAACATCGCGGTCATCGAAACAGACTAAAGGACCAAACATCACGGTTATCGAAGCAGACTCGAGCACCAAATTTCGCGGTTATCGAAGCAGACTAAAGCACCAAACATCACGGTTATCGAAGCAGACTCAAGGACCAAACATCACGGTTATCGAAGCAGACTCAAGCACCAAACATCGCGGTTATCGAAGCAGGCTCAAGTACCTAACATCACGGCCATCGAAGCAGACTCAAGCACCAAACATAGCGGTTATCGAAGCAGACTCAAGCACCAAACATCGTGGTTATTGAAGCATACTTAGCAGCACACATCGCGGTTATCAAAGCAGACTCAAGCACCAAATCACGCGGTCACCGAAGCAGATTCAAGCACCAGACCACACGGCCATCGAAACAGACTCAAGCACCAAACATCACGGTTTTCGAAGCAGACTCAAGCACGAAACATCGTGGTCATCGAAGCAGATTCAAGCACCAATCACCACAGTCATCGAAGTGCACTCAAGCACCAAACCAGGCGGCCATCGAGGCAGTCGAGACATATTCGCAGTTCATAAACACTGCACGTTTCCCTTTTTATTTAAAGACATTTTTGAGAAGTTCTTTTTTTTAACTTTGCTATTTACATTTATATATTCACTAAAGGTTATAATTACTAACTTACAATTACAAATCGGCAAGGTTTTACTGACAAATACATACATAAAACAACGAGAATTTTTTGTTTATGTAAGTTTGAAGATAAAATAGGGGCGCCTGTAACGTATTAGTAGAGTCGCCGATTTGAGACTCCTCTGACTGCTAGGCCTTCCACCGCGCGGGTTCGAGTCACGTTCGGGGTAATGGACTTTATCTGGGAAGATTTTCGATGCGATGCGTCGGTGGTTCCACCCACACATTTGTCAACCATAACAGCTGGACGTCGCTATAATGATCATAACAGGTTACTGCGATGTAGCTAAAGACAACAACGAAAAACACAAAAACACAACAAAGATAGATATACGTGAGTCATAAAGTTTCACTGAACCTAATATGCCAAATACGATGACAAAGCCCTTCTTTACAATGCTCTTTACTTGATAGAACATTTTAGGTGACAGAAATAAAATACGTATATAAGCAGTTTCTAGACAACCAGCGCATGGGGAAAGCAGTTCTTTTATCCAGCTTTGCATTCTACCACCACACCGGATACGCTAGGCAGCAGAAACCATGGCTGTGCATGAGATCGATGATTTGTATACATCAAAGCCAATTCCAACAAAAAATGTTTCAAATGTACTACGATTGAAACCCAATTTGTTCTAATCATTATAAAATTATACAAGTCCTTAGATATCGGCGTTAAAGTAAAACTATAAATTTGTAGGAATACACAAAATGATAATGTAAAAATCTCGTTATTACTCTGCAATAATCGGAACAATTACTTGCTTTATATTTGCAATTGTGCATGCGTGCGGGTCTTTATACACTTGTTTCTGTTATGTTCACTACATGTTACTGTTCTGTGTATATAGACCTTTGCTCTTGATGGAGAATAAAAAGATATAAGATATTATAATTAACATATCCGAGGTTACGCAGAAAAAAAAAGCTCAGCGGCAGCATAACGTAAAGACTGTGGCACATAGTCTGTGAATGTTACTTTTAAAATTACGCGATCTTTACAGAACTTTCATATAGTATTCCTCAAAGGCGGGAATAAAGGCAAATACATTTCTTGAGTTGAACTGAAACTTAATCCATTGCCTAAAGAAGTTAGTCTAAATATTTTACTATGTTACTGCTCAATGAATCACTTCCTACAAATATGCAAAGCTACCTATCGACTTTGCAAGAAGTTCCGAAAAAGCAGGTGTATTCATGCACATACTTTCAATGGTCTTTATCGAGCGCATATGGAAGGGTCGAGATGCTGGAACGTTCTGCAAAGTAGAGGCAAAGGCTACAATTCTGTGATAAGCACGTGGCGGCTGTGTGGGGATTTGTTGACTTCTATTGTGTAACAACATTAAAGTTATAGACGGAAAATTCGCATGTTTTCTTAAATGTAGTATCGGACATAAACGAAAGCGTTTAACAATGAACAAAAGGTTCAGAAGTACCATTTCTAATTGGATATGAGAGAAAATGAAGATAGAAAGTGTAATGATTCTTTCTGAAGGTCAATAGACACATGTACATTTTAAATAAGGTTAACGCATCTGTTCTGAAGAAAGATTGCTATAAAACCACTGACTAAGTTCGAGCATATAACAGTAGGCGAAAAGCTTTTGGACTCGGTCCCGACCTTTGTTTTTAACGGGTGCAGGACACCAACTCCTGAACAAAATCCGTTCATTTTAGCATAATTTTACGGAGTAGTTTGGTGGCTTAATATGTTTATAATCTCTATGTATACATGTTGTAAAGATGATGTACACTATTACATGTACAAATCTTAAATAAAATTTCTGTTCTGTTCTGTTCTTAAATTCGAAGAGTTGACCGTATTGGCACGCCCACTCTCCCCCAATTCTTCTCCGACAAATTGTCTATCAAAGTCCTGCCTATCTACCCAATTAATAGAAAGGTCTGTGTATACCAATAACTATTAAAAGTACAACTAAAACGGAAAATCCTATTGTCAACAGTTTTATTGTTTATATCCGAGACAGAAGGAAAAGGCGTGTTCCCCAATATTGCCATAATAATTGTATGGCTTTGTATAATATTACGAAACAATTAGACTTGTTATGCCCGATTATGTTATAGGGATAGGTATAAGAGCCATCATATTATGTAGCTTGTAGCGTAAATTATATTATGACGTCAATCATCGGATTTCACGGTCAACAGTTATGTCGAAATAAAGACCATCGTGACAAAATATAAACTAGAATTATATTATCACATAAAGATGTGAAAGATTAAAAGATTAACGAAAGAAATAAAACAATCAAAAAAAAGAGAAAATACCTTAACCGATATTAAATCCGATATTTATTGACCTTTATTGTAATGTAAAATCTTTATATTTGTTCATTGGTGCCAATGCTCTGTGCAACCAGTCACGGATAAATCCCCACTCAACATTACAAGCAGGTGTTTCCTATCCGGACCACGCTGCACAGAAAGCTATTTTTAAACATAGAAAACCACTTAATTTTATATAGACCCCGGGTAATCCGCTCTGGCCTTTTTTTTTAAGCTCACTATCTTGTTTTTATAGAGTTGGAAATACTGGACATTTAGAGTATTTCTTTCGATTAGTACTTTATTTATTTATTTATTTGGGTTTTACGGCACACCGACACTTAACAGGTCATACGGCGCCGAATACAAAGTTAATGTGAATAGGGCGTAATCAGGTTAAAACCCAACCACGCATTTAAAATATAGAAAACTATAAAACTATCAGGTAAAAAAGTAAATTATAATTGAAAACAGGTTTAAAAAGTATAACGATTCGATTGGTACAGTCTAACAATAAAGTTAGTGTTCAAAGTCGTCTTAAAAACGACTGAGGTATGGGTTTATGTCAAATGTATGACCAAACTCTCCAAAGCGGTGGTTAGATATTGGTATTTGTATTTTATATTGGCAAACTCGCGGATAATACTTTAATTCTTGGCACATTGTTTTAATCTGCTCATGTTAGTTTTTGAAATATCATTCAGCATAACGCTATGTTCCTAACTTTACATCATGCAGTATCGAACGATTCGGGTTTTTAATCATTATCGTGCTTATGGAAATAAAGGACATTTTAAGCGATATATTTTACAATTTTCACTGTCTTACAAATGATATAATGTAATAAACTGCATTTATTCAAACTAAAGTATTAGGGGCCAGTCACACAGTGAAAACGCATGAATCACGCACGAATTACGTACAGATTTTCGTTTCTGCGCGGAGCGTGCGTCGTATACGTAATTCGTCGGTGGAACGAACGTGGACCGTCAGTGATTATAAGTGGATGTGCGTCGAAGGCGGTTTGTGCGTGATTTTGAGTTTTAAACGGTTCAAAAAATTTCCGACGCACAACTGTGCGTCGGTGTGCGTTATTCATGAGTCGGCGTGCGTAGTTTATGCGTCGAGCATGCGTGACTATGCGCGGGACACGCGTCGGCCGTCAGTGATTATGCGTCGGAACTAGTTCGAAACCGCGCACGTCCACGTCCGTCCACTGACGCCCCACCTTCAAATAACGCATAAACCGCGCACGTATCACGTTTATTCCACTGACATCCGTGCTGGTACTTGGAACGTTCGCAAAGCGTGCGTGTTTGGACGCGCTCCGTCAGTGATTCATGCGTCGGGCGTGCGTCGAATGTTCGTGGAATACTGCACCGTATTTGCTCGTATGCGTCGACGTGCGCGATATGTCAGTGATTCGTCAGTGATTGTAAATAATGCGTGCGCTGTTCATGCGTGATTCATGCGTGAGTCGTCAGTGATTTCTACCCCCGACACCCCGAAAATTTGGTCAATTTCTCGACGCAAAAGCACGCACAAACCCAATCTGTGCGTGATTTGTGAGTGATTCGTGCGTGATCGGCTGTGTGACTGGCCCTTAAGTTTATGCTGGAATTATGCACAAAGTCACCCAAACCGGCAAAAGATGCTGTAACAGTTATAACAAATAGTCAGATACAACCGTTTACTCGTATCTTGTTTCTGATATTTCGTTACTGCCAGTTAGGAGAGCTGCATTGCGGTCATAAACGACAAAGATTAAACATTACGTTTAACATTTTTCATGCCCGTATTGTTAATGCATTAGTATACATAAGAAAAATGTTTTGTTGTGCATTAAAATAATACTAAAACAACATCAGAAAGTAGATATATCTAAATTAAACAGAATATACTTGCCGCAAAAAGAATTTAATTATCCCATATTTAAAATTTAAACAATATTAACGCATAGCACCCGGTGGGATGATCTAATGTTTTGCCTTTTAAAATATTGCTAAACCTGCTGATTAAAGTTTATTTCTATTCACATTTTAATATTAATTCCCAAATTAGTTTCGACATGCTAATATTTAAGCTAAAACAAAAATAATATTTATGTTAGCGAGTTGCTCCGTCACAATGGTGTGTATTGACTAAGTTTCAATAGTTTAAATCTCAATTATAAATAAATAACGAGTATACGTATAGAAATGTCGCTGCGCAGTATTGGCAAAAATGCCGGCTAATCCCTAATCCCTAATCCCTTATTTATTATTCATACAATCCTGATAATTTTACTAATGATTGTTTAAAATCTATGACATCTCGAATATTCAAATTGTTTTACGAAAAACAAAGCTAAAATCCATATATTTAAAAATGATTATAATAAGAAATATTACAAATACAATATTAGAAATTACCACGTATCCAGAACACAATAGTGCGGCTAGGTTTACAACAAATCTTGTACTTACCGTGTCTACCCGCTATCGCCCGTTATGTTAAGAGTCCCGTGAATGGGGTGCGTTATGTACTGTGTCCGCAATGCGCATCAGCACGTCCTGCACCGCTTACATTGGGTGACGACGATACGTGTCTGCACGGAACATCGGCTTATACAGATAACACAACGCCACTATTATCTCGCTGCTAGCTGCAACGTATCTCAACTGACTGCTCTACACTACAGTAAGAGGAACTCGGGGGTGTTAATATTGATGCTACAAAAGAGAAATAATCGATTAATTCTAAGAGAAATGTAGCCAAAGTGAAATGGTGATATTTTATTTGTTCATTTTAGATCTTTAAAATTCGTTTTGACACATAAGTGACCATGATGTTAGAAAGACGCCAAAATAATAGCTAAGTAGAACCAAAGTCACGCCTCTCGCCAGCCGGAAGGCGTCATATTGGTCCGCATAGACTGGGATTCGAATTTACGCAGCCAATGAAATCGTGTATAAATCGTTCATCCCTACACCCAACTGCTCCAGGCATCGATGTTGATTACATCACAGAATCACATTAAACAGATAACTTAATGCAACCCTTCCTTTAAGAAACATTCAATGTGATGAATCAAGTTAGATGTAGAGGCTGAAATCCTGATATTGATGTTGCAATAACGCTGACTTTCCAACTGAGCTACAAACTATCTAGCGAATAATTCCAATCGATATGACGGCCAAGGCACTTTCGTGTTGTTTTCTTTTCTTCCAATGTAACCACCAGAAAACCCAATAGTAAAGCATGCAGTTGCGTGATATCGATGATACTTGAATTTTACATACCAGCATAAAAAACACAACGTTGAGATGTGTCCATCTTTAAGAAATAAGATCTCTATATAAAGGCATTTTATTCGGCTTGGCGTATATCTTAGGAAACAGTAGAACACACTGTATTGTGCCAAAAGCATACAGTTCTGTTATACAGTCCGTTTTGGTGTTGTTGTTGTTTTATCTGAGTACAGTTAAGTCCCTTGTGCATCTCTGTTTCGACTCTGCCACAGAAGCTTTGAATGCGTAGGTTACTTTTCAAACCGATTCGATCGACGTCGGCTTGCGAATCGGGAGGTCGTGGGTTCGAACCCCGGCCGGGTCAAACCAAAGACTTTAAGTTGGTAGTAGTGGCTTCCCTCCTAACGCTCGGGGCTAAGGGACAGCATTACGCCTGACTCGTCGGTGTCAGTATAATGGACCGGCCGGGTTCAGTCCCTGGGCACCTCATAAGTGCCCCTGTGCTATAATGATAGAAATGTCGCTGCGCAGTATCGGCAAAAAAATGCCGGCTAATCCCAATCTCGATTCGATCGAGATTGAATAAGCATTGGGTTTATGGGTGTAATCTGTTCAATGCATAACATGATACTTACCATTGTATCATATGGTAATTGTGCGCAGAATAGACTTTCTGTACAGCTCATATATCACGCATGATATGAGAATATCCCCCCCCCCTCCCCCAGAAACGCACGGACCTAGCAGTCCAGTGGCAGCTCGTTTAAGGCCCATACGAGATTACGTATATTTCTTGTACTATGATTCTTATGGTAGGTCCCGGCTTATTCCCTTGCTATCAAAAAATAAGCCAGTCTGTTAATATAAATAATAGATAACGTCGTTTTTTGGGTTCTGAGTTCATTTTCTTTGAAACAGCGTGTATGTTGATAAATTAGTCACAAAATAATGTCAAAGGTTTCGGTCCTAATGTCTGAGTATAAAAACAGGAATGTTCAATGTACGTTCGACTAATTGCGCCAAAGCGAGTTTCACAGATGAGACCATGCATGTTAAGTGACATAATCATAAAATTATTTGTTATTAAAATATTGAATTACCGTGGTTCTGTTTTTAATAATGCAATAATACAATAGTGAATTTTTTTTCCGTAAATATTGGCATAGAAACGGTACCAAAATAACAAGAATATAAACAAATATACAAATACGTCGAATTAAGGCCCACTGTTTCGTTCCAGTGCAATGTACAGTTAACATTTACGTACTAAAGGAGTGCTTACATTGATGGTAACATCCGCTAAAAAATGAAAGATACGAGGCATTTTGATCCCTAACCGTACAAATTTGCATACGGAAATGTCTTACGGAAACTCTCGAGGTGACCCGATACAGGTGACAACCTTTGTGATCTGATTGGTTAATCCAATTGTACCGGAATCAGAAACCAAAAAAAATTCTTTCCCATAGCTTTTTTTGCACGATAATCCTTTTGGATCTCCATGCACTATGAAATACAGCCTTGATAATCTATCACACCTGATCAGGTTTATGGTTGTTTGTCTATTTTTTCACGTTGTGATATTATTTGTTTCAGAGTTGTATTGAGACAGTATCGAAAAATATTTGGAGCGAAACTTTTTCATCGGTTTTCGCAAAATGAACTTACTTAAGGCATTTGCCGTGATTTCAAAGTCGATGTGTTGCGCACTTTTAATTTATCATTGTTGTTGTTAATCGGACTGCTACAGATTATAATCCACGATAGGGTTTGAACCCACAACCTTCTTCTCCAGAGGCAAGTGTTCTATCAAGTAAGCTAACCTGGACAGAATTGCCAGTTTTAGCCTATTCCATCACCTACCAAGCGGTCTTCTCATGCACTGAATTATTCCCAGGCGCCTTTTTTGAAAATTGAACTGCAAAAGCTAATTACCCAGGATGGGGTTTGAACCTTTGACCTCTTGTTCCTGAGTCAGATGCTCTGCCAGATGAGCTGCCTGGACAGAAAAATGTGGGCAGAGCATATTAACAACACTTGGCCCCACTTTTACATTTTGAAACCAGGCATAAAGTGAACAAAACCACCAGTTGTAGCCTGTTACTGCTCTCATTTGATTGTCAACCCGTTCACTTATTTATCCTTGTCGTCATTGTTCTCAATCATCTGCAAAGACTAATTAACCAGAATGGTGTTTGAACACACGACCAAGACCCGCTCCGTTGTCAAATGCAACAGCTCTAATGAGTGCTTAGCCAAACAATGTTTTTGTTAAATGTAAACGACTTTTCTTGTGTTTATTTCTTCTTGTTCTTGGCTGTAACTGTGATCTGAAAGGTACGTGTCCCTTGACGTAGGGATTTGGCCGAGTTTACCAGGATGACCCTTTACAAGCGACGGTCCAGTAATAATTATGTGAATATTCATAAGCAAACTGGACGTGTTTTATGGAGCATCCTAATACCGAATTACAGAAGTTGATCGACAAATTGAACACCTTAAAGGCATCTCAAAAGCCTTATATAAGTGACCCCCCCCCCCATTTATTGCCCCACCCAGCATGTGAGGGCATCTGTTTCTGATAAGCCAGGCTGCCACAGTCTGAAACGATGTGTTTGTCACACAGCTATTGTTCAAGATCCAAGTGTATGTATGCTATATCTGGGGGTTGAACATATTCATTCACAGTTTGTAAAGGAAACAGTTGTGAATATACCAATTACGCAATCCAATATATATATATATATATATATATATATATATATATATATATATATATAATATATATTATATATATATATATTATATATATATATCTATTATATATAATATATATATTATATACCATATATAGGATTGCGTAATTGGTAATCTTCACAACCTGTATATATATATATATATATATTGGATTGCGTCATTGGTATATTCACAACTGTTTCCTTTACAAACGGTGAAATGAATATGTTTCAACCCCCAGGTATATATATATAGAATATATATATATATATATATATAATGATATATTATAAATATATATACTATATATATATATATATATATATATATATATATATATATATAAATCTTTATTTGTTTTCTTTCTTACTTTGTTGGTTAATTTTGTTATTTCTTATACATTTTGTTATTTCTTTCATTCTTTTAGTTCTCATATATATTTAAAGTTATATTTTATTTTGATTTGTAAAATGTAATGAAACGTTTCTAACAAAAGCAATTTAAAAAGTCATTCATTGTCAGAATAATGTCCTTCAGAATCATTTTGAATACTAAAACTTGTATCTCTCATGTATTTTCAAAATTAAACATTTAGCTATGAAATAAATACATAATCTTGCAGTTACAAAATTGACACCTAGTAATTAATGCAATAAAGAATTTGTAAGGGATCATATAGTAAACAACCCACATTATCACTAACAATAATGTTTGTGGCTTTGTTTAAAACTAGCCTACTGTCTCACATCCATACTAGCAGGTAATTTAGTTTTGCATTAACCCATCAGAGGTATTACTGTGACAGTTTAGTACTACGGTATGTTGGCTAAAGACTCCCTGCAGTGATGACCAGCAATTAGCAGGTCTGGTCATAGCATGTGGGGGCCTGGCTCAGTGGGATACCACATTCCTTTCGAGATGCCTTTAACTAGCCATTGCAGCAGTTTTCACGATAAAAACTCGGCTATGCATTAACTAGGTATAGCTAGATAACACTATATTTATTTAAGCATGTTTATGTTTATACTATTTCCTTAGTAAAAAGAAAAAATGATGTGTGTAAATATGTCACTGTATTTAATTGTTTTGGATTCATTATGTGCTAGTGATATGCTGCTAATTCTTGTGATTTTAATTACCCGGTATGATATTATTTTTTATCTGGGCTGTTATAACATTAAGTTTGTATATAAAACACATTGTACTTGTCATCGTAGTGACGTCCAGTTATTTTGGTGGAGGAAGACTTCAGAAAAATGTCTGTAAAACCCCTGGTCCACCACAGGTAAGCTGTTGTACCTCATATTCAGTTTGTAGCCCAGACCGGGATTTATGCCCACACAGAGGGAGGCTGAGTAGGCAGAGGTATTACAAGCCTGGGACTCTACCCTGAATACAGGAACCCTATGTATATATACAAAGGCTCATCTGTATAAGTATGTTGTAAATTATAAGCATTTACATATATTCAGA
The DNA here is from genome assembly GCA_007844125.1 of Sinonovacula constricta. Lineage (NCBI taxonomy): Eukaryota > Metazoa > Mollusca > Bivalvia > Cardiida > Solecurtidae > Sinonovacula > Sinonovacula constricta. Next base: position 25,569,743 of record CM017558.1, on the reverse strand, counting down.
CAAATTGTTGAGTGTATTTAAAGGCGTATACAAAAGTTTGTCTGTATCTAGTACAAGAGACATACTCGTACTCCTACTTTGGAGAATTTGTGAAGATTTTTAAATGAATGTATACTTTAGTTTAAGTAAAAACTGTTTATAACATTGCCTCAGTTGTTAGACAGAACAAATCTTGACATTGACATTTTTATTAAAATTTCCAAATCTATAAGTTAACACAACAAGAACTTTGACTAAAAACAGATATAAACGTCAGAGCTGATTTCCCGGAAGATCCTGTAACGTTAATTCAAAAATTAGTAGTCAGATTGTTATGACTTATGCTCATGGTGAGCTATTGTTATTATCCAGCGTCACACGACAGTCAACGTGCTTTAAACAACATCTCCTCTGAAACCATTGGCCCAAATTGAAGTAAACATCCTCAGGGTTTGAAAAGTTCTTCACCAAGGGCATGCCCATTGTCCATACACGGCTATTGTAGGATAATATGACACCATTCCATCTAATCATCACGCATATAGTTTTCATTCAAAATGAGATGTGTTTTTTCGATAAAATCACACACTTTCCGCCATCATTGTTTGGGATTGATTGTGTGATATTTTCAGATTCCTAAAATTAGGAATCCTAAAGTTCGAAGCATTCTTGTGGTTTCAAGAAGTTAAATGTGTATATAAGTTATTATTAAGATGTTGTAATGTTTATGCATAATTTTCTTCACTGTTAACATGTAATTATTTTATCAGATGATATTGAAGTCTTTACAAAAGCCCAAAATTATTGTTGTAAACAGTCAGCTACATAAAACGTGGGATTTATGTTTCTCAGTCCTTAACTTAAATTTGATTGGTTACTATTCCTATTCCTATAGCCTTTTGATTGACTAAATTTCCTAAATCCTTATGTTTGGATGCTGACCGCAGACTATATAAGAACCGCTGCGTCACTTGGAGGTAACATTAATTTGAAATTCAAAACTTGAACAATTCGAAATTAAAAACTTGATCAATTATAAATAACTCAAAACCACGTTAAACAACAATTATTTAATTTTGGACATCTGATTTACGTCAGTGTCGTATAAATGGTAATTATATTTAAATACTTCATTTAGATTTACAACGTTCATTTCAGTAACGCTGCGCTTGACCTTGCAATATGTGTTATTTGTTACGCATATTAATAATAACATTGTTCAAAAAATAAATTAAGAGCACTTCAATTGTTTTTGTCTATGTACTGTAATCCTTTAATCACTCGCAATACATCATTACTTTACCGACTCGGCTACAACACATCGGTGTCAGAAGTATGTCTGTGAGGTTGGCATCCTGGCAGCCTAGAAGCTTGGTAGCCAAGCAGCCTAAAGTCTTAACTGACCGATTGATGTAAACAATTTTGAAACGGCCCGAAATGCATTATAATCACTTTTTTAAGGACACTACAAGCTCATTTGCTATGGTATAACATTATTTGCATCCGAATTTTTAGGCTGGTGGAATTTGAAGAAATTCTGAAACGGCCTGAAATGCAGTATTACGACTTTCTTACGACAAGACAAGCTTATTAGCTGTGAAATGAACCTTAAAACCTTAAAAATTCACAAAATCTCTTGGCTGCTGGAATGTGAAGCTAGCAGCCTTGCAGCCTGGCAGCCTAGCAAGCCTGCTGCCTAAACTTACCGATTGATGTAAAAAATTTCGAAACAACCCGAAACGTATTATAATCACTTCCTTACGACAATACAATCTTAAAGGACATAAAATGAAACTTTAAACCTTAAAAATTTACTTAATCTCTAGGCTGCTGGGATGTGAAGTTAGCAGCCTAGCAGTGTAGGAGCCCATTTGTTTCACGAGATGTGACCGATGTGCTCTTAAACACTCATATTTGCGACAAATTGGAAATGAGACAGATGTGTTCGACACAGAATAGAAAGGACACTCGAAGCACTGTTGAACCGAAATTTTCACACAAACGAAATCGTCACACGTGTGAAAAATTCGTACGAGTTCTTCACATACGTGTGAAAATTTCGTACGAAAATGGCCAAAAATGTGCAGTGAAAATTTCGAGGCCTATTTTCTAACCACCACTAGGTATCAACGAATTTTTCACATAATTATGTGACACATTCCTACGTCTTGCACACATGGCTATGTTATGAAGTTAAATCCTGAAAAATATAATTATTACTGTTAGCTCTAATGGATTTACATGATTTCTCAGCATTTGAAAATATCTCTACCTCCTCGGTATCGTGCATTTTTGATGCATGGATTTGCTCCTTTGCTCGGGAAAGCATAATTTAAACAAGATGCAACAATAAAGGACTTAAAAGCCGTATTGCATTATATAGGAAATCAGTATAGATATTTTCCTATTTCAATCATAGGTAGATGCAATATAATTTTGTAAAATGAGAACTTGTAAGAATGTAATCTTGACGTAATCTTAATTTTCGTCAAGCAAACGTCACGCGACGAATCGCAATGTTGCGTGTTGTATCGTAAAGTGACGATGTATTGCAATTAAGCAATATCGTATCGCGTTATTACATGTCGTGCGCTGGGCGACGCACGGCAATGCGATACGACATTGCGACATTTTCCAAATTTCGTATCGGATTGTCATGCCCTGTATCGCCATGTTGCGATGTCTTATCGCACTTCCGCTGTCGCTAGTCGCATATATGGTATTTACGGAGAGATGTCGTTTTAGAATTTATTAAGTGGTTTCAATTTCAAAATTATGGACTAAACCGCAGGACCAGGGAGAGACCTCGAATATTGATTCCCTGCGAACCAAGCGTGCAACAGTGATAAAGGAGAGACAACAGAAGAAAATAAAGAAAACCCGTTTTCCGTTTCGACTTTTACCGCTTCTAGTTCAGTAAATTATTGTTTCTAAAATTCTTCATCAAAATCCTTCTATGAGATACGTATTGGAAAAGGTGGATGGTTATTTTGTAGAGTTAATAAGAAATATGAACGTCCCTAGAAAGAAGATCTACGTATCTCCAGCTTTAATTGACACTGTTCCTAACCCTGTGAGTGTGTGTTACTTTCTTATACATCTTGGTAGAAATAGTGGTGTCATTCAAGAAATCAGAAATGTAGTAATAGACTCCAAGTGGGCGAACGCTTGGTCAAGGCTCCGCGCAATTGGAATCAGCTGGTACGAGATTATTGATATATACTAGGAGGTAAATTTCACGCATTTGCAGTCAGAATGCTGAACATTCTCTGATGAAAACAATGTTATATTATGGACCAAGTAATTTGCAGTTAGAATGCTGAACATTTTCTGATGAAAATATGCTATAATATGGACCAAGTACATTTTGCCATATATCAATATTTGATATATCAGAATATTTGTTTGAACTTAAAACGTTTCCTTTGGTAAAAATCGTTAAAAACTTCACTTATTTTGTTTTAGTAAACATTTGACGAGGCGTTAAAAAGATAAGGCTTTGACTGGTTCCGTCAGCTGGTACGAGATTTATATTGATATATACTATTCTAGGAGGTAAATTTCACGCATTTGCAGTTAGAATGCTGAACATTCAGTGATTAAAATATGTTATTTTATTGACCAAGTTATTTGCAGTTAGAATGCTGAACATTTTCTGATGAAAATATGTTATATTATGGACCAAGTAATTTGCAGTTAGAATGCTGAACATTTTCTGATGAAAATATGTTATATTATGGACCAAGTATATTTTGCCATATATCAGTATTTGATATATCAGAATGATTGTTTGAAATTAAAAACGTTTCCTTTGGTAAAAATCGTTAAAAAGTTCACTTATTATTTTGTTTTAGTAAACATTGGACGAGGCGTTATAAAGATAACGCTCTGACTGGTTCCGTCTATTTGTGATTTGTAAAAATAACATGTCTTTTAATTATCTGTGTTTCAAATTCATCTTTAGCTCGGCTGTTTCGAAGAAAAAGTCGAGGTTTTGTCATAGCCCCCCTCGTTGTCGTCGTTGTCGTCGTCTTTGTCGTGCAAAAACTTTGACATTTTCCAATATCTCTGGTGTTATCTCATGTATCATTTTCAAACTTGGAACACTTCCTGAATTTGTTAGACAATTTACCTCTTTCATGGTTATTCTCTGAATTATGCCCCTTTTATCTTAGAACATTCTTTAAAGGTACAATATAGAGGTTAAGATGTTTAAGTGTAACGTGTACGTGTACGTGTACGTGTAAAGATTTCAACACTAATTCAATAAGCGCTAAGCAACGCATCGTTGAACAATCCCGATATCTGCACGTCACAAGTTACGAAGGGTTTCAAATTTGCAATTTCACACGTAAAATAGCGATTTTGTTACTTGTTGAAAACCAATAACGTGTGGTTATAGCGAGAGTCATTGCATCGTGGGAAAATGCTACAAGTACACGTACATGTTACACGTAAAAATCTTAACCTCTATATTATCTCTGCTATTACTCGATGCATTGCCTCAAAACTTGGAACAAGCCTTAATGATGACAACATGCAATTGTGTGGAAAGTTACATACATAACTCCATCATGATTATTGAATTTTGCCCCTTTTTAGCTCTACTATTCTGAAGAATATGAAGAGCTGTTACAGTCACCCGTGCGTCGGCACACGCGTCCGGTTAAAGTTTTGGGATGAAGTTATATCTCTGAAACTACTTAAGATATTCAATTAATGAAAGTCGCACATGGCTTCGGGTCCCATACCTTTTGGTTGGACTTTAACAGAATTATGCACCGTTATGTACTTAGAAAAAAAAACCTTAACCTAGGTTAAAGTTTTTGGAGTTTAGTCATATCTCTGAAACTATTGAAGAAATTCAATTGAAAATTCACACATGGCTCCTTGGTCATTATGTAAGATTACTAATTAAGTCCCAAAACTTTTGGTTGGATTTTAACAGAATTATTCCCCTTAATGTACTCAGTAAAATCTTAAACCTAGGTTTTAAAGTTTTTGGAATGAAGTCATATCTCTGAAACTGCTAAAGATTTTCATTTGAAAGTTCACACATGACTTCTTTATCACAAAACATAAATACATGTAATTTATTACGATCACCAGTTCGTTGACGTCAGCGTTGACTAACGTTAATGAAATAGTCAAATAACTTCGAAATTATCAGGCAGCGTGCACTGCCGACGGTGGTGCTTGTACATTCTACTCTAGGCAGCGTGCACTGCCGCCGGTGATGCTCGTACATTCAACTCTAGGCGGCGTGCACTGTCGCCGTTGGTGCTCGTTTCTTCTACACTTGGCAGCGTGCACTGCCGCAGGTGATGTTCGTACATTCTACTTTTGGCAGCGTGCACTGCCGCCGGTAGTGCTCTTACCTTTTACTCTAGGCAACGTGCACTGTCGCCGGCGGTGCTCTTACATTCTACTCTAGGCAGCGTGCACTGGCGCCGGCGCTCTTACCTTCTACTCTAGGCAGCGTGCACTGCCGCCAGTAGTACTCGACCTCGCGTTCCTCCGATAACAAGGCACCCGTCATGACGCTATCGTATCTTCATTGTTTGGGCTATAAGAGGAATAACTCAGATTCATTACTGAATCAAAACATCCTGAAGAAATTCTCCTGATACGCAAAAAGGTCCTAGTGATTTTCATTGGGCGGGTGCGTGCGTGTGTTTGACAGGTCCTCTGATATACGTACCTTTGTTAAAAAAAATATGTGAATTTTCCGTTGGACAATATTTTGTCAAATCATTTTTCTACTTTTTTTGTCATGTGAAAATTTCGTACCTGTTTTAGGGGGGTCTAAGGTTCCATACGAAATTTTCACAAATATGTGAAATTTTCGTACGAAATTTTCACACGTATGTGAGGAATTCGTACGAATGTTTCACACGTGAGACGAATTCGTTTGTGTGAAAATTTCGGTTCAACAAAGCACATTCGTCTCACATTCTATCATATCTTCTAAATTCCTACTTACAATGAAAACTATATTCGAATAGTATTCGAATATCCGGGTTGCACAAAAAATCCTATTAAGTGTTCACGCGATATCTATGACGTGCGCACGCGATAGGTATTACGTGTGCACGATATGGGTGTTGCAAGCGCACGCGATAGGTATAACGTGGCCACTCGATAGCTATTAAGTTCTTACGCGATAGGCATTACGCATTTGGACACTGGATGGGCTGCTTCGCATGGAAGAGTTCAACGCCCCGAGTGATGGTCGAACCTACAGCGGTTAGGGCAACTTTTTTTTTTAAATCAGCGACATTAATCTCGGTCACGGAGTCCACTAAATGATCTAAGGATGAAAATGAGTAGACCTTCCGACAGGTATTGTGAAACATCAGACATATAAAAACAATATCGCCATTTCCCGAGAATTGCTGCTCTCAGATCCGCCATTGAAAAAGCACTTCCCAAAAGAATCCGGGTTATGCCACAATAATGGAATATCGCACCTCATAACGAAGCGAAACGCAAGATTTCGGCGAAAAACGAAGTTGGACACGATATCCTACCGCGAGATCTCGTGGTATGGGATCTAATAGTATGGAATACTGCGACAGTTCGAGATCTCTTGTTACAATATCATTTCTCGCGTAGTGTCTCATCGGAATATCGGGTGTCGCCCAAGTCTCATTTCTCGACCTAAAAGATGAGAGGCACGATATACGAGCTCTATATAACACTAAGGTTTAGCCAATTAAGTTAGAGATATTGGAATATATAGTGCTACTCCAGTTTTTAGGTTTAAAATTTTATAAAAACAATAACAATAACAACAACAACGAACACTAGAAAACCTATAGGTGATTACACTTGACATGAGGTAAAACGGTGGACCACGATTTCAAGTGTTTTTTTTTCTGCCGTGGATATAGAGAATACCAGGTTAGTGTTGATATAGATGTTATCATGTGGGGCTAAGAAAATCAGAGAGCACGAGGCTCTGCCGAGTTCTTTCTTATTTTCGGGCCGAGCATGATAACATTTATCTATATCAACACTAAGCTGGTATTCTTTTTATCCCACCATCAACAGTTTTTTTAAATCGATTAAAAAAGAAACATTTAAATTTACCGCTACTGCTTCTCCCCTACATGATCTGACATTCTAATGCAATACACGAAGTTCATACGCGTGCATAGAGTAAGTCGACTGCAAGAAATAGTTCTATTTTATAATTAAAAAATAAGACAATAAACACGTTATTTCTTTCATTTTATTTGCACTAGACATAAGGTTGTATTTTATTTTGATTACGATAATTAAAAATAATGGTTGGAAAATAACAACAACAAAAATCACACCCTCGTATAAAGTTATACATGTTGTGTGTAATGTCAAGGCGGTGTAAAGTTGCTACGCATATCGGATTAAGAAACGCGAATTTCATTCGAGGTTTGTGTCTGTGGTTGTAACAAACAGTTTGCTCATGGAATTTAATTGTTGACGACATTGAAATTTTGAACATTGAATATGCCATTGAAAATTGCAAAGATAGTTGTGTTTTCGACAGGGTGACTTGCGAAATTTGGAGAAATGTTGGGATTGGAGGTGGTGTGCTGGTGTCTGTGATTTATTTGCACATTTGTCCAGATCTATGCAGTCAGCTGTCTTTGGTTCAACTAAAGACTGAGCTCTCTCTAAACCATTTGAATTAGTATCATGTAACGGCATTTGATCATCAGGGTCTGTCCTCAGATTAGGCAGCTGATTGCTGCTTTCTGAGACAGCCACAGATTCAAGATCAATTTCCTTCTCAAAACTGTTGGGATTAAAGCCAAACTTTGCATCGAAATTCTCGTAGCTCATCTCTGCAACACTGCTTAGGTTTTCACACGATTCTTCATCACATTCTTTTTTTAAATTCACACCAAATAACATCAAAACAACAGAGACTCATAATCTGACATTTTGATTGTTGTTTTTATTTTTGCCGACTATAAATTCGTACTTTTATTGATTTTATTACTATTCCTAAACAGGTTTAATCATGTGCCTGTATTACATGTTGTTTAATTTTTTTGCAAGTTTGGAATTGAAAATGCGTATATTTTGACTAATAAAGCTTTTTATATATTTTTTGTTTACAAATTTTCTATATCATTGTTCAATAGAACTTCGGAAAATCGCTACGAACTGTCGGGTTAGATCAGTCAGTCAAGACGCTGCTACTTAATTTTCAATCCTGCAGGACAGCGATCGAAACCGTGCTCAACCACCTGTTTTTTTAATGGCCTCGTTTGCTCTATTTAACCAATCTAAGTAATTATGGACATTGCACAAGCATAATCACGCGAGTTTCGTTCTCGTAAACATTCGTGATCGTTTCGTAAAAAAATAAAGTCCGGCTTAGAGCAGGTGCGCGAATATCGGTTGATAAAGCTCATCTTCATCACACGGGTTATATCAACCGATATTTACAGAGATGGTGGTATAAAAATATGTGACAAATGTGCTTGTATTTCTTTAAAAATGACATGAGACAAATGTGTTTTCTTGTCCCGTAAAAAGTTTATCGTAGCACATTTGTCGCACAAATGCGTCTTTTTTTTTGTTATACATTTCAGATCCCATTTGTCTCATTGCGAAAATTCTTACATTAATCGGTAAGTTTAGGCTGCTAGGCTGCCAGGCTGCTAGCTTCACATTCTAGCAGCCTAGAGATTATATGAATTTTTTAAGGTTTTAAGGTTCATTTTATGTCTTATAAGCATGTATTGTCGTAAGAAAGTGATTATTATGCGTTTTATGCCGTTTCAGAATTTCTGCACATTCCACCAGTTAAGAAATTAGGATATAAATATGGTTAACATCAGAACAAAAGAGCTTGTAGTGTCCTTAGAAAGTGATCATAATGCCTTTCGGGCCGTTTCGAAATTTCTTACATCAATCGATAAGTTAAAACTGCTAGGCTGCTGACTTCACATTCCAGCAGCCTAGAGATTTTGTGAATTTTTAAGGTTCATTTCATATCTTATAAGCTTTAATTGTCGTAGGAAAGTGATTATAATGCAGTTCAGGCTGTTTCAGAATTTCTTTAAATCCACAAGCTTAGAAATCAGGTTATAAATAAGGTTTATACCATAACAAATGAGCTTGTAGTGTCACTAAAAAGTGATTATATTGCATTTCAGGCCATTTCGAAATTTCTTACCTCAATCGGTAAGTTTAGGCTACTAAACTGCCAGGCTGCTAGGCTGCTACCTTCACATTATAGCAGTTAAGAGATTATGTGATTTTTTAAGGTTTTATGGTTAGTTTCATATCTTATAATCTTGTACTGTCGTAAGAAAGTGATTATTATGCATTTCGGACCATATCAAAATTTCTTACATCAATCGGTAAGTTTAGGCTGCTAGGCTGCTAGGGTTCAGAATTTCTTAAATTTCACAAGCGTTGACATTCGGATGCAAGAAACGCTGATTTCATAGCACTTGAGTTTGTAGTGTCCTTTAAAAGTGATTATATTGCATGTCGGGCCGTTTCGAAATTTCTTACATCAATCGGTGAGCTTAGGCTGCTAGGCTGCTAGCTTCACATTCCAGAAGCCTAGAGATTATGTGAATTTTTAATGTCTTAAGGTTCGTTTGATATCTTATAAGATTGTTTTGTAGTAAGAAAGTGGTAATATAATGAATTTCAGGCCGTTTTTCAATTTCTTCAAAGTTCACAAGCTTAGAAATTCGGATGCAAATAAGGCTGATTTCATAGCAAATGAGCTTTTAGTGTCTTTAAAAAGTGATTATATTGAATTTCGGGCCATTAAAAAAAAATCATACATCAATCGCTAAGTTTAGGCTGCCAGGCTGCTAGACTGCCAGTCTGCTAGGTTGCCAGGCTGCTAGGCTGCCAACTTCAGGCTAGGCTGCCAACTTCAGGCTGCTAGGCTGTCAGGCTGCTAGGCTGCCAACTTCAGGCTAGGCTGCCAACTTCAGGCTGCTAGGCTGCCAACTTCACGGAAATTGTCAGAAGTGCATATTTTATTACATATAACCTCAGCGATCGAGTCCAGCCTGGATATGCTTCATTTGTCAAGTAGAGAAGACAGCGGTTGTAAAAATATGATGCAGCAAATGATTCAAGAATTTTACATATAAGTGAAAAGAAAATCCCGGACGCTTATTGTGAGAATGAATTTACAATGCTAAGTGAATAGTGGTGATATGTCAGCAAATCTCTAGTGTTAATTCCAAAAGATATTGAACCCTTTTGAAGTTATATTGGAGGTTATACTACATAAAAATTACAGTGTTATCATCTTCATCAGCAGCAGCGGCCCTGCCGTTTAACAGCGTCGGCTCCATTGCGGGCGGCTGTCTATAGCCCGAAACAGCTCAACTTTTGACTGTAGTCCTGTTCAATCGATCAAATTGTCCATCAACTAGGGTTCATTGGCAGTAAATTTTATTAAACAGAGGTAGAAGTGTATCACATAGTATAATATACAACATTTTATACACAATGGCGTCACCTGATTTAGACGTTACCTTTCACAGTAGACATAGTTTACACAATGATGAGATAGAATCTCTACACACAACTGACAGATACAGCCTAGAACATCATGACAATGAGCTTCCTGATGATAGTAGAAATGTAGAGATTGTTCACAATGAATAATATTTTAGTTCATTGCAAAATAATAAAACAAAAAATAATCCCCAACACAGTACTTATAATAGTAATGTCCATGATGCAGTATCTTTGAACTGAGACCACGGTGATTTCTTGCGCCCATCTATACCACCAGTTCCAGTTCAACATTCTTTTATGAAACCTGACACATATGAAGACAAAACAAACATTGAACATTATATGTCTCACTTCGAAGATTGTGCTGAGCCGTCACTATGGAACCATAGAACTAAGGATCTTTTTCTTGCTAGTAGTCTTCTCGGTGCAGCTAGAAGTTTTCTCCTAAGAGTCTAAATGAGACAAACGCAAAGCATTCAGTGTATTGTGCAGAAGTCTTACCAAAATGTTTGGAAGTAGCAAGCACCAGAATCTATGGCTAGCAAAGCTCAGTAACGTGAAGTCCATTTAAATAAATCCGAGAAAGACAGTTTTAAAGCAATGCTTACAAAGTATCAAGTTGTATTTTCTAAAACATCTGAATACACTGGCCGCACAAGTTAAGTGCACCATAAGATTAGCACTGACAGTGCTGTTCCCAAAAGGCAACCTTATAGAGCCTTCAAACAGTGCATTGGCTTTCCCTGTCGTGACAAAGAAAGATGGAACACCAAGATTTTGTGTTGATTACAGAAAACTTTATGATGTCACTGTGAAGGATACTTGTCCTCTTAGTGAATTGAAGGTCTTGTTAGGTTAGAACATATATTACAGACGTTCAAAATGTAAACCAACAAAATGCACTCTATTCCAAAAAGAGGTTACATTCCTGGGCCATATAGTGTCTGAGTCTGGAATAACTATTGATCAAGCCAAATTATCGACTGTACAGATTTGACCAAGCCCAAAAAAACAAAAAGAAGTTAGAAGCTTCCTTGGACTTTCTTCATACTATAGACGATTTGTGAAAGACTTTAGACAAGGTTGCTAGCCCACTACATAAGGCTATAGAAAACACACACACACACACAAATTTGATTGGTCTGCTGAATGCGAGTCGTCCTTTAAAGCTTTAAAGAGTTCTTTGACTTCTACGCCTATACTTGGGGACCCTGTTCCTGGTGCTCAATTCATTCTAGACACAAATGTGGATGAGACAGTTTCTGGGGCTGTGCTGTCTCAATTCCATGACAATAAAGAGGTTGTTATTTAATATTTTAGTACAGCCTTCAATGCTCATGAGCAGTCCTGTTGTGTAACAAGAAAGGAATTGCTGACTGTTGTCCTTTCTTTAAAAGCTTTTCAATCTTATTTGTATGGTCAGCCACTTTTGCTTCGAACAGATAATGCAGCTGTGAGCTGGATGAGGAATCTCAGACATCCAACTGGCCAGGTAGCTCGATGGTTTGAGGAGCTAGGCACATACAACTTTACCGCCGTACATAGCCCAGGGTTACAGGATCGTAATGCAGATGCAATTTCACATGTTCCGTGTTCAAAATATGCAAAACAGCAAGGAGGAAACACTGATATCGAGACATCTACGACACGGAAGTCATGTGAGACTTCAAGTACAGCTGACATGCGAGCAGTTACAGGATCACAAAAAGATGCAGTGCAAGCAAATGTAACAACTTTACCATGGTCATCATTTGACTTGCGCGCTCAACAGGTATCAAAGACACAATAGATCGATATTGCGCTAAATGCCATCAATTTGTATCGCGCAAAGCTTCAAAACCTGTGACAACTCCACTGGGCTGATCAGCTGTTTTAGCAAGAAACATCCTGGGTCCACTCCCAAGGACAGAATGTGGTAACCGCTACATACTTGTAGTATGTGACTTTTTCACTCTTTGGGACAGAAGCCATTCCTTTGCCTAATCAAGATTTCAAAACAGCGGTCTGAGCTTTTGTTGACAATTATGTTTCTCGCTTTCGAGTTCCACTTGAACATCACTCTGATCAAGGAACTAACTTCACATCCTCTCTTTTCAGAGAGATGTGTGAACTGCTTCAAATCATGCACACAATGTCAACACAATTCCTTTTCAGTCAAATGGCCTTTGTTGAGAGATTTAACAGAACTCTTACTGAAGACCCCTTCTTGCCGCAAGTTATGATGGTACATCGCACATCGATAAAGGCCAGTACTAGGCAAACACCAAATAAAATGGTATTTGGACGAGAGATCACTCTTCCCATGCAGGCATTAGCGCATGTTCCTCCTGAGGTTCCGTCTAACACGTCTAGCTGTACAAACGATTTTATTAACCATAGTAAGCATGAGCTAAAGTTCATACATGATCTAGCTTGCCAATCACTCAAGTCAAAAGCACAATATCGTAAACGTCATTATGACTTGACTGCAAGAAAGAGAGCTTTCAAAACTGACGACCTTGTCAGGGTTGCACGACACTACACGGCGTCCTGGTGTCTGTAACAAACTATCGTCACGCTGGAAAAGTCCATATCTTGTTACAAGGAAGGTTGATGACCTGGTCTATTTTATCAAGACATCCTCGAAAGTACACGCTAAAGCTATCCATATTGATCGTCTGATGCAATACAGAAATACACACATACCCACTTGGATTAATGCTGCCTAGTCAACGTTGTTCCTATTCGTATAACATAATCACCAAAGAAAACTGCCTTACATAATATAGCATATTCCTCTTCTTACTCTTAAAAATAACTGGCGATGCCATCAGTTGGAGTTTTATGTGTTACATGAGCCATTTAAGTAGACTGTTGATGCAGTTTGCCGCAAGAGAACCACTCAAGACATACGCACACACGAGCGCCCTCACCGGAGTAATGAGGTCGTCCCGATCAACTAACTACTGATGTTGCTGATGTCACTGGTAGTTGTAGATGCGGACCACTGATGCAGTTTATTAATGACAGACCGTAATGGATTTCCACTAACACAATTTATTTTAATCAACGTTGCAGGATGAACAGCAGAACTCTGAAGACGTGTAGATTGTATGTGCCTTGTGGTTAAACGGTCCAGCCAGAGTTTTTAAACGTATGGGAGGCCTGAGGTATCACGTGCACAAAATGCAACCAGGGAAAGCAAGACAGCTACCAGAAACCACAAGGTCCAGCAGAACTACATTCTACTTTAGCCTAACACCAGAAGCGTAGAGGCATAGGGCAGCCACTTTGATAGGTAGGAGGCTATAAGTGCATGGACTGATGGATGGGAGCTGGCCCGCACTTACTTCCATTCTTCGGGAGACAGGAAAAAGCTGAAACAGCCTAAGCTTGTTTATGTCGGAAAGGAGCAAAGCTCATTTAGAGCCTATTATCAACTGGATGGAAAGGACTACCAGGCTAGAATTTCCAGATCCATTCTGGTGGATGCCAGGAGCCTGGATACAATTAACCGTAGGCAGGCAATTCTTGGATCTAACTGCAACATCAGAGACGGGAAGTAACAGCATGTAGACGAACCCCATCTTCAAAGTTCCTGTGTCATTGAACTCGGGATACCTAAAAATTACACCAAGAGCCTTCTTGAGAAAAATGACATCGTCATGCAGGTATACCAAATGACTGAATTACGGTTGCCAACACCTATTCATCTTTCACCAGAGGAGCGTGAGGTTAGCCCTGCTTCTGCCAGTACGTCTTATCCTGCCATGATGTCTTCTGCCAGGATACCTGTTCCTTCTATAATGTATTCTGCCAGTATATATGTTCCTATATGATGTCTTCTGCCAGGATACCTGTTCCTTCTATAATGTATTCTGCCAGTATATCTGTTCCTACATGATGTCTTCTGCCAGTATCTCTGTTCCTGCCATGAAGTATTTTGTCACTATGTCAACCCCTGCCAAGACGCCTGCTCTTACCATCATGAAAACATATGTCATTATGCCTTCCATTATGCCTTTCATTACACCAAGTTCTTTTAAAACACCTACTTTTGTCAACTTAACAGACAATGTCAGCAGACTCTTTCCTGCCATCAACAACTTCTTACCACCAACCCTAATTATACTACAGCTGATTATAATTCGCCTGAAGTTACTTCTTCGCCTGCCATTCCAGACGTTGATGCACCTGCCACAACTGCTCTGGATGGAATCATCCGAGGCGATACAAATTCTTCGGATATAGTAGCATTACCTGGTTTTAACTCTGTCTCACCTCAATATGTTCAGGAAGAATACGACCCACAATATTATCCAGAGTCACCCTGCACAGTGTGCCACCCTACACGATATAATACTTCTGTCGCCACCGTGGCAAAAACCTCCTCTAGTTGATGGTAAGATGCCTTTGTTGCCCTCTGGGAAAAGGGATTGGCAATATGTGCCTGAAGAATGCGTCAAGCTCGGTGGAAGAATTTTTTGGCCCCCGAAAGGATGGATGCAATTTTTTTTCAGCAGATCAGAGATTTCTGGCTTTGGAGTATGCTTCCATGTTGCTGTCCCAGCTTGCTTAATCATCTCTTTGTTTGTCAGTGAGAGGAGAAAGCGTTTCATAAGTTTATGTTTTTGATGCTTCCCGATACTGCTCGTTTTCTTTTTAATATCTTCGGAAAGCAACGCTTATACAATTATGAAGCTGTTCGTCTCATTGCTCCTGGAAAAGTTAATATACATCCAGATCAACAGGAATCCATAGTAAATGCCATCAGCTTAGTTCCTGCTAACAGTGACGTACCCGCACAATGTCTTAACTTTCATGTTAAATAAAGAGTGTTTGATAATCATTTTTTTTTGTTATAGGGAAATGTAAGACTAAATAAATACGATACTTATACGGGTTTAAATGTTAATATTTCCTTATTCGAAGTAAATTGTTGTTTCTCATTCACAGTCTTAATGTAGAAGATGTATTATATTTCGTTAGGTTTTATAGTCGTCAAGCAACTGCCTTTAAAGTATTATAAAACTACGCTGCGTGTTATTGATTTTCTTTTGTGCATGTAACATAATAAAGTTTTGGTAAGCAATTTTTAGGAGTCTATATGCCTTGTTTAATTATAGACCGTAGCGTAGCAAGGCATAGTTGAACTCTAGGAACTTGTGGTGAGTATTGTTTTTACTAATTTGTAGTTAAAATAAGTAGTTTGTAGTTAAATCAGTATAATCTTAATATTTTTAATAAAAATATTAAGATTATACTGATTTAACTACAAACAACTTATTATTTTTTATGGATATTAAATATGGTTTGTTATTAGATCTTACAGACTGTAGATTATTGCTTCAGAAAAACTTGCAATTTGTTATTGTGAAGAAGCATCGTCTTATATTGGTAAATGGATGATGTTGTTGTATTTTTTTGTAAACCACTACAATATTACTATGTAAGAATTTGCACAGACATCTTATAATTACTTGCATATCTGTTAAAGCAATTATCGATCAACATTAATTTAATAGCATGCAATGATTCTATGACAAATTATTTCATTAAATTCACTTCAGGAGAAGTTAATCCTTTTTAAGGTGGGAGAAATGCATTGACCCATAGTTATGACAGTGTTATATAATAATAAACTTACCACAGTACTACCCTGCCTTGCATTTGTAGGATGATTGTCAATTCAGACAACTTGTCATACCACTTAGTCATAATTCCACCATTTTTAGCACGTTCTTTTTAATAATTATTTTCAAATTGTTAATGATCGGACTTAAATGTACATAGAATTCCATTTAATCATCGCGCATATAGTTTTCATTCATAATGAGTTGTTTTACGATAAAATCACACATTTGCCGCCATCATTGTTTGGGAGTGCTTGTGTGCTATTTTTAGATTCCTTAAATAAGGAATCCTAAAGTTCTAAGAATTCTTGTGGTTTCAAGAAGTAAAATGTGTATAAGTTATAATTAAGATGTCGTAATGTTTATGAATAATTTTCTTCACTGTTAACATGTATTTATTAAATCAGATGATATTGAATTCTATACAAAAGCCACAACGTTATTGTTGTAAAGGGTCAGCTACATAAACCGGTGGGATTTATGATCCAAAATCCTAAAGTTAAAATTTGATTGGTTACTATTCCTAAAGTGTTTTTTGGTAGGCTGAAATTCCTATATCCTAATGTTTGGAAGCTGAACGCAGACTATATAAAAACCGCTGCGTCACTTCTGAAGTGGCCCCTTCTATATAAGGTAAACCCCGCTTCTATATAAGGTACCCCCCCCAGTAAAGCCGTGATATTTTTGATACAAATGTTTTTTTTGAGTAGCCCGGTATCAACATTTATCAACGAATTTTGATTGTTTCAAGTATGGTACTATAGGAAAACTTTTAAAAATTATTGACAGAAAATATAGCCCAGAGCCAGAGCCTTAATATTTGTTTTCATTATTTCTTGTCATCATTTACATATATTCAGTAGAGCGTCGGCTTGTAGATCGGGAGGTCGCGGGTTCAAACCTTGGCCTGGTCAAATCCAAAGACTTTAAAACTGGTAGTAGTGGTTTCCCTCCAAACGCTCGAGACTAAGGGGACAGCATCACGTCGGACTCGTCGGTGTCAGTATAATGGACCGGCCGGCTTCAGTTCCTGGGCACCTCATAAGTGCCCCTGTGTTATGATGATAGAAATGTCGCTGCACAGTGTCGGCATAAAATGCCGGCAAATCCCATATCCCATATATTCAGTCAGACTTATCTATTTCACATAAAGGTTTTTTGTCCTGTTGACCTATTACAAGTGTAACCCGCAAGATCAAGATAACACTTGTACAAGCTCGGTCTCTATCGGCGACTTCGCAAGTTATAGATCTGTCTTGGTTATAACTGTATCGTTTTTTTGGCCCTTAAAGGTGGCACATAGCTGTGACTAAGCAGGTACAATGTCCGTATCAGTCCTATTTTCTTGTCTTAGCTGTTCATATTATTACTTCCAGTTCTTTGATCAAAATTCAAAATATTATACAAAAGACATCATAAAGAAGGTTTGTTATGCATAACGTTCAAATTTGCAACCATTAAGGTCAAAGTCATATTTAAGTCATTCCTATATATAAGTGTCTCAGTCACAACTTTGCCATTTTTGACAAATATTCCATCAATCTTCACCATCTTACAGAAATACACTTGCAGACGTGTTGCGCAAGTTATTGCACATGAAACACCATTCTTGTTCTGATTCTCAGCAGTAGATCTGTGCTGTGTTCGTAAAAAATATTGGAATTTTGCTTTTATTGGGATTGCCAGTTTCATGTTTACTTTTAACCTTTTGATTGGCAATTTTATAATTGTCTAATATACTTTGAATGGTAAAGGGACCTTTTGAATTGTACTTTCAGGTCATCCTAACAGCGGTCTTCATAACAGGTGATTTCTAAGCCAATTGATCCACCAAATAAAGGATTCACGCTAGTCCTCCTGCTTAAAGCTGACTGGTATGTGAATACCTTTGTCCTGTACCTTTTTAAACTTTCATACATGATAAGATTAACAGGACCTTGTCATATTTTTATAAAAATACTGACCTGCACACAATTGTATAAACAGTGGTTAGGATTCACATTTGGTTATTTTCTAACAACTGGTTAACTTTAACTTCCTAAGTTAGTTAACCGAAGAAGTTATCTAATTGTTTAAAGGCAGTTAACTGTTTTGTTACTTAACCCAACGGTTTAATTTTAATCAAGCTTTAAATTAACCAAACTATCCCACATTGCAACATTCTAATTGGTACTGCTAAATACGTAAGCGTCCATTTGAATGGTAAATGTAAACGAATATAGTTAATACTAGAACCGGTTAAATTAACGAACACATTTATACAATAGCTAAGCAGCAAGTTAACCAAAATGTATTAGGTAACCAAACTTTAACAATTGGTTAAAACTGTTTATACAATTGATCCCTGGTGTCATTATTGGTCAGTTTAAAATTTACACTAACATATTTGTGGTTATACCAGCAACGTCCAACTATAGATAATGGAGGAAGATTCCGGACAGGTTTCTGGGTATACTCACAGAAGCACTGCTATAAGTCATGCTCACATTTAATACATGACCCAACATGACATTTCCCGTAAACTATCTTTTTGTAATGTCTGCGCCTAAGGAGTTCTTCCTTGTAGAGCAGATGTTTGGGTGTTGATTAAAACAATATGATAATTTCAAATTCCATATGATTTATGTAGCCTAATGATAGAAAGATATGTTAGCAGTCTTGTCAGTTCATTTTGGTAAAATCTTTGCTTTGATTATATAACTGATGGTTCCTGGTTTGAGCGTGCGTCACATTTCCCTACATACATTTAGGTGTTGATAAATTACTTGCTTATTTTGTTGTTGTTTTAATACAAAGTAGCAACACAATTATTGTCATTATGCCAAACTAATTATGGACGAGGATGACCCCAGACAAGTGTATAGGTAGACCTATTAGTGAACCAGATGTCAGTCAGTATGCCGCATCATTAAGTATATGTCCTGACTTGACTTAAACCTACTCATTGACGAGCTGATATTTCGGCACATAACCTCAGATTATGTGTTAGGTGAATCAGAATGTTGTGGTGTTACTTGTATTGCATAGGGTTCGGTGTAGGTTGATGGTAGAGTTTAAAGTTGTAGCTTGATTGTAGGAAGATAATAAGTATACTTAGATAGTCAATAGTCATGGATTCCTGTCTTATAATGGCTCACTGATGTAAAATTTGTGCTAATTTTATGTGGCCTGCTGTGGCTTTCATTTTCATTTCTTTTATAAATACCAGGATCACAATTCCTAGTAGTTATTATAACATCCATCTGTTATTGTTTCCGGAAGACACCAATCAGATGTGTGCGTACAGCCATGCGTGTTGCCGCAGGTCAGCTGGTAGATCTTCCCATATTAAATATTTGCTCCTTTGGCGGATCCCACTCAGGGGGGTTGTGTTAGAAGTCACTCGAATATATGTATAGCTAAAGTAATATTGTCATAGTTATATCAAACAATTTGAGTTGCTTAAACCAAAGCGGTTCGTAAGTCTTAACTTTGTTCTGTTGAATGTTTCTTGCTTGGTCTCTTGCAAGTCTGTAAGTGTATATCTCTCTCTAATCTGTATACATGTACCTGTTACTATTCCATAAGTATCGAATCCAATGGCTTGCTGAAGCCTGTTTATGGGAATGAATGTTCTCATTACTTATGTCAAAGTGCAAAATGCTATGACTGGTTACGTGTCTCACTATCTTGGGACAAAAACAAATGAACTTCACCTTCGCAACAATCACATCCTAGAGCTTACATACTGGTAACCGACAACTGATTTCATATCTTGTTATTTTATCTTTGATGTACATACAAAAAGACTTTAAGATAATCACTATTGCTCACGTACTACTGTTTGTCAAAGGTAAATACCCAAGTCATACTATGTCAAACAAAATTTCTTTCCACACCTGAAAATATACGATATAAACATTAAGGAAGTCATCAGTGGTCACCGCCCGCAATAGCTCAGGTGGTAGAGTGTCGGCTTGCGGATCGTGGTCGTGGGTTCAAACCTCGGCCGGGTCAACCCAAGGCTTATAAAGTTGGTAGTAGTGGCTTTCCCCCTAACGCTCGGGGCTAAGGGGACAGCATTACGTCTGACTCGTCAGTATAATGGACCGGCCGTGTTCAATCCATGGGCACCTAAAAAGTGCTCCTGTGCTATAATGATAGAAATGCCGCTGCACACTATCGGCAAAATGCCGGCTAATCCCATACCATCCCTCATCAGTGGTCATTGACATGATTTAGTTTCGTCAATGTTTCCTCTTTTCCTGTTAGCTGCGATTTCAATTATGATTTTGTACATTATTTCAGTGTTTTGCAAGCCTGAAAATTAAGAATAGAAGCATATTTTACAATGAATGTTAATAAATTAATAAATGTAATTAGACAGAATAAACAGAATAGTATAAGATTATTGAAAACTGGAAGTCTATCAAGCATGTATGTATTGATAGTTGACCTTTAATTCTACATCTGAAAAGGAAAAAAATTCTAAAACATCAGGAGAACATGTCCTGATGTTAGAAGAAAAGTCTAGAGTATTTGAAAGGTAATACCTGTTTGACTACCGGAACACCCAGATCAGACTGCTTTTGTCATTGAACATTATCATTTTGAATATTTTATAATGTGACATTTACTAACACTTATATGACATTGTTGTATGGTGCTCCTGGAGTTCATTTGATCATTATTACAATGATGGTAATTTTGTCTTACAAAAAAAAGACATTATGCATGTGGAATTGCAACACTGCATTGATTCTGAACAACCAAACTCTGTAACTGTATTACGCCAAGTTTCCCGGAAATGCATATACTCATTGTTTCGTGAATTCTCATAATTTAGTGAATGCTTGTTTAACTATACCCAACGGGTAGATATGTTTGAATTTTGCTCAATCTGCGTAGAATAAGCTCGCCATAGTCTTCTCTCATTATCACCTTTCCTGAACTCGTTAATAAATGTTTGTATTAAATGACAACTCCTGACAGATCCTCTATGACTTTGTTTGACATACAACCTGACAGGAACAAAGTCGCAACCCTGAACATCTAAGAGCAAACAAAAGTATTACTTATTAGACAGAGCTGTTACTTTCTGATTGTCTGCTCTTATTTTCAGTCTGTAATAAATGAAAGGGTTAAACAAAGCATCTGGCATTAAACAAACAACAAACTACTAGTACTGTTGATATTCAATAGCAACAATATTGATTCAATACGGTAACAAAAAACAGGACAGCACCAAATTGAAATGAGATATAACAAACATCATACTGGACAACCCAACTTTTCAACATAGTTAAAATGCATACTTTGAATGAAAAAGAAGATTAGATTATGACTTATGGCTCAACTACTGAAAAGATATATTCTCAGCAGCTGAGGTGGGAAATTTTAAACCTCCTGTAGCCAGTTTGCCATTGCGTATTTGTCATCTTGATTGAACACGGTTTTCTGCCCAGTTCTTTCTCCCCTTAGGCATCTTTGTATATACCCATATGACAAGTTGTATTGTTCTGCAGCTGTTCTAATAGATACATTGTCTTTCTCTATCTATAACTAGGTGAAAGGTATTATTCTTGATGGTTCTAGTGCTAGCCGAATTGGTGACGGGGTGGGGTCTGGGGTCTGCTCCTTTTTGAAAATTTTAGAGGTGTCCGGACCCCTACGCCCACCCACACACACTCGACCCTATCATCTCCCTTAGATCCGCCCATGATGAGTCAATCACTTTAGCCACATGGCCAGGAATTAAGGCCCTGGAACTGCAACTAACTTCGGTAAACATCGGCACTCGGTTTGACCCGGTTTTATTTGAATAGCATTCGTCGTCAAGTTTCGTATTTGCTATTTTTAGTAATTTTTCACCACGTGATAGGGATTTTCCATGACGTCATTGGATTACCCATTTCTCCATGCATTGAGGTCTTTGTATATTGCTTGTAACTTGTCGTCAGTGAAACTAATGGAACACTTTTTTGTGCAAAGGCTATATACAATAATCAGCGTTATTTGAAAGCTAAGGCTCAAAATATGCCAACATTACATACTCTGGTGGCAAACGGCGTATGCAAAATGACAACAGCAGAAAACATCGCCGGTGCAGGTTTGACGCTCGCTCACGTTCGTCTGATATTTTCTCAAAATGGCCAGGATGGACTTTTAAATGTGTTCAGGGGTCAAAACTGTGAGGGACAACCAAGAGTCACTAATACCAAAAGAGTGCTTGACTCAGTTATTCCTAAACTGTCGGATTTTTTTACGAAAAACGTGTAAAGTGGTTAATTTCAAATATTTCCCTCAAGCCAGTCAAAATCAGTAAAGAGAAGGTTTTCATGTGATAATGCAGAGTTTTACATACATATTTCCATCTCCAATACCAAATGTAGGTGATTTTTTGTATAAAGAAGTATAATCTGTAAATGACCATTTTGACGTTATTTTTCGCTATAGATTCTCTTGCAGTTTCAATATAGTAACCTTTACAAATTCTTATAAATTTTATAAGGAACGGTAAAATGCCTTTGTCCAAAGTGTAATATTATTGTTCTGATTTATCATGACATAATTGTGAACAGGAAAATTGGTTAAAATTTGAATATAGAACCATAGAATTTGAAAAATAGTACTTTTTCATTTTTTTGTCCCAGCACAATTTACGGTGTTTTTGAAAATCAAGGGTCGCTTTATAAAAATGCACATAACTTAAGTTACAAACGGTAAACTTTCTTAAAAATTCACCAAACGATGTGCGCAGAAAACTGTAAGTTCACGTTTCCTGTACACGTTTTGTTACGTAGGTTGTTGTCGTTTGTCTCTTAACACGACCACAGTATCACGTGGGCTCTATTCGGGTTCTGTCAGTTACTGTTTCTGTTATATTAGATATTTGGTGAGCGCGGTATACGGAAAAATCAACGTGGTCCCACTTAAAAAACACATTATGATGTAACCACAAAAATATTAATGTAACGACCACAGAGGTAGAAATATGAGAGCACCTTAAACCAGCTTCACTGCTGGGTTAAATCTTTCACGTCGTGGTTTAAGCTGCATCCAAAGCTGCGCTGTTAAGCAACGGTTACTGTGGCTGGTGTATAGATGAGTGACCGTTAGAGAGCACCGGGCTTTATATCGATTTCTTAATTTTGATGTATATTTTAGCAAATATAAAATTAATAAAATAAATAAGCAAATAAATATTGAAACTGTTCAAAATACATTTATTAAAAAGACTGTTCATAGATGTTGATTTTGACACATTCGGAATCATTGTTTTTTTATGACGCGGGCAAAATATACTCGCTTAGTAAACGAAGAGGATCTTGATACATTTATCTTCTATATGCGCAGGGTTTGCTATATGGCTTGAGGGAAATGATTGAAAACATACTTCTTAGTTTTGTAGTACGTTTTGTAATGCGATGAATCTACAATAATGCTCTGTGTTACAACATTCATGAATACAGCGTTGTTAGGCATAGAACAAATCTTGGCACATAACATAACATCTTACGTTTAATAGTTCGCCTTCTTCAATAAAAGAAAGTTGTTTTGATTATTATCGACCGTTTATTGCAGGTACGAAGGCTCATTATGTGCGCAAACCCAGTTGATGGAGACTAACACATGAAGATGTAAGTCCCTCATATTGAATGAATTACTTCGTACCAATTGTTGGTACACTACAAGCAAACACTGTGCGTCATTCGCAACAAATGTTCTTCTTTCCATGCTTTACATCTGCTATCGAATTCTTCAAGGTGGTATCCGATTGTTTACCTTCATCAAATGCATGTTACAGTATAGTTCCACAGTTTCCTGGCATGTATGCATAATCTATGCATAAACTCATACTTTAGACTAAGTAAAGACAATTTTCATACTACGTATGTTGTAAGACAGCACAGTTGCGAAGTTAGCATTCTGAATTTTCATTCCTTCCAATCTATAAATAAACACGAAAGTGATCTTTGCTAAAAATAGATACCAACGTCAGCGCGAATTACCCATATGACGATATAACGCGATCTTAAATCTAAATTGTCACGTGTTTTTCTTAGTTTCAAAATAGCTCGTGGCTCACGTAGGACATTCCTGTTTGCAATGACAAGTAGAGGTTTACTAGTATGTTTCAGTGAACACACAGATCTAACGCACCGAGCAATAGCAATTGCATAACCTATTCAGGTAACAATGAAATATTTGGTTAATTAAGACAAAATACCTGGTCCAAACTTTCGCATATCACAATGATAGCTCAGAATCTCTTCAACATAGAAGTGTTTTGGGAATACCCACAAAATTCCAGTCCGAGACTTATGTTCTCAAAACACACCGTTAAGAAAAAAACACACATGCTGAGATGACCACATAATTCTAACCTAAAATAGGGAAATTCTGGCGCATAATATTATTATATATCAACTTTACTTGTCGGACCTGGTAGCGCAATCGGTAGAGCGTCGGCTCCAGGTAGCGGAGGTCCCGGGTTCCATCCAGGGCCGAGACATATCAAAGTCGTTAAAAATGGTAGTTGTATAGCTCCCTTGCTATCGCTCAAGCAAATGTAATGGTAGTTCCACGACTGGTTGGCCAGGTGTCAGGATAATGTGCCTGGGTGTGGTATCATGCCAGGAGTTCACGACATGCTATACACAGTGAAGGCAGGCACTATATCTGCTTCAAGTGGACACCGTCTCCAGATAACTGAACTAGTGATGGTAAGACGATAAACTCAATAAACAACTTTACCACAGGAAACCTGAAGTTAGAAAGACTTGATATATTTATAAAAGACAAAGAGTTTAATGCATTTGCTAACTCATTTTTATTTTCCCTTTCGAAAACTTCAGACAGGTTTTTATTTTTTCCTCTTCGGAACCTGAAAACGTTTTCAAATTCCCTCAAATGATTTAACTTTCTCTGATTGGCTTTTCAAATGTCCCTCGGAAACGTTTTGACCAAATTAACCACGATCTATGACTCGGGAAGTGAACAAGGTGCGCCAGGCTTGAAAACTGGTCGCTGTGTCGTCAGGATTTGAACAGGAAAACAAAAAAGATTGCGAAACGAGCTGGTTTATTTTTGTATTGGGATATTGTTCATGATCTTTAAGTTGTAGCTCAAATGTAAGTTATTTTGTTTCCTTCTTAGATGTTAGAATCTATACGGTGTTGTTGAAAACAATGTTACAGAAAGGGGACGAAGAGATTTATATTGTCGCATTCGTTTTTTTTCTGTCGATTTCAGTATAAGTAAGAGTAATTTATAGAAGCTGAAACTATTTTAGCATAATTTAATGTTTTTGTGCATTATATTATATATTTTAAGACAATAAATAATAACGTGACTGTAAATCCTTTTCAGTTTTTTCCCTTAAAATTTGGGTAAGGTTGTCAAGATAAAAGCAAAACAAATTCGGTATGTAGGTTGTGAGTCTCTCTTTTTGGACTTTATATTGGACCACTTGGTGTTTAATCTTGATAACAACAGGTAAAAACATGCATGCATGCTTCATAACCTTCAAATTTGATGCGTGTGTTGTTATCAATTATAACCCCTCGTATGTTTCATGTTTCGTGCATTCTAAGAGTCTCGGCACATTATCTCTGACCTGTAGTGGTTTACTTTTTTTCAGCGATCCCAAGTGGCTATGTTATACAACAATAGAATGTTCTCCCGTTTGCATGTATTTACTTTGGATGGTAAAAATACTGTTAACCAAATAAAAACGGCAACAATGTTTTGTGTTATACTATAGGAATAATATAACAATTATTAAAATTTACTGGTAAAAGTCATATTCCTGTCTGATGGCTGTCCGTCCCCGCAAGGACGGAATAAAACTTCGCCAGGACGTAAGTCTGTGCGTCCGTCCGTTCGTCCTTCCACCAGTCATTCTTTCCGTAGTCCATCGCTCTAACAACGAAGTAAACAACAAGTCAACACCAAAACAGATGTACTGACTGACGGAAGGACAGGCAGACAGGCGGACGAATGGACGTATGTACAGATGCATGGCCTGACGTCCGGACAGCCGGACGAGCGTGTTGACGTACGGCAATTCCGTCGTCGCGACCGTTCGGACGGAAAGGTCATCAAACAGGCAGACATGATTTTAATGACTCGTTTTAAAGGCATTATTAAAACTATGTTTTTTTCATTTTCACCGAAAATATATAGCGACCTTCGGGTAAATTTAGTGGTGAAAACTTTCATTTTGTGAAGTTATAACTTAACTGGACCTGCCGAATGCCGCGGATGTCTTAAATGCGTGTGACAGATGTCATCTAACAAGAGAAACGTTGCTTCCATATCCTATATATGTAAATATATAATGTTGTTTAAGCAACATTTGACCTTAAACTGATTAAGGTTTTCGTCAGTTATGTGACTGTAAAGCTGCAGATTTACGTATTGGTATCATTATTGTAGTCATTTGTATATGAAACATTGATCCTCTTTCCGTGTTATATATTATAGTTATCTTTTTATCATAGTGAAACTTTAAACAGCTCTTGCTCATACTGTTAGGATTCTCAGGAAAACAACGTATCATATCGTTTCAGGAAAACAAAGTATCATATCGTTTCAGGAAAACAACGTATCATATCGTTTCAGGAAAACAAAGTATCATATCGTTTCAGGAAAACAAAGTATCATATCGTTTCAGGAAAACAACGCATCATATCGTTTCAGGAAAGCAACGCATCATATCGTTTCAGGAAAACAACGTATCATATCGTTTCAGGAAAACAAAGTATCATATCGTTTCAGGAAAGCAACGCATCATATCGTTTCCGAATGACGACAATGCCTCCAAACCACCAAACGATGATTATCGTTTAATGATTCTACAACCAAATTATACAGAGAGAGCGCAATGCAGACCTGCTATAAAAGCCACTTTTGTTCTTGCAGTTAGCCATGAAAATATTACAGCCTGTAATAAATGAATGCAATCACCAAGGAATCATGTTATTACCGAACATCAAACTCTAACAATTATCATATAAATGTATACTAATTCCTGATACCATCAGCTATTACATTCCTTCTTTACCTGTGGTGTACACCTTAAAATTACCACACTTTAATGAACGAGATATATGGGAACAGTACAAAAGAACCCTGTTTATTAGACTGCTGAAGAGGATAAAATGTTTTGGCTTTCACCCAAATATACTCGATGGCAGCACCCATACCTCAACACTTGCTGGGGGCGCATAAACAAGTTAATGAATGATGTTTTACCTTGAAAATCAACGTGCTCTCCCTAATAATTTGCTGCTGCTTATTATATATAATTGTATGTATAGACAAAAAGGTGCCATAGGGGAATTCTTTAAAGTTAATGTGTACAAGAAAACAAGGGTTTCTTGTCGCTCGATGTTAGAATAATACGCCTGAGTGTGGTCCCATGACCCATGTTGACGACAGGTTGTCGCACGCACGGTATTATCTTTTTGATTAAATATGGTATCAGACAGTTTGGCTACATGTACATCAAATACATGTAACACAGACAATTTGTTTATATCAACTAAATGTAATACAGACTATTTGTTTATATCAACTAAATGTAATACAGACTATTTGTTTATATCAACTAAATGTAATACAGACAATTTGTTTATATCAACTAAATGTAATACAGACTATTTGTTTATATCAACTAAATGTAATACAGACTATTTGTTTATATCAACTAAATGTAATACAGACTATTTGTTTATCAACTAAATGTAATACAGACTATTTGTTTATATCAACTAAATGTAATACAGACAATTTGTTAATATCAACTAAATGTAACACATACTATTTGTTTATATCAACTAAATGTAATACAGACAATTTGTTTATATCAAGTAAATGTAACACAGACTATTTGTTAATATCAACTAAATGTAACACAGACAGTTTGTTTATACAAAATGAATATAACACCGACAGTTTGTCTATACAATATAAATATAACACCGACAGTTTGTCAATACAATATAAATATAACACCAACAGTTTGTCTATACAATATAAATATAACATCGACAGTTTGTCTATACAATATAAATATAACATCGACAGTTTGTCTGTATAATATAAATATAACACCAACAGTTTGTCTATACAATATAAATATAACACCGACAGTTTGTCTATACAAAAAAACTATAACACCGACAGTTTGTCTATACAATATAAATATAACACCGACATTTTGTCTGTATAATATAAAAATTACACCGACAGTTTGTCTGTATAATATTACTATAACAACGACAGTTTGTCTGTATAATATAAATATAACACCGACAGTTTGTCTTTACAATATAAAAATAACACCGACAGTTTGTCTATACATTATAAAAATAACACCGACAGTTTGTCTGTATAATATAAATATAACATCGACAGTTTGTCTGTATAATATAAATATAACACCGACAGTTTGTCTATACAATATAACTATAACAACGACAAATTGTCTGTATAATATAAATATAACACCGACAGTTTGTCTATACAATATAAATATAACACCGACAGTTTGTCTGTACAATATAAATATAACACCGACAGTTTGTCTGTATAATATAAATATAACACCGACAGTTTGTCTATACAATATTAATATAACACCGACAGTTTGTCTATACAATATAACTATAACAACGACAGTTTGTCTATATAATATAAATATAACACCGACAGTTTGTCTATACAATATAAATATAGCATCGACAGTTTGTCTGTATAATATAAATATAACACCGACAGTTTGTATATACAATATGAACATAACACCGACAGTTTGTCTATACAATATAAATATAACACTGACAGTTTGTCTATATTATTTAAATATAACTCCGACAGTTTGTCTATACAATATAACTATAACACCGACATTTTGTCTATATAATATAACTAAAACACCGACAGATTGTCTATACAAGATAAATATAACACCGACAGTTTGTCTATACAATATAAATATAACATCGACAGTTTGTATAATATAAATACAACACCAACAGTTTGTCTATACAATATAAATATAACACCGACAGTTTGTCTATACAATATAAATATAAAATCGACAGTTTGTCTGTATAATATAAATATAACCCCGACAGTTTGTCTATACAATATAAATATAACACCGACAGTTTGTCTATATAATATAAATAAAACACCGACAGTTTGTCTATACAATATAAATATAACACGGACAGTTTGTCTATACAATATAACAATAACACCGACAGTTTGTCTATACAATATAAATATAACACGGACAGTTTGTCTATACAATATAACAATAACACCGACAGTTTGTCTATACAATATAAATATAACCCCGACAGTTTGTCTATATAATTTAAATATAACACCGACAGTTTGTCTATACAAAATAACTATAACACCGACAGTTTGTCTATACAATATAAATATAACACCGACAGTTTGTCTATACAATATAAATATAACACCGACAGTTTGTCTGTACAATATAAATATAACACCGACAGTTTGTCTGTATAATATAAATATAACACCGACAGTTTGTCTATACAATATAAATATAACACCGACAGTTTGTCTATAAAATATAAATATAACAACGACAGTTTGTCTCTATAATATAAATATAATACCGACAGTTTGTCCATACAATATAACTATTACAACGACAGATTGTCTGTATAATATAAATATAACACCGACAGTTTGTCTATACAATATGAATATAACACCGACAGTTTGTCTATATTATTTAAATATAACTCCGACAGTTTGTCTATACAATATAACTATAACACCGACATTTTGTCTATATAATATAACTAAAACACCGACAGATTGTCTATACAAGATAAATATAACACCGACAGTTTGTCTATACAATATAAATATAACATCGACAGTTTGTATAATATAGATACAACACCGACAGTTTGTCTATACAATATAAATATAACACCGACAGTTTGTCTATACAATATAAATATAAAATCGACAGTTTGTCTGTATAATATAAATATAACACCGACAGTTTGTCTATACAATATAAATATAATACCGACAGTTTGTCTATATAATATAAATATAACACCGACAGTTTGTCTGTACAATATAAATATAACACGGACAGTTTGTCTATACAATATAACAATAACACCGACAGTTTGTCTATACAATATAAATATAACCCCGACAGTTTGTCTATATAATTTAAATATAACACCGACAGTTTGTCTATACAAAATAACTATAACACCGACAGTTTGTCTGTACAATATAAATATAACACCGACAGTTTGTCTGTATAATATAAATATAACACCGACAGTTTGTCTATACAATATAAATATAACACCGACAGTTTGTCTATACAATATAACTATAACAACGACAGTTTGTCTCTATAATATAAATATAATACCGACAGTTTGTCCATACAATATAACTATTACAACGACAGATTGTCTGTATAATATAAATATAACACCGACAGTTTGTCTATACAATATAAATATAACATCGACAGTTTGTCTATACAATATAAATATAACATCGACAGTTTGTCTATACAATATAACTATAACACCGACAGTTTGTCTATACAATATAATTATAACACCGACAGTTTGTCTATATAATTTAAATATAACACCGACAGTTTGTCTATACAAAATAACTATAACACCGACAGTTTGTCTATACAATATAACTATAACACCGACAGTTTCTCTATACAATATAAATATAACACCGACAGTTTGTCTGTATAATATAAATATAACACCGACAGTTTGTCTATACAATTTAAATATAACACCGACAGTTTGTCTATACAATATAAATATAACACCGACAGTTTGTCTTTACAATATAAATATAACACCGACAGTTTGTCTGTATAATATAAATATAACACCGACAGTTTGTCTATACAATATAAATATAACACCGACAGTTTGTCTATACAATATAAATATAACACCGACAGTTTGTCTTTACAATATAAATAAAACACCAACAGTTTGTATATACAATATAACTATAACAACGACAGTTTGTCTATACAATATAAATATAACACCGACAGTTTGTCTATATTATTTAAATATAACACCGACAGTTTTTCTATACAGTATAAATATAAAACCGACAGTTTGTCTATAAAATATAAATATAACATCGACAGTTTGTCTATACAATATAAAGATACCATCGACAGTTTGTCTGTATAATATAAATATAACACCGACAGTTTGTCTGTACAATATAAATATAACACCGACAGTTTGTCTGTATAATATAAATATAATACCGACAGTTTGTCTATACAATATAAATATAACACCGACAGTTTGTCTGTACAATATAACTATAACAACGACAGTTTGTCTGTATAATATTAATATAACACCGACAGTTTGTCTATACAATATAAATATAACACCGACAGTTTGTCCATACAATATAAATATAACACCGACAGTTTGTCTGTACAATATAAATATAACACCGACAGTTTGTCTATACAATATAACTATAACAACGACAGTTTATCTATACAATATAAATATAACACCGACAGTTTGTCTATACAATATAAATATAGCATCGACAGTTTGTCTGTATAATATAAATATAACACCGACAGTTTGTCTATACAATATAAATATAACACCGACAGTTTGTCTATACAATATAATTATAACACTGACAGTTTGTCTATATTATTTAAATATAACTCCGACAGTTTGTCTATACAATATAACTATAACAACGACAGTTTATCTATACAATATAAATATAACACCGACAGTTTGTCTATATTGTTTAAATATAACACCGGCAGTTTTTCTATACAGTATAAATATAACACCGACAGTTTGTCTATACAATATAACTATAACACCGACAGTTTGTCTGTACAATATAAATATAACACCGACAGTTTGTCTGTATAATATAAATATAACACCGACAGTTTGTCTATACAATATAACTATAACACCGACAGTTTGTCTATTTAATATAAATATAACACCGACAGTTTGTCTATATAATATAAATATAGCATTGACAGTTTGTCTGTATAATATAAATATAACACCGACAGTTTGTCTATACAATATAAATATAACACCGACAGTTTGTCTATACAATATAATTATAACACTGACAGTTTGTCTATATTATTTAAATATAACTCCGACAGTTTGCCTATACAATATAACTATAACACCGACAGTTTCTCGTTTCTCTGTACAATATAAATATAACACCGACAGTTTGTCTATACAATATAAATATAACATCGACAGTTTGTCTGTATAATATAAATATAACACCGACAGTTTGTCTATACAATATAAATATAACATCGACAGTTTGTCTGTATAATATAAATATAACACCGACAGTTTGTCTGTACAATATAAATATAACACCGACAGTTTGTCTGTACAATATAACTATAACACCGACAGTTTCTCGTTTCTCTGTACAATATAAATATAACACCGATATTTTGTCTATACAATATAAATTTAACATCGACAGTTTGTCTGTATAATATAAATATAACACCGACAGTTTGTCTTTACAATATAAATATAACATCGACAGTTTGTCTATACAATATAAATATAACATCGACAGTTTGTCTGTATAATATAAATATAACACCGACAGTTTGTCTATACAATATAAATATAACACCGACAGTTTGTCTATACAAAAAAACTATAACACCGACAGTTTGTCTATACAATATAACTATAACACCGACAGTTTGTCTATACAATATAAATATAACGCCGACAGATTGTCTGTATAATATAAATATAACAACGACAGTTTGTCTATACAATATAAATATAACACCGACAGTTGGTCTATATAATATAAATATAACACCGACAGTTTGTCTATACAATATAACTATAACACCGACAGTTTGTCTATACAATATAAATATAACACCGACAGTTTGTCTATACAATATAAATATAACACCGACAGTTGGTCTATATAATATAAATATAACGCCGACAGTTTGTCTGTATAATATAACTATAACAACGACAGTTTGTCTGTATAATATATATATAACACCGACAGTTTGTCTATACAATATTAATATAACACCGACAGTTTGTCTATACAATAAAAATATTACACCGACAGTTTGTCTGTACAATATAATTACAACACCGACAGTTTGTCTGTACAATATAAATATAACACCGACAGTTTGTCTGTACAATATAAATATAACACCGACAGTTTGTCTATACAATATAAATATAACACCGACAGTTTGTCTGTACAATATAAATATAACACCGACAATTTGTCTGCATAATATAAATATAACACCGACAGTTTGTCCATACAATATAAATATAACACCGACAGTTTATCTGTATGATATAAATATAACACCGACAGTTTGTCTGTACAATATAAATATAACACCGAGAGTTTGTCTATATAATTTAAATATAACACCGACAGTTTGTCTATACAAAATAACTATAACACCGACAGTTTGTCTATACAATATAACTATAACACCGACAGTTTGTCTATACAAAATAACTATAACACCGACAGTTTGTCTATACAATATAACTATAACACCGACAGTTTGTCTATACAATATAAATATAACGCCGACAGATTGTCTGTATAATATAAATATAACAATGACAGTTTGTCTATACAATATAAATATAACACCGACAGTTGGTCTATATAATATAACTATAACACCGAGAGTTTGTCTATACAATATAACTATAACACCGACAGTTTGTCTATACAATATAAATATAACATCGACAGTTTGTCTGTATAATATAAATATAACACCGACAGTTTGTCTATACAATATAAATATAACATCGACAGTTTGTCTGTATAATATAAATATAACACCGACAGTTTGTCTGTACAATATAAATATAACAACGACAGTTTGTCTGTACAATATAACTATAACACCGACAGTTTCTCGTTTCTCTGTACAATATAAATATAACACCGATAGTTTGTCTATACAATATAAATTTAACATCGACAGTTTGTCTGTATAATATAAATATAACACCGACAGTTTGTCTGTACAATATAAATATAACACCGACAGTTTGTCTATACAATATAAATATAACACCGACAGTTTGTCTGTACAATATAAATATAACACCGACAATTTGTCTGCATAATATAAATATAACACCGACAGTTTGTCCATACAATATAAATATAACACCGACAGTTTATCTGTATGATATAAATATAACACCGACAGTTTGTCTGTACAATATAAATATAACACCGACAGTTTGTCTATACAATATAAATATAGCATTG
Organism: Sinonovacula constricta; assembly: GCA_007844125.1. NCBI lineage: Eukaryota > Metazoa > Mollusca > Bivalvia > Cardiida > Solecurtidae > Sinonovacula > Sinonovacula constricta. Next base: position 25,535,277 of record CM017558.1, on the reverse strand, counting down.
ACAGTTTGTCTGTATAATATAAATATAACACCGACAGTTTGTCTATACAATATAAATATAACACCGACAGTTTGTCTATACAATATAATTATAACACTGACAGTTTGTCTATATTATTTAAATATAACTCCGACAGTTTGCCTATACAATATAACTATAACACCGACAGTTTCTCGTTTCTCTGTACAATATAAATATAACACCGACAGTTTGTCTATACAATATAAATATAACATCGACAGTTTGTCTGTATAATATAAATATAACACCGACAGTTTGTCTATACAATATAAATATAACATCGACAGTTTGTCTGTATAATATAAATATAACACCGACAGTTTGTCTGTACAATATAAATATAACACCGACAGTTTGTCTGTACAATATAACTATAACACCGACAGTTTCTCGTTTCTCTGTACAATATAAATATAACACCGATATTTTGTCTATACAATATAAATTTAACATCGACAGTTTGTCTGTATAATATAAATATAACACCGACAGTTTGTCTTTACAATATAAATATAACATCGACAGTTTGTCTATACAATATAAATATAACATCGACAGTTTGTCTGTATAATATAAATATAACACCGACAGTTTGTCTATACAATATAAATATAACACCGACAGTTTGTCTATACAAAAAAACTATAACACCGACAGTTTGTCTATACAATATAACTATAACACCGACAGTTTGTCTATACAATATAAATATAACGCCGACAGATTGTCTGTATAATATAAATATAACAACGACAGTTTGTCTATACAATATAAATATAACACCGACAGTTGGTCTATATAATATAAATATAACACCGACAGTTTGTCTATACAATATAACTATAACACCGACAGTTTGTCTATACAATATAAATATAACACCGACAGTTTGTCTATACAATATAAATATAACACCGACAGTTGGTCTATATAATATAAATATAACGCCGACAGTTTGTCTGTATAATATAACTATAACAACGACAGTTTGTCTGTATAATATATATATAACACCGACAGTTTGTCTATACAATATTAATATAACACCGACAGTTTGTCTATACAATAAAAATATTACACCGACAGTTTGTCTGTACAATATAATTACAACACCGACAGTTTGTCTGTACAATATAAATATAACACCGACAGTTTGTCTGTACAATATAAATATAACACCGACAGTTTGTCTATACAATATAAATATAACACCGACAGTTTGTCTGTACAATATAAATATAACACCGACAATTTGTCTGCATAATATAAATATAACACCGACAGTTTGTCCATACAATATAAATATAACACCGACAGTTTATCTGTATGATATAAATATAACACCGACAGTTTGTCTGTACAATATAAATATAACACCGAGAGTTTGTCTATATAATTTAAATATAACACCGACAGTTTGTCTATACAAAATAACTATAACACCGACAGTTTGTCTATACAATATAACTATAACACCGACAGTTTGTCTATACAAAATAACTATAACACCGACAGTTTGTCTATACAATATAACTATAACACCGACAGTTTGTCTATACAATATAAATATAACGCCGACAGATTGTCTGTATAATATAAATATAACAATGACAGTTTGTCTATACAATATAAATATAACACCGACAGTTGGTCTATATAATATAACTATAACACCGAGAGTTTGTCTATACAATATAACTATAACACCGACAGTTTGTCTATACAATATAAATATAACATCGACAGTTTGTCTGTATAATATAAATATAACACCGACAGTTTGTCTATACAATATAAATATAACATCGACAGTTTGTCTGTATAATATAAATATAACACCGACAGTTTGTCTGTACAATATAAATATAACAACGACAGTTTGTCTGTACAATATAACTATAACACCGACAGTTTCTCGTTTCTCTGTACAATATAAATATAACACCGATAGTTTGTCTATACAATATAAATTTAACATCGACAGTTTGTCTGTATAATATAAATATAACACCGACAGTTTGTCTGTACAATATAAATATAACACCGACAGTTTGTCTATACAATATAAATATAACACCGACAGTTTGTCTGTACAATATAAATATAACACCGACAATTTGTCTGCATAATATAATATAACACCGACAGTTTGTCCATACAATATAAATATAACACCGACAGTTTATCTGTATGATATAAATATAACACCGACAGTTTGTCTGTACAATATAAATATAACACCGACAGTTTGTCTATATAATTTAAATATAACACCGACAGTTTGTCTATACAAAATAACTATAACACCGACAGTTTGTCTATACAATATAACTATAACACCGACAGTTTGTCTGTATAAAATAAATATAACACCGACAGTTTGTCTATACAATATAAATATAACACCGACAGTTTGTCTATACAATATAAATATAACACCGACAGTTTGTCTGTACAATATAAATATAACACCGACAGTTTGTGTATAATATAAATATAACAACGACAGTTTGTCTATACAATATAAATATAACACCGACAGTTTGTCTATACAATATAACTATAACAACGACAGTTTGTTTCTATAATATAAATATAATACCGACAGTTTGTCCATACAATATAACTATTACAACGACAGATTGTCTGTATAATATAAATATAACACCGACAGTTTGTCTATACAATATAAATATAACACCGACAGTTTGTCTATACAATATAAATATAACATCGACAGTTTGTCTATACAATATAACTATAACACCGACAGTTTGTCTATACAATATAATTATAACACCGACAGTTTGTCTATATAATTTAAATATAACACCGACAGTTTGTCTATAAAAAATAACTATAACACCGACAGTTTGTCTATACAATATAACTATAACACCGACAGTTTCTCTATACAATATAAATATAACACCGACAGTTTGTCTGTATAATATAAATATAACACCGACAGTTTGTCTATACAATTTAAATATAACACCGACAGTTTGTCTATACAATATAAATATAACACCGACAGTTTGTTTTTACAAAATAAATATAACACCGACAGTTTGTCTGTATAATATAAATATAACACCGACAGTTTGTATATACAATATAACTATAACAACGACATTTTGTCTGTATAATATAAATATAACACCGACAGTTTGTCTATACAATATAACTATAACAATGACAGTTTGTCTATACAATATAAATATAACACCGACAGTTTGTCTATATTATTTAAATATAACACCGACAGTTTTTCTATACAGTATAAATATAACACCGACAGTTTGTCTATACAATATAACTATAACACCGACAGTTTGTCTATATAATATAAATATAACATCGACAGTTTGTCTATACAATATAAAGATAGCATCGACAGTTTGTCTGTATAATATAAATATAACACCGACAGTTTGTCTATACAATATAAATATAACACCGACAGTTTGTCTGTATAATATAAATATAATACCGACAGTTTGTCTATACAATTTAAATATAACACCGACAGTTTGTCTGTACAATATAACTATAACAACGACAGTTTGTCTGTATAATATTAATATAACACCGACAGTTTGTCTATACAATATAAATATAACACCGACAGTTTGTCCATACAATATAAATATAACACCGACAGTTTGTCTGTACAATATAAATATAACACCGACAGTTTGTCTATACAATATAACCATAACAACGACAGTTTATCTATACAATATAAATATAACACCGACAGTTTGTCTATACCATATAAATATAACACCGACAGTTTGTCTATACAATATAAATATAACACCGACAGTTTGTCTATACAATATAATTATAACACTGACAGTTTGTCTATATTATTTAAATATAACTCCGACAGTTTGTCTATACAATATAACTATAACAACGACACTTTATCTATACAATATAAATATAACACCGACAGTTTGTCTATATTATTTAAATATAACACCGGCAGTTTTTCTATACAGTATAAATATAACACCGACAGTTTGTCTATACAAAATAACTATAACACCGACAGTTTGTCTGTAAAATATAAATATAACACCGACAGTTTGTCTGTATAATATAAATATAACACCGACAGTTTGTCTATACAATATAAACTATAACACCGACAGTTTGTCTATTTAATATAAATATAACATCGACAGTTTGTCTATACAATATAAATATAGCATTGACAGTTTGTCTGTATAATATAAATATAACACCGACAGTTTGTCTATACAATATAACTATAACACCGACAGTTTCTCGTTTCTCTGTACAATATAAATATAACACCGACAGTTTGTCTATACAATATAAATATAACATCGACAGTTTGTCTGTATAATATAAATATAACACCGACAGTTTGTCTATACAATATAAATATAACATCGACAGTTTGTCTGTATAATATAAATATAACACCGACAGTTTGTCTGTACAATATAAATATAACAACGACAGTTTGTCTGTACAATATAACTATAACACCGACAGTTTCTCGTTTCTCTGTACAATATAAATATAACACCGATAGTTTGTCTATACAATATAAATTTAACATCGACAGTTTGTCTGTATAATATAAATATAACACCGACAGTTTGTCTATACAATATAAATATAACATCGACAGTTTGTCTATACAATATAAATATAACATCGACAGTTTGTCTATACAATATAACTATAACACCGACAGTTTGTCTATACAATATAAATATAACGCCGACAGATTGTCTAATTAATATAAATATAACAACGACAGTTTGTCTATACAATATAAATATAACACCGACAGTTGGTCTATATAATATAAATATAACACCGACAGTTTGTCTATACAATATAAATATAACACCGACAGTTTGTCTATACAATATAAATATAACACCGACAGTTTGTCTATACAATATAAATATAACACCGACAGTTGGTCTATATAATATAAATATAACGCCGACAGTTTGTCTGTATAATATAACTATAACAACGACAGTTTGTCTGTATAATATAGATATAACACCGACAGTTTGTCTATACAGTATTAATATAACACCGACAGTTTGTCTATACAATAAAATATTACACCGACAGTTTGTCTGTACAATATAATTACAACACCGACAGTTTGTCTGTACAATATAAATATAACACCGACAGTTTGTCTGTACAATATAAATATAACACCGACAGTTTGTCCATACAATATAAATATAACACCGACAGTTTATCTGTATGATATAAATATAACACCGACAGTTTGTCTGTACAATATAAATATAACACCGAGAGTTTGTCTATATAATTTAAATATAACACCGACAGTTTGTCTATACAAAATAACTATAACACCGACAGTTTGTCTATACAATATAACTATAACACCGACAGTTTGTCTATACAAAATAACTATAACACCGACAGTTTGTCTATACAATATAACTATAACACCGACAGTTTGTCTATACAATATAAATATAACGCCGACAGATTGTCTGTATAATATAAATATAACAATGACAGTTTGTCTATACAATATAAATATAACACCGACAGTTGGTCTATATAATATAACTATAACACCGAGAGTTTGTCTATACAATATAACTATAACACCGACAGTTTGTCTATACAATATAAATATAACATCGACAGTTTGTCTGTATAATATAAATATAACACCGACAGTTTGTCTATACAATATAAATATAACATCGACAGTTTGTCTGTATAATATAAATATAACACCGACAGTTTGTCTGTACAATATAAATATAACAACGACAGTTTGTCTGTACAATATAACTATAACACCGACAGTTTCTCGTTTCTCTGTACAATATAAATATAACACCGATAGTTTGTCTATACAATATAAATTTAACATCGACAGTTTGTCTGTATAATATAAATATAACACCGACAGTTTGTCTGTACAATATAAATATAACACCGACAGTTTGTCTATACAATATAAATATAACACCGACAGTTTGTCTGTACAATATAAATATAACACCGACAATTTGTCTGCATAATATAAATATAACACCGACAGTTTGTCCATACAATATAAATATAACACCGACAGTTTATCTGTATGATATAAATATAACACCGACAGTTTGTCTGTACAATATAAATATAACACCGACAGTTTGTCTATACAATATAAATATAGCATTGACAGTTTGTCTGTATAATATAAATATAACACCGACAGTTTGTCTATACAATATAAATATAACACCGACAGTTTGTCTATACAATATAATTATAACACTGACAGTTTGTCTATATTATTTAAATATAACTCCGACAGTTTGCCTATACAATATAACTATAACACCGACAGTTTCTCGTTTCTCTGTACAATATAAATATAACACCGACAGTTTGTCTATACAATATAAATATAACATCGACAGTTTGTCTGTATAATATAAATATAACACCGACAGTTTGTCTATACAATATAAATATAACATCGACAGTTTGTCTGTATAATATAAATATAACACCGACAGTTTGTCTGTACAATATAAATATAACACCGACAGTTTGTCTGTACAATATAACTATAACACCGACAGTTTCTCGTTTCTCTGTACAATATAAATATAACACCGATATTTTGTCTATACAATATAAATTTAACATCGACAGTTTGTCTGTATAATATAAATATAACACCGACAGTTTGTCTTTACAATATAAATATAACATCGACAGTTTGTCTATACAATATAAATATAACATCGACAGTTTGTCTGTATAATATAAATATAACACCGACAGTTTGTCTATACAATATAAATATAACACCGACAGTTTGTCTATACAAAAAAACTATAACACCGACAGTTTGTCTATACAATATAACTATAACACCGACAGTTTGTCTATACAATATAAATATAACGCCGACAGATTGTCTGTATAATATAAATATAACAACGACAGTTTGTCTATACAATATAAATATAACACCGACAGTTGGTCTATATAATATAAATATAACACCGACAGTTTGTCTATACAATATAACTATAACACCGACAGTTTGTCTATACAATATAAATATAACACCGACAGTTTGTCTATACAATATAAATATAACACCGACAGTTGGTCTATATAATATAAATATAACGCCGACAGTTTGTCTGTATAATATAACTATAACAACGACAGTTTGTCTGTATAATATATATATAACACCGACAGTTTGTCTATACAATATTAATATAACACCGACAGTTTGTCTATACAATAAAAATATTACACCGACAGTTTGTCTGTACAATATAATTACAACACCGACAGTTTGTCTGTACAATATAAATATAACACCGACAGTTTGTCTGTACAATATAAATATAACACCGACAGTTTGTCTATACAATATAAATATAACACCGACAGTTTGTCTGTACAATATAAATATAACACCGACAATTTGTCTGCATAATATAAATATAACACCGACAGTTTGTCCATACAATATAAATATAACACCGACAGTTTATCTGTATGATATAAATATAACACCGACAGTTTGTCTGTACAATATAAATATAACACCGAGAGTTTGTCTATATAATTTAAATATAACACCGACAGTTTGTCTATACAAAATAACTATAACACCGACAGTTTGTCTATACAATATAACTATAACACCGACAGTTTGTCTATACAAAATAACTATAACACCGACAGTTTGTCTATACAATATAACTATAACACCGACAGTTTGTCTATACAATATAAATATAACGCCGACAGATTGTCTGTATAATATAAATATAACAATGACAGTTTGTCTATACAATATAAATATAACACCGACAGTTGGTCTATATAATATAACTATAACACCGAGAGTTTGTCTATACAATATAACTATAACACCGACAGTTTGTCTATACAATATAAATATAACATCGACAGTTTGTCTGTATAATATAAATATAACACCGACAGTTTGTCTATACAATATAAATATAACATCGACAGTTTGTCTGTATAATATAAATATAACACCGACAGTTTGTCTGTACAATATAAATATAACAACGACAGTTTGTCTGTACAATATAACTATAACACCGACAGTTTCTCGTTTCTCTGTACAATATAAATATAACACCGATAGTTTGTCTATACAATATAAATTTAACATCGACAGTTTGTCTGTATAATATAAATATAACACCGACAGTTTGTCTGTACAATATAAATATAACACCGACAGTTTGTCTATACAATATAAATATAACACCGACAGTTTGTCTGTACAATATAAATATAACACCGACAATTTGTCTGCATAATATAAATATAACACCGACAGTTTGTCCATACAATATAAATATAACACCGACAGTTTATCTGTATGATATAAATATAACACCGACAGTTTGTCTGTACAATATAAATATAACACCGACAGTTTGTCTATATAATTTAAATATAACACCGACAGTTTGTCTATACAAAATAACTATAACACCGACAGTTTGTCTATACAATATAACTATAACACCGACAGTTTGTCTGTATAAAATAAATATAACACCGACAGTTTGTCTATACAATATAAATATAACACCGACAGTTTGTCTATACAATATAAATATAACACCGACAGTTTGTCTGTACAATATAAATATAACACCGACAGTTTGTCTGTATAATATAAATATAACAACGACAGTTTGTCTATACAATATAAATATAACACCGACAGTTTGTCTATACAATATAACTATAACAACGACAGTTTGTTTCTATAATATAAATATAATACCGACAGTTTGTCCATACAATATAACTATTACAACGACAGATTGTCTGTATAATATAAATATAACACCGACAGTTTGTCTATACAATATAAATATAACACCGACAGTTTGTCTATACAATATAAATATAACATCGACAGTTTGTCTATACAATATAACTATAACACCGACAGTTTGTCTATACAATATAATTATAACACCGACAGTTTGTCTATATAATTTAAATATAACACCGACAGTTTGTCTATAAAAAATAACTATAACACCGACAGTTTGTCTATACAATATAACTATAACACCGACAGTTTCTCTATACAATATAAATATAACACCGACAGTTTGTCTGTATAATATAAATATAACACCGACAGTTTGTCTATACAATTTAAATATAACACCGACAGTTTGTCTATACAATATAAATATAACACCGACAGTTTGTTTTTACAAAATAAATATAACACCGACAGTTTGTCTGTATAATATAAATATAACACCGACAGTTTGTATATACAATATAACTATAACAACGACATTTTGTCTGTATAATATAAATATAACACCGACAGTTTGTCTATACAATATAACTATAACAATGACAGTTTGTCTATACAATATAAATATAACACCGACAGTTTGTCTATATTATTTAAATATAACACCGACAGTTTTTCTATACAGTATAAATATAACACCGACAGTTTGTCTATACAATATAACTATAACACCGACAGTTTGTCTATATAATATAAATATAACATCGACAGTTTGTCTATACAATATAAAGATAGCATCGACAGTTTGTCTGTATAATATAAATATAACACCGACAGTTTGTCTATACAATATAAATATAACACCGACAGTTTGTCTGTATAATATAAATATAATACCGACAGTTTGTCTATACAATTTAAATATAACACCGACAGTTTGTCTGTACAATATAACTATAACAACGACAGTTTGTCTGTATAATATTAATATAACACCGACAGTTTGTCTATACAATATAAATATAACACCGACAGTTTGTCCATACAATATAAATATAACACCGACAGTTTGTCTGTACAATATAAATATAACACCGACAGTTTGTCTATACAATATAACCATAACAACGACAGTTTATCTATACAATATAAATATAACACCGACAGTTTGTCTATACCATATAAATATAACACCGACAGTTTGTCTATACAATATAAATATAACACCGACAGTTTGTCTATACAATATAATTATAACACTGACAGTTTGTCTATATTATTTAAATATAACTCCGACAGTTTGTCTATACAATATAACTATAACAACGACACTTTATCTATACAATATAAATATAACACCGACAGTTTGTCTATATTATTTAAATATAACACCGGCAGTTTTTCTATACAGTATAAATATAACACCGACAGTTTGTCTATACAAAATAACTATAACACCGACAGTTTGTCTGTAAAATATAAATATAACACCGACAGTTTGTCTGTATAATATAAATATAACACCGACAGTTTGTCTATACAATATAAACTATAACACCGACAGTTTGTCTATTTAATATAAATATAACATCGACAGTTTGTCTATACAATATAAATATAGCATTGACAGTTTGTCTGTATAATATAAATATAACACCGACAGTTTGTCTATACAATATAACTATAACACCGACAGTTTCTCGTTTCTCTGTACAATATAAATATAACACCGACAGTTTGTCTATACAATATAAATATAACATCGACAGTTTGTCTGTATAATATAAATATAACACCGACAGTTTGTCTATACAATATAAATATAACATCGACAGTTTGTCTGTATAATATAAATATAACACCGACAGTTTGTCTGTACAATATAAATATAACAACGACAGTTTGTCTGTACAATATAACTATAACACCGACAGTTTCTCGTTTCTCTGTACAATATAAATATAACACCGATAGTTTGTCTATACAATATAAATTTAACATCGACAGTTTGTCTGTATAATATAAATATAACACCGACAGTTTGTCTATACAATATAAATATAACATCGACAGTTTGTCTATACAATATAAATATAACATCGACAGTTTGTCTATACAATATAACTATAACACCGACAGTTTGTCTATACAATATAAATATAACGCCGACAGATTGTCTAATTAATATAAATATAACAACGACAGTTTGTCTATACAATATAAATATAACACCGACAGTTGGTCTATATAATATAAATATAACACCGACAGTTTGTCTATACAATATAACTATAACACCGACAGTTTGTCTATACAATATAAATATAACACCGACAGTTTGTCTATACAATATAAATATAACACCGACAGTTGGTCTATATAATATAAATATAACGCCGACAGTTTGTCTGTATAATATAACTATAACAACGACAGTTTGTCTGTATAATATAGATATAACACCGACAGTTTGTCTATACAGTATTAATATAACACCGACAGTTTGTCTATACAATAAAATATTACACCGACAGTTTGTCTGTACAATATAATTACAACACCGACAGTTTGTCTGTACAATATAAATATAACACCGACAGTTTGTCTGTACAATATAAATATAACACCGACAGTTTGTCTATACAATATAAATATAACACCGACTGTTTGTCTGTACAATATAAATATAACACCGACAATTTGTCTGCATAATATAAATATAACACCGACAGTTTGTCCATACAATATAAATATAACACCGACAGTTTATCTGTATGATATAAATATAACACAGACAGTTTGTCTATACAATATAAATATAACACTGACAGTTTGTCTATACAATATAAATATTACACCCACAGTTTGTCTATACAATATAACTATAACACCGACAGTTTGTCTATATAATATAAATATAACACCGACAGTTTGTCTATACAATATAAATATAACATCGACAGTTTGTCTGTATAATATAAATATAACACCGACAGTTTGTCTATACAATATAAATATAACATCGACAGTTTGTCTGTATAATATAACTATAACACCGACAGTTTGTCTATACAATATAACTATAACACCGACAGTTTGTGTATACAATATAAATATAACACCGACAGTTTGTCTGTACAATATATATATAACACAAACAGTTTGTCTATACAATATAAATATAACACCGACAGTTTGTTTATACATTATAAATATAACACCGACAAACACAATATCAATATAACACCGACAGTTTGTCTGTATAATATAAATATAACACCGACAGTTTGTCTATACAATATAAAAATAATGCCGACAGTTTTTCTATACAATATAAATATAACACCGACAGTTTGTCTATATAATTTAGATATAACACCGACAGTTTGTCTATACAAGATAACTATAACACCGACAGTTTGTCTATAGAATATAAATATAACACCGACAGTTTGTCTATATAATATGAATATAACACCGACAGTTTGTCTATACAATATAAATATAACATCGACAGTTTGTCTGTATAATATAAATATAACATCGACATTTTTTTTGAATAATATAAATATAACACCGACAGCTTGTCTATATAATATGAATATAACACCGACAGTGTCTCTGTACAATATAAATATAACACCGACTGTTTGTCTATACAATATAAATATAACACCGCCAGTTTGTCTATATAATATAAATATAACACCGACAGTTTGTCTGTACAATATAAATATAACACCGACAGTTTGTCTATATAATATAAATATAACACCGACAGTTTGTAAATATAATATAAATATAACACCGACAGTTTGTCTGTACAATATAAATATAACACCGACAGTTTGTCTATATAATATAAATATAACACCGACAGTTTGTCTATATAATATAAATATAACACCGACAGTTTGTCTATATAATATAAATATAACACCGACAGTTTGTCTGTAAAATATAAATATAACACCGACAGTTTGTCTGTAAAATATAAATATAACACCGACAGTTTGTCTATACAATATAAATATAACACCGACAGTTTATCTGTATAATTTAAATATAACACCGACAGTTTGTCCATACAATATAAATATAACACCGACGGTTTGTCTATACAATATAACTATAACAACGACAGTTTATCTATACAATATAAATATAACACCGACAGTTTGTCTTTATTATTTAAATATAACACCGACAGTTTTTCTATACAGTATAAATATAACACCGACCCTTTGTCTATACAATATAACTATAACACCGACAGTTTGTCTATTTAATATAAATATAACACCGACAGTTTGTCTATACAATATAAATATAGCATCGACAGTTTGTCTGTATAATATAAATATAACACCGACAGTTTGTCTATACAATATAAATATAACACCGACAGTTTGTCTATACAATATATTTATAACACTGACAGTTTGTCTATATTATTTAAATATAACTCCGACAGTTTGTCTATACAATATAACTATCACACCGACAATTTCTCGTTTCTCTGTACAATATAAATATAACACCGACAGTTTGTCTATACAATATAAATATAACATCGACAGTTTGTCTGTATAATATAAATATAACACCGACAGTTTGTCTATACAATATAAATATAACATCGACAGTTTGTCTATACAATATAAATATAACATCGACAGTTTGTCTGTATAATATAAATATAACACCGACAGTTTGTCTGTACAATATAAATATAACACCGACAGTTTGTCTGTACAATATAACTATAACACCGACAGTTTCTTGTTTCTCTGTACAATATAAATATAACACCGATAGTTTGTCTATACAATATAAATATAACATCGACAGTTTGTCTGTATAATATAAATATAACACCGACAGTTTGTCTATACAATATAAATATAACATCGACAGTTTGTCTATACAATATAAATATAACATAGACAGTTTGTCTGTATAATATAAATATAACACCGACAGTTTGTCTATACAATATAAATATAACACCGACAGTTTGTCTATGCAAAATAACTATAACACCGACAGTTTGTCTATACAATATATCTATAACACCGACAGTTTGTCTATACAATATAAATATAACACCGACAGTTTGTCTGTATAATATAACTATAACAACGACAGTTTGTCTGTATAATATATATATAACACCGGCAGTTTGTCTATACAATATAAATATAACACCGACAGTTTGTCTTTACAATATAAATATTACACCGACAGTTTGTCTGTATAATATAAATATAACACCGACAGTTTGTCTGTACAATATAAATATAACACCGACAGTTTGTCTGTACAATATAAATATAACACCGACAGTTTGTCTATACAATATAAATATAACATCGACAGTTTGTCTATACAATATAAATATAACACCGACAGTTTGTCTATACAATATAAATATAACACCGACAGTTTGTCCATACAATATAAATATAACACCGACAGTTTGTCTGTACAATATAACTATAACACCGACAGTTTGTCTGAACAATATAAATATAATACCGACAGTGTGTCTGTACGATATAACTATAACACCGACAGTTTATCTCTATGATATAAATATAACACCGACAGTTTGTCTATACAATATAAATATTACACCGACAGTTTGTCTATACAATATAACTATAACACCGACAGTTTGTCTGTATAATATAAATATAACACCGACAGTTTGTCTATACAATATAAATATAACACCGACAGTTTGTCTATGCAAAATAACTATAACACCGACAGTTTGTCTATACAATATATCTATAACACCGACAGTTTGTCTATACAATATAAATATTACACCGACAGTTTTGTTTTGCCAGCTTACCGTTCCAAGTTGATAACTTTTTATGCATTTTTGTTTATTTTCTCTTCGGTTTTTTCTTCACGTTTTCGTTGACTTAGGACTTTATTGTCAATGCTTGTACAAACTTAATATTTTAGAATCATCGGATATCCGAATCGACTTTGGTATCCGGATATTCGCTTAAAAATGTAAAATTTTAAACATTTAATTAAATGTTTTGGCCATTTTGCTAAGTTATCTTTCTGGTGTCATGTCAGTGTGCATTCACGCATACGCAGGTTTAACGGATAATCGACAGGTGGTGACAGGTGGTGACACGCCGTATTGTATATTTGGCTTCACAGTTTTAGAAATGTGCTAAAACATGATGGTATGTATAATTACATGCTAATTAGCCGCCAACGTTTGAAGCTTCTACTGATGCATTTTGTTTAGCGAATTCTATCTTTAATTTTAATGATGAATTTCACATTTTAGAAATGTGCTAAAGCTTATGTAAAATAATTTGCCCATTAACAGCCATTGTTTGAAGCTATTACTTATCCATTTTGATTAAGGATTATTATCTTTAATTTCGTTTGTTCGGCTTTATTAAGAAGAGATAGAGCTACAATTATGTAGACAATTAACAGGTTTGTCGGCAAAGATCAGTTACTCGTTTAATTAAGTCCGTTTGGAGTGTATACATGAATTGATGAATTTATTATGTTTTCATTTGATCACGGTGATCTTGACTTTTTTACATCCACTTCCTTAACAAATTATTGGTTATGCCTTCAATCTTCAGTCCGATGTTTGACGACATTTTGTGAGGTCCGTAGACAAATCCAACGCAAAATGTAATTACTGCAGCGTAGAGCTAGCGTATGGCGGCGGCACATCCAACCTCCGCAACGACTTGAAAAATAAGCACCCACAAACACAAACAATACAGATATGCTTGTTTCATCATGTGCTTCTATATTTTTGTTACATTTTCGTAAAGATTGTTAGCTGCTGTAAAAATTGGGTATTTGATAATTTACAACGTTTTCAAATAAATGTGCTTCGCATGTACGCATGTTTTCTTTGATCAGATATATGTTTGATTTATTCATTTTAATGTGAATTAAAATTACCAAATCGTTTAATTATTTCCATTGTAATGACGATTTATTTATGTCAATGGAAACGTTAGGAATCTCGCACACATCCGACTGCAACAGTCAAATTAACTAAGATTTACTTAGAATTTATATACTAAGATTTATATTCGGATATCCGGATATCCGTTCTGATCGTTCGACGGATATCCGGATACCAAATTTAGTATCTTTTGACATCCCTTATATTTTTCTATATTGTAACTCTCATGGGAACTTTTTTATATTTTGTAAGGTATAGTGGCCTAGCCTGTTAAAGGTACCATTGTCTTACGTTAAAGTAAGAATGTTCTTGTAACGTATTTCTGTTATAATGTTTATACAAGTATTTCTAATTCTGCATTTTCCACCAAAAGGGAGCAGATCTGACCATCCCTGAGGTAGATAGGCACTAATGTAGTGCCTACTGTTGTAGTTTTTTTTTCCAATAAACCTACGTCCCTGTAAGATATAGACCTTCACTTGTTGATGTATTAGTGGTTTGAATTACGTACACCAGTCATAGTAAATACATTGTAAACGGTTACCTGACTTAACTATATTCTAACTTTTGGTGGATATATTTTAAAGCAATTAGCAGTCAATCTTATCATGTAACGTCTATATACCGTAATTTTATGGTTAATGTATGTTTTGCTTACCCTGATTACCAGTTAAAAAACAGAACACTCGCTTATTGGCAAACGTCGCCTACGTTTTAACGCTCAGAGTGAAACACCAAGGGAGGTAAATCAGGTTATGGTAACAGTTATGAAAATGTATGGGTTAGCTTTCTTATCCAATATAGCCAGTAGGCTTTAATTTATCGTTCTGTCTTCGGATATCTTCCAATCTTTGTTGATACTCTTTTGACGTGCCTACAAGAAATCCTAAAAGATGAAGGTGTATATGTTTATGTTAGATAGTAAGTCAAAGAACGAAGTACCGGTCTGTTTTTAATAATTATACAACCTCAATATGCAAGGTACATGGCCTGCTTGAAAAACGCATCGACTTATTGACTTGGATGTATGAAGAAACAAAAAGGCATATTAAGCATATTTATATACGTGTGCATTCTGTCGCGTATTCACGCTTATATTGCAGTGTAATGACAATAGCTTCGTTGTTTATCATGTCTTGCTAAATACCGCCACATATAAATGATATAACTGTAAAAACGTTATCACGACTTCTCTGATTACTCTGGCCAAGACGATTGCGTACAAATTTACAGGAGCTCGGGCCTAGATGACGGACATGTTTCATATTTCCATAACGTTCACACAATGTGCGCTCGCACTTTCACAATCCTTTTTTGTCACTAAATTAACATGGAACGCTCATAGTTTTGTGTATTTTTTATTAATATATAAAACAAAAGTATAAATAAATTCAATAAAATGCCATGACAATAGTACAGACACCTTTCGACACCTACTGTTCTACTATTGTGATTACAAACGCGTTTACCCTTGTTAGATAGTTCAGTATCGTTATGGACTAAACACAAACTTTTATCTTGTCTCTTTTGAAAGAAAGTAATGACTTGATGGTATTTAAAGAAGAAATCAGACTACGGTTAAAATTTTACATATCACTGCGTTAGAAAATCTGTCATGCTAAAGTAATAATTAATCAGAATAATTGTTGTTCAAAGTAATAAGCAATCAGAATAGGTTGTTGTTCAAAGTAATAAGCAATCAGAATAGGTTGTTGTTCAAAGTAATAAGCAATCAGAATAGGTTGTTGTTCAAAGTAATAAGCAATCAGAATAGGTTGTTGTTCAAAGTAATAAGCAATCAGAATTGGTTGTTGTTCAAAGTAATAAGCAATCAGAATAGGTTGTTGTTCAAAGTAATAAGCAATCAGAATAGGTTGTTGTTCAAAGTAATTAATAATCAGAATCGGTTATTGTTTAAAGTAATAAGTAATCCGACTTGTTTGCTGTTAAATAATTTTGTATTTTTTTGTCTGTGCGTTTGAATACCACCACCACCTCACCATAACACAATATCCCCACACCTCAATAGTACCATGAGTAAACTATAACACCAAAACACAACCCCATACCACCACAACAATACCACCAGGCTAACACCACATGATCACATCACATTTATACGAGCACACTACCTTTACCACACCACCAACCCACCACCACCTTTGCACCACCAGACCACTAGGCACCACCACGATACACCACCGAACCAGCATACCAACGTAACCAACATAACCAACATAACACTACTGTTTCTCCACCACTACAAAATGACACAAACAAAATAACCATCATAACTCCAGCAAACCACCACACCACTACCACCATACAACCAACACCATACAACCATCAACACACCACCACGTATCAGCATTCAGCTATTACTTTACAACAGAACCACCACCAAACAATTACCGTACCACAAGCAGACCACTAAACAACCATCACACCAACTCACATCTAGCACACCAATACCACAATGCAACCATCACCACACCACCGCCACACCAGCATACCTCTTTAACCTTAATAGAGAACAGCCACCACACCATCACTTTACCACCAGCATACCACCAAATAACCATCACACCAACTCACAACTACCACCACCATGCTACATGTACGATCCCAAGCTGAAACTATACCGATACCTTGCCAAAACACCATCAAATCACCGCTACCAAACCACCACAATGTCACTTCCAACATACCGACCAATAATACCATATCACTACCATACCACCACACCACAACCAACCCCCCACACCACCATACCACAGAAATACACCATCATCATAGAACCAAGACTACACCACCATACCACACACTACATTTGCACAAAAACATCACCACCATGACCACAACACTTGTTACCACATCCATACCACCACACTAATACCATATGACACCACCACCACACGACCTCCACACTACTATACCACGAACTCGCCGCACCATACCACCGCGACAACACAATCTACAACCACCGCCATATCGCCACTACAAACACCACAACAATACATAAAAACGATTACACCACCATACCTCCAGCACACTTTTACCCTCACTGCATCACCACCAACACGCAACAACCACAACACCACTATCACTACACAACTTCAATAATCACACCACTTTTACACTACCACCACCATTTTTTCACTATCACACTACCAACACCACTCCACGTTCATACTACCACAGTAACATCACCCCAATCACAAAACCATCACATCACCATCACACCATCACCATCATAGCACCATCGCATAACAATTACATCATAACAATCATACAACCACCAACACACCACCATCAACACCGCCATTACACAACCACCATCACCACCACCACCATACCACCATCACATTATTTTCACATCACAAACATCACACCACCTTCAAAATACCACCGTCACATCACCACCATCACATCACCACTTTCACACCACAACCATTCACACATTAATCATCACACATGAACCAGCACACATCAACTACCACACTATTTCCAAACCACACCATCACCATCCCACCTCCATAATCATACCACATCCATCACAACAACGCAATTATACCAGCACCATCACTTCACCACCCACACAACATCGCCATAACACCACCACACTCACATTAGAGCCATCCCATCAACACAATTATATCACCACCATCACCGTCACACCCAACAATCCCACATTAACCATATTACACTCCAACCAACACACATAAACCATCTTACATCAACAAAACACACAACAGCCTGCGCACAACAACCATCCCACCACAATCATTCATCCCACATCAACCATCCACAATAACCATCACACAACATATATCCCACAACAACCATTACAACACCATCAACCATCACAAATCAACTATCACCCAGCAGCTATCAAAGAGCAACGATCACACAACAACCATCACATAACTACCAGTACACCATCATTATCTCTCAACCATCTCTCCACCATCACATCACCACAATATCCATGGTCATACCACTACACCATTATCACACCACCACCATCACACCATCACCATCACACCTTCACCATCACACCTTCACCATCGCACCGCCACCATCATACCACCAATACACCGCAACCATCACACCACCACCATTACACCGCCACCATTTCACCACCACCATCACACCGCCACCATAACACCACCACCATCACACCGCCACCATTACACCGCCACCATTACACCGCCACCATCACACCGCCACCATAACACCGCCACCATTACACCGCCACCATTACACCGCCACCATCACACCGCCACCATTACACCGCCACCATTACACCGCCACCATTACACCGCCACCATCACACCGCCACCATAACACCGCCACCATTACACCGCCACCATTACACCGCCACCATCACACCGCCACCATTACACCGCCACCATTACACCACCACCATCACACTGCCACCATTACACCGCCACCATTACACCGCAACCATCACACCGCCACCATCACACCGCCACCACAACACCGCCACCATTACACCGCAACCATCACATCGCCACAATTACACCACAACCATCACACCGCCACCATTACACTGCCACCATTACACCGCCACCATCACACCGCCACCATTACACCACCATCACACCGCCACCATTACACCACCACCATCACACCGCCACAATTACACCGCCACCATTTCACCGCAACCATCACACCACCACTATTACACCGCAACCATCACGACGCCACCATTACACCGCAACCACCACACCGCCATCATTACACCGCAACCATCACACCGCCACCATTGCACCACCACCATTACAACGCTACCATCACACCGCCACCATTACACCGCAACCATCACACCGCAACCATTACACCGCAACCATTACACCGCAACCATCATAACGCCACCATTACAACCCAACCATCACACCACTATCATAACACCGCAACCATTACACCGCAACCATCACACCGCCACCATTACACCGCCACCATCACACGGCCACCATCACACTGCCACCACTACACCGCAACCATCACACCGCAACCATCACACCGCAACCATCACACCGCAGCCATCACACCGCAACCATTACACCGCAACCATCACACCGCAACCATTAAACCGCCACCATCACACCGCCAACAATACACCGCCACCATCACACCACCACCATTACACCGCAACCATAACACCGCCACCATCACACCACCATCACACAACCACCACCATTACACCGCAACCATCCCATTGCCACCATTATACCGACACAATCGCCCAGCCCCCTCACATCACCACCATCACACCGACATCATCTGCCACCATCACGTCACCACCATCACACCACTACAATCACACCACCACCATCACACCAACATCACCCGCCATCATCACACCTCCATAATCACACCACCATCACCACACAACCTCCATCACACCACCACCATCCCCCCACCACCATCAGACCTCCATAATCACACCACCACCATCACACCTTCAAAATCATACCACATCCATCACACCACCACCATCACTTCACCTGCATCACACCATCGCCATCAAACCACCACCATCACACCTCCATAAGCAGACCACCACCATCACACCTCCATAACCATACCACTACCATCACACCACATCATCACACCAACATCATCACACCACCACCATCACACCTCCATAATCATACCACCACCATCACCCCACCACCATCACCCAACCACCATCACACCACCGCCATCAAACCACCACCATCACACCGCCAGAAGCAGACCACAGCCAGCACATCCAACGAGCCCACCCACAAACAGCACACCGCAGAGCAGACACAGCCAGAACACCACCACAGCACACCACCACCAGCACACCACAGCAGCACACCAGCAGCAGCACACCACCACCAGCACACCGGCAGAAACAGACGACCACCAGCACAGCACCACCAGGACACCGCCAGGAGCAGACCACCACCAGCACACCGCCAGAAGCACACCGCCACCAGCACACCGCAGAAGCAGAGCACCACCAGCACACACCACCAGCACCACCACAGCACCACCACCAGCACACGCCAGAAGCAGACCACCACCAGCACACCGCCAGAAGCACACACCACGAGCACACCGCCAGAAGCGGACCACAGCCAGCACACACCACCAGCACACCACCAGAACCAGCCCACCGCCAGAAGCAGACAACAGCCAGCACACAACACCAGCACACCACCACCAGCACACCTCCAGAAGCAGACCACGACCCGCAAGGCACCATCAGCACACCACCATCATCACATCACCACCATCACACCACCACCATCACACCACCACCATCACACCTCCATAATCATACCACTATACTCATGACACCATCATCAAACCACCACCATCACACCACAACCATCACACCACCACCATCACACCACCACCATCACACCTCCATAATCACACCTCCACCATCACACCTCCATAATCATACCACTACCATCATGCCACCATTATCACACCACCACCACCATCACACCACCACCATCACACCACCACCATCACACCACCACCATTCTTTTGCCATACCTCGACGATTTTGTAAAAGCAGTCGTGTGTCATTAACTTGATTTAGCTGTGTGTAATTTGACCTTCAATCTTAGATACAATGTAAACAGGAAGTTACATCCGGGTGATTTGAGTAGTGCACAAAACCACTTTATCTAGGATCCAGGATCTCATCCCTCATCCTTAAATAATACTCATCTTTAAATAATAAGCTGTAAAGCGATGACATCAAAATAAAAGGATGGGATGGGATTTGCCAGCATTTCTGCCGATACTGAGCAGCGACATTTCTATTATTATAGCACATGGGCACTTATGAGGTGCCCAGGGACTTCACCTGGCCGGTCTATAAAACTGACACTGAAGAGTCAGGTTGAACGCTGTCCACTCAGCCCCGATGGTTAGGAGGGAAGCCACTACTACCAACTTTAAAGTCTTGGTTTGAACCGGTCGGGGCTTGAACCCGCGACCTTTCGATCCGCAAGCCGATGCTGCTGTACCACTTGAACTATTGCAGCCGGTTAAAATAAAGCATCCGGTTGTTGTTAGCTATTTGTCTCAAGGTTATTGAAAATCGTATCTTTCATGCTTATATTAAATTACAAATGTATAATGAACAAAATATTAAATTTTAAATGTGCTATAAGTTATTTGGCTGCTTACAATTGCAACACCAAATACAAAAAGAAGCGTGGACGGTAATTCATAGAACAGCGTAAATATAAATAAACGCTGCTATTGGTCTTGCGAAGTATATTACCTTTTGTTTTATGTATATAATGCGCATGCAAATAAGAATTCTGTGTATGTATTTTGTGATGGGTTCTGGGCAAACGCATACACGCAATTTAAGAGAACTGCATACACAGTTGAGCATTGTTTCTGTTTTTGTAATTTGTTGATGCTCCTATATTTGTACGTGGTCATACGTATGTACCTACGCTGTTTATTGTTCTACGTACATGCGTACGCTGATGGTGGTAGATTGTGGTTCTATATTGTTGATTGTACTACGTATGGTCCTACGTATGTAGGTGGGCTTCTGATTGTCCTACGAATGGTCCTACGTATGCAGGTGGGCTGTTGATTGTCCTACATATGATCTGTTGATTGACCTACGTTTGATCTTACGTTTGCAGTTGGGCTGTTGATTGTCGTACGTACGAGAGATAATTAATTTTTTCAGAATTTTGTCACACTTTATTCAATATTCAAAGCAAGCACGTGAAAACAAGGCGGAATCCATCCGTTGTAAAGAACAACAAAAACATATACAATAGCTTAATACATAATCGGCATACGTAGCCTCCAATATAAATAGTAATGCGCGTACGGGACACAGTTAACCGTTTTGGCGATTTCATTTACGTTGACGTTTTTAGATGACTTCGTCGTTAAAGAGCAAACTTAGACGATTCGAAGTACCTTGTACACCGTCGGTGCGTATGGAACCACTGTGCAAACACCTTCTCATATCACGAAGATGCAAAGTGAACGCGTGACCGGAACCGCGGACCCTTCAACTGCCTTTTGATTGTTGAAAAAATGGAAAAATCAAATGGACTCAAATCTGGGGAGTGTAGTGGGTGTGTCGCTGAACCAAAACCGATGTCCAGCTGAGTACGTTCTGCAGTTTGAGACTCAGGAATTGTCCAGGTGTAGTATAAAATGCTCCATCGGGACGCTGGGTCGTTTTTTCCCCACAAAGCATCTGACAAGTCAGGTCGGAGTACCTCAAATAAGCAAGTCAATGTCGTGTCATACATTGAAATGTTACTTGAAATCTTACTTTAATACAGGAAATTGTCCCATTCATGTGTTGATTGTTAGTTATGCGGATGCAACGTTTAACTAACATGCGATAAACCTTTTCTGTTAAAACCTTAACATAGTATTATACATGTATAAGTAAATATATTTATATAATAGAAAAATGCATTAATGACTTATTTCAAGTAATTTATAATTAAGCTTTATTTTTCGAACTCCCAAAGAATTTTAGGGAAAGTCGGCCGTGTCCGCATACTGTTTAAATCAGCCACTGGTAATTGGACACCAATTACCAGTGGCTGATTTAAACAGTATGCGGACACGGCCGACTTTCCCTAAAATTCTTTGGGAGTTCGAAAAATAAAGCTAAGGGGAAGAAAATAAAGCTCAGGGGAAGAAAAATGCAAAGGCCGCTGAAAGAGAATGTTATCAGTTTATTCACGGCCTTGCTTTTTACCGCAGGGAGAATTCGTCATTAGATGTTTTAAACACATACCATCAGTCAATCTATAAATAGAACACAACCTATAATTTGATTACCCAAACATGCTCTAGGTAACAGATTGCCCAAAATGATACAAATAGAGTTTTATTTTACCAATGGTCTTTGAAATACAATGAAAATAATGTAAAAAGTACGATTTAGTTTGATATTTGCTGTCACTGTCCATCATATAGGAAATCCCTATGCGCTAAGGTTTATGTAATCCTATAGCTAAAGCTTGTTTCGTCAACTACGACATTAACATCATCGACACGTCCTAATAACATTCGATTAAATTTTTTGGCGTACATACATACACACTGAACCGCACTATCCGCACTTCAGATTGATTTAAGATAATTTATCACTATCAAACCAATCAGCGTATTGTTTATGACGGATACACATTACCTACAGGTATATTACAGGTATATTACTGAACAGGACATACCTTTATTTATCCATGTATACATCGTTGAGAAATACATACAATTTTTGATGAAAATCCATTAACGAAGGTTCCGGTTGTGGGAATAAAGTGGCAGAGGGTTGGGGGGAAGGTTGGCGGCAAACTTGAGCTTGATCTTTTGTTCTTTGCAAATTTCACTATAAATAACGTTTCTTATTAGCTCTAATGTACACAATGTATGACACTTAATACAATAACTGGCACGTTCTTGAAATATTCGTTAGATACAGTTCAATTTGTTAACCAGGCTTCATTAGTTTTATTAGTTATCAGTATGTCCTAGTTAGCAACACGTGTTTTGTCAAGTCATGAATGTCAAGTCTGTCCCCTGGTTTTAATCTTAGCACTGGCATCTTTTTTCGAGACCAGCCTAGTAGAAACGTAATCTTGCCAACCGTAGTGTTTTTTCTTTGCCGGAATGACATACATCCTTGTGTATTCAAGGCAAGTTTGCGATAAACACCACTGCGAAGGAGACCACTACGAAGGAGGTTCGAAACCATAGATAACACTGTTTCTCGCGTGTTCTATTTTCCAGTCGACCTTCTGAGAGCTTTCATTCTCAACCTCCTCGGCCGAATGAGGCAGACAACAAGCTGACACGCACGTGACTAAGGCCACGTTAGCATTAAAAGATGTACAAATAGCCCGTGCCATCTTCTGGAAATACCACAGGTCAGCTTTCACTTCAACTTGCCTCGAAAGTCACTTTCCTGTATGCTTGTCAGACTGTTATAACCAATACATGTATATCAGTATAGGCAAATAAGAAAAGGTCCTATCAAAATTTCCACAGATATTTAAAACTACTCTACCTCTAGACAAAGGCAAACAGGGTAAATGTAAATGTGACAAAAACAAAAAGACGAGACATAACATACAAAAGGAAAAACCATCAATTACCATCAATTAATAAGTACAGCCAGTGCTTAAATCTGGTTTGTGGAGCGCTCCAACCTCGTACTTCCAGAAGGTTTTTCTATCAACAGACAGTGTTAATAAAATAATCTCGTCAAAGTGAAACAACTAACAGAAATCAACTGCATCGGGAGTTAAAACAGATACAATGAACTTATATACATACAAAATAGCTAGTAATAACATTAACTATCAACATGTATACACACGTTGAGATTTTCGTGTATAAAGTTGATATTAATCTTTGGCTTGTTAATTAATTCGTGCCGAGCATATGTTGTTGTTTGAAGCTTTAAATAGCTAGCTGTGATGCGTATATAAAGATATACTCAATGGAAGTCCTACTTTTACACATGGTACACGTGTAACTCCCGTACACAAATAGGGCATAATTAAGAAACTTTTAGCTAAAACTCTCACCTTGATCATTACTTGCTTCCTTTTCCCAACTTTTTTTCTGACCCTTACTACCATATACCACATTTAAACAATACGTACATGTATATGCTTAAATAGATTATGACCTGGAAGAGAAAAAAAGAAACAACGGAAAAAGACGTTTTGATTTCGGGTACAAGGTATACTGTTTTACAATGGATCTGCCATCTTTGGCCGTAATAATTATGAGCCTAATCCTCACTTAACACCATTTGACTACATGCATATAATGAAAGCGAATAATTTTAAACATACGGAAGAAGAAAGAGATCAAGACTGTTTCCAGGCTGTCAAATGATTCCAAAATTCCTTTATTTCTCCTAATATTTAGATCAAAATCCTATAATCTGAAAAACCTCCTATACTTTTCTGTATTTTAAAAAAAATATTCCTATATTTTTAAGTAAATTTGTCGCCGATATATGAAGAGAGTAAATTTTGCGTTGATATTGCTTTTGGCTTCGTTTTTTTACAGGTAAGAGCATTTCATATCACAATCCTTCAGACAATGCTGTTGTGCTCCTTTCCAGCACATGTATGGTCACCTTGCAAGGGAGTACAATAAGTCTTTTAGGTGACTATTAAGATGATGGTGATGGTAATGCGCCTTGCAGCGGCCTTCTGCCTGGATTAGGATGCTTATGTTCAAAGTTAATGGTGTCCATCATTTTTGACAGTAGACATTTTGGACATTGATTATTGTAGAAACAGTAAATGTACAGGCAAGAATTGTTACTATAAGGGCCAGTAAATGAAACTAATATAAATTGGAAACTCCTATATTTTGCCTCAAAACTATTCCAATACTCATATATTGGCTACGAAAATATTCCTATGTTCCTGTTATATTTTGGAGGAGACCTGGTTGACAGCCTGTATTAAGCATATTTTAATATTATACACCAATAGTCATAGTTTATCTGGCCATTAAAAGTGAAAAACAACGGGTTGGTCAGACTTTCTATACACGACAGTTTACCATGCAGTGCGTACATTTGTACATTGGTCGAACCATACACGTTTACGGATGTTTAAAATAGTTTAAAAGTGTTTTTCTTTATGACGAAAGGGAAAGGTCAAACACTTTAAACCAAAAATGTGGGAAGGGCCAGCCTACAAAAACATTCAAGTCGGAAACTTTCAAAACATTGGTCATTTATAAAGTAACAATCTTTAAACATATATGCATGCAAAGAAGAAAGCTTGGAACTTAGAAGGGAAAGTTAACAACATAATTATAATGAAAAACTATCCAGTCTGAAGGCATTTAATCATGTCCTGTCAGAGACAGGGTAGTGGTGGTTGGGTGGTTTAACTTGGCTGGGCACAACCTCAGGCGGTAGTGGTATCAGGGGTGGGAGTTAGTGTCCTGCTCACCCTTGGCAGTGCGGTTTACGAGCCCCCAAAACATCCTGTTATACAATCGGAACGCCTCGGATAATTCATAAATCATCTCTCGTCAAGTATGACGGGGAAAACCCATTGAAAATAAACATGTAGGTGCCTGTGACCTTTGGGCCAGTCTATCCGCGGTTGCATGGCTAGGCTACACAGAAACGCAACAGACGATTTCTTAACGAATAACGAGTTTCAACGCAATGCATTTTATAAATAACCTTTATTGACTGGCGTATCCAGTTTTCTAGTGTAAGTCTAGCGGTTTTGCACATAGGCAATCATTGGGTCATTTTTAGCGATGTATGACACCAACATTTTTAGTATATGTAAATATTATAATAATTTGTGTGAAAAGTTTTGATTTAATGTCAATTATTTGTTTTCTTTGTATTTTATGTACAAACTTTACAATAGTTTTATTGTCTTTTTATTTTTCAAGTCATCAATTCAACATAATTATGCATCAATACAATCCAAGTAAACGCATGTATAACTTTTCAAATAAATATATAGAAAATCATACACGCACGCACGCGCGCACCCCCATACCACCACCACCACCACCACCACCACAACAACAACAACAACAACTAAAAAAAGAAAACACAGAAAACAACAACAGACAAATACAAGGATCAATAGCAAAACAACACAAAAAACGTGAGGGGACTCGTACCCACGATCGATAGAACAAAATTTGAGCATCTTAGACCACTGGATTACTGAAAATTGAAAGCATATACTATTTGCTAGCAGGATACATGGTTCCAGCTCTGTTACATAGACGAGTCCAAGTTATGCAAATATTGCACGTTCAATGTCCATCCAGTGAAACGTCGTACATGTTATGTAACCAGTGACCACCTTTATCGCCACACTTCTCCCACCGGTTACGTTTCGCTGTGGCCTTGTCCTGACCTTTCTGCTTATGATAACAATTGAAGGCGAAGTTTTATATTTTGAGTAGGTTTTGATATCTTACACAAGATAATAATATATGTTTACCTGTTTGTTTTGTTTTGTTTTTGAAGTGCATTGCAGCGACCAGTTATGATCATTATAGCAACGTCCAGCTTTTTGGTGGAGAAATACCCCAGGCGCACCGTAAGTCAGCTGGAAGACCTTTTCACATTAAGTCCTTTGCCGCGAACGTGATTCAAATCAACGCGGTGAGAGGTTAAGCAGTCAGAGGAGTTACAAATCCGGGCTCTACCACTACGCCAGGGGCGCCCCGTTATGTATATATACACCGGTTCTTATTGTCTTAAAATGTGACACTTGTCTCGAATCAGTGTTAACTACGTTGCTTGCAGCGCTGTCATCTTAAATAGTTAAATGACTTTAATTTACAACCCTTCACCGGTGTCACAGTATCGAAATAGTCGGCAAACTCTGATTACCTCGTATTGAAATAAGCTTTCCCCAGTCCGAAAACGTGAACCATCTGCTCTATTACTGGACGATCGTGTTTGTGTTATGGTTAATTGCAGCTATTTCCCTTGACATGAATACTTCCTCAAAGCTAATTGTCCCAGCCACTCACGCACTTAGTAGTCAAGAAATCGGCTGGTTCGTTGTCGACCTAACTCTTCCTTCTGAGGACAGAGTTTACTTGTGAGAGTACGGTTTAGGTATAGTTCACGTTTGGAAATAAAAAGAAAAAATAAGTGACGAACGTAACGACTCAGGTATTTCTTATTTTTATGGAAAAAGAAGGTAACCTATGTATGTAAATATTTCTTCGTCTTATGGAAGTAAGTGGATATAATAAATGTATTTCTGTTTTCAAATAACAGGTTGAGAGAGAGAGAAAGAGAGAGAGAGACAGACAGACAGACAGACAGACAGACAGACAGACAGACAGACAGACAGACAGACAGACAGACAGACAGACAGACAGACAGACATACAGACAGACAGACGGAGAGAGAGACCGACCGACAGACAGACAGACAGAGGGACAGACAGAGAGACAGACATACAGAGAGACAGAAAGACAGAGAGAGACAGAAACAGAGAGACAGAAACAGTGTGTGTGTGTGTGTGTGTGTCTGTGTGTGTGTGTGCGTGTGTGTGTGTGTGTGTGTGTGTGTGTGTGTGTGTGTGTGTGTGTGTGTCTGTCTGTATTGCCGATAGATCAAGTGTGTCCATGAAACGCTATATCCAATGTAAGTATCAAAAATAATACTGGTGAGAAATCTTATGTAGTCGAATATTTTAATTTCTTGAATGATTTTTCGCCCTGTTTGCTTAAAAGGGGGGATTTACACACACACACACACACACACACACACACACACACACGCACGCACGCACGCACAAACAAACAAACAAACAAACATACAAACAAACAAAAAGAAAAAGAGGAGCAAGAGGCATATTTGACAATGTGGATAATTTTAAGTTGAGTCACTACCTTCGCTATGCAGAATATTATCCCTGTTCTGAGAGTTTATGCATAATTGCTGGATAAATTGTTGTTTACAAAATTACCTTTATTGTTGGACAGTGCAAATTGTCTAATGTAAAGCTTTAAATGTCAATTATTTCCATATTTATAAACACGAAAGGGATTTCAGCTACAAATAGATATCGACGTCAGAGACTATTCGAACGATTATGTAACAGGATCGCAAAAGTCATTTGGTTTTCTTAGTTTAAAAATAGCCAAATGTGCAACGAAGCACGGATTTGTCAGTAAACCCTAAGGCATCGTCTGGATGACGTTAGACTAAAATAACGTCGGGCGCTGAAGAGCTCGTCATTCGGACGCCGCGTCAGGTTCTGCTAAAATTCGTCTCACACTTATAACGCATGTTCACACTACACCTGTTGGGTAAACGAAACAATGCAGCGTTACAAATACCTTTCTTCATTTCAACTTTGGTATTCCTTCAAACGAACGGCGTCATCATAAGACAATGACAATGTAAGATACTAAATGTACACTAATTGATTGTGTATTATGTGACTTCCTTATAGCGTTCAATTTTGCGCTTTGAAGTGGGTCTTGCGTTCGAACTCCGGCTGCGACTTGCAAAAGACTTTATACATGTATATACTTACTATTGCTTACGCTCGTAATATAATGAAAGTCACTTGAGATTTTCATGAAAAGTGATACTTAAGTGATGGCGAGAATATGCCACCATACATGTAGGTAATCAATCGTAAGATCCACTATCGAGCCAACAAGAGTGCAGTAAATGTTTGATGTCTACATCATATGTGTATTACCGACTTTCCAAAATATATAAGGTTATTGATCTTAAAGCGGCTTAATATAGTAATTAAATTTATTGTTTATCGTGTATTTAATCATTACCTTACTCTTTTCATTACTTGCCTGTATTTATTTGTGTACTTTTATCTTTTTTTTTTCTTCATTTTAATTTCCTTCTTATACATTTGTTACTAACTGTTAGTACAACTATATTGATTCAAGTCTGACTTTGTCTACGTTTTTAACGGTGGTTTAAGACACTTACATCTAAAGATAGTTAATTCGTGTTTGATGATAAGCCTGAATAATTTCTGGTCCTATGCATTTTAATTTCTTCAGTTAAAGGCGATGTCTGACAGTTTGCCTATATCAACTACAATTAACAAACCCTTATCCCTGTTTTGGGGAACTCGAGCATAATTTCTGCACAAACTTATGCTTTAGTTTAAACAAAGACGACTTTGAACACTACCACAGTTACATGTATAAGACAGTACAAAACATGAAAGAGTCGCTCTAAATGGTAAAACTCTAAATAAGCGCACAAGTGATTTCTGCTAAAATACAAGTAGCTACCGACGTCAGAACGGACTACCCGGATGATGACATAACGCACATTCACAAGTAAGTGGTCACGCATGGTGTGTATCTCCGATTTATCGATACATTTCAGTGATACATGTATGTTTTGATAAAATACTTTATCTATGGATTTGTGGAAGATTTTACATGACTTTTCAACGTAACAAAAACTTGGTATGTCCATTTCAACGCATCTTTCTCTGCCCAAACTTTCAGATACGTTTAACGCTTTAGTAATGAGTTTGGTATTGTTGAGGTTCGTATATCAAAGGCAATACAAGGTATGAAGCTGAACCGACAATTATATCTGTATATACCATCATCAATTATAAGATAATGAACGTATTCAAGTGATAATGGTTTGTATAAGTCCCATTTAAATTGTCGAGTATGTAAGTATTTGAAAAAAAAACAACACCTATACAATTGTGAAGAAAGAAATAGACCAGTTTCCCAATCGGCGATTTTTAGGTATCTCTTGACATGGCAAACCGAAAACGAGGCCATACGTGACAGGTTTGAATTTCTGATTACAGTAAATGAATGACATCAAAAGAAGGAACTGCATGCCTTGAAAGTAAAATACTTAAGGTATATACTGAGGAACTGTAACGAAAGGCATCTTTAGTTTATCAGGTTTATGCTTTCTTCTGTCGATTAAATGGCGATTAAGACTGTGCAAAATGCCTTAGACTAATACTTGTATAGCGATATAATGCTAGAATATAGTTGTACAATGTCAACGTAGGAAAAAAAGGTTTTATTTGTATGTGTGTATTTGCATAGTTGCGAGGCAACCTTTTCTGACCAAAAAATATCAGGCATTTTTTGCTGTCTGTTTTCCATTTTAAATCATTCTATATGCAACGTTCGAGGCTCGAAATGTCTAAACTTGTTTTGTTCAATTATACACAAAATTAAAAAAGATAAATAAAGTAAACCGCAGGTATTCTAATACTACGTTAAAGTAGCACTTAGTAACAATTTTAATGTCACAGAGAGACGGTTAATGCAAAATCAATTAATATCATTTAATAAGCGGATGTTTCACACACTCCTTTCTTCTACTCAAACTTGGTAAGAAATCTCATTCGAAGATAAGAGCTCCCCACAAAGTAACCTCTCTGTCGTATTATAAAAGAGACATTGTTCCTTAGCTTCCTAAACACGTATCCTGTCAGCAGAAACCTTTACACATATATGACTTGAAATAGTTATGTAAACAGCACTGTAGGGGTAGGGTTCACAAAACTGCCATGACTAAGAGTTCCGTATGGGGATCAGCTCATATTAATAACCAATCAAAGTGCTATACGTGTCGTATGGCACCCATTACACATCCGACCTCCCACCTGCTACATCGTGGTCACTCCATAGCAACAAGGCTATCCTAATCAAACACGCGACATCGTACAGTACTCGTTTGAGAACACGGGACATATACATATACAGATTTAGTGGAACGTAGTCTATAGTTATTTTTATTATATAAGCAAATAGTTATGGGCATACAGACAGTGATATACGTTTACGCGAGTAACAACATACACGCTTTGCCTTTGAATCAATGGCATTAGTATCATCAAAGTATACAGCTACAAATACATCATTTCTACTCGATGCGGAAAACACATATATGAAACACTTAAAAATATTTACTTGAATTTCTTATAAAATATGCTATCAATCAGAATATATAAGACAAAGTCCTCTGAGCATTGCAAAAATACAAGAAATTGAAAAGACACAGGACCAAGGTATTCACAAGCACGCCAAATGTAAAAGTGAGAACAAATATGTGATGAGGCATTTAACAATAAGAGCAAACCTGACAGTTACCGCTTTGGAACGGTCAGTCGACATAATGGACCGACTGGGGTGCTTAAACCGGTTTTACAGAGCTCTAACCTCGCACTTCCTGATGGGTTTCTCAAATGCAAGCAATGAAAAGAAAACCAATCCATTTGAATAAATGTCCAAGCGCTGACGAAAGTAGTGACGTCATTGAAAAATAATGTCCAAATAGTTTTTAGAAGAGAGATAGGTATTATTTCGATTAGCAGACCTACAAAAACGTTAATAGTAATTGAAATTAACTTTTTTAATCAAGAAAAAAATGACTAGAGAAGAGTAAATGGTTTTAGCATCCTGTTCACGCGGAGATGGAATTGAGGAACGAAAGTCCAATGTCCATCAAAGGAAATACACGTACAAATCCTTATAGGGCGAATTAAATGACAACATAGATTACATGCACGAGGAGATTTTTTACGAGTGTAATGTAAAAAATAATGATATATATAACATACAGCTAAATCAACAACTCCATCATCATATTTCTTTTGACCAGGAAATGGTTTTTTTAAGATTAACAGATACTTTCGTCATTGTTCGTGAATTCACAACATGTATTTGTTGCTGTTGATTTTTACTTTAGTTGTTACCTTTTTCTGATAAAATAAACACGAAAAGTGACGTCCATGTATATACATGTACGAACATTACTGCGATAGCTGTGCCGTTTCAGTTTACTCGACGTCTGTGCACCTGCCAATGCATACTGTGGGACATGTGATCACTGTAAATTGGTGTATTAGACAAATACTATGTAGTCAACAATTTACCGAAGTGTCCAATCCAGAACCAGTCACATACTGATATGTCCGTAATTGGATAATTCTGTCACGTATGGCCTCGTTCTGAATATTGCGGGTCACGTGACTTAGCCTTCTGTGAAAAGGGTCTATAACATGTAGCATCTGTACACAAAACATTGCTTATATCTCCAATCATTTATTAAAAAACGATTCATCCGATGCCTTTTAGTACTTAGCTTACATTTTAGAGACCAGCAAAACGCGTAAATACTTGTAGTTAAATGATTTGTACTTGTCTTGTAAGACATGCACAAGTGTAACTTGTTATAATTATGTTAAATCTTTGAAGCTATGTCATGAAAATGCTAGACCTTTAATAATTTAAATGATAAATTTATGTTAAAGTTCTGATTAGTTACTTGTAGGCACGTGTAATGCAAGAAAAATCAGCTAAAGCCACCGGAGCTTTAAGAGTATACCAAAACAGCGTCAAAATATGTCTGTTTAGTTAATGTACTGAAAGAGGTGTATTAAGTTATTAACAGTATACTTATTTCCATTATATTTGTTTATAAAGGCATTGTCTTTTTTTTCTTCGCGGTTTTATACCACTGAGTTGCCTCAATTGGATGTATAACGAAATACATATTTTAAAAAATGGCTGCAAAAATACATTTTTTTTCAAATTTGTTTAAAAAATAAAACAATTTAACGGAACTAAGACAAACTCAAGAGTTAATCGTCTGCGTTGCCCTTTTTGTGTGTATTTCCATGTAAAGGAAGTTTTTATCACTTATCAGGTACTATGACTGGAGCCATGATATATCGACTGTTATACAACAACTGGCTCTTCTGGTTCAGCTTTGGAGTGCTTTACTGCAGCGCTAGTGAACTTGGTGAGTTTTGAACTAATTTAAACGCTTTTCATAAGTACAATATATAAGTTTAAAATAAGTATTTAAATACATTCTATAAGTAAGACTATATTGTGTTATTCAGACATTAAGAATTATGGTTTGTTAATCGAATTACAGCATTAATTAAATCATATACACTTACACCAAAATACGGCTCAACATAAGTTGTATACGTCAAAATGTTGCAAATCATAGCTCATTTTTGAGCGATGATATCTGTCGATGTAAATGACATATTTCGACGGTGTCGCTTGCGACATTGTCCAGAGTTGTGAGAAAGCTGGATTTCGGAAGCACATATGATTTACCCTGCATGGCATAACTACTCGCGGTCAGTTATTCATACCAGGGAAAAAGGAGTACCTGTATAGAACAAATATGTATGTCTAAGGAGACTTGACGCGTCAACTGTGTCCAGGTATGCTTCAAATGTTAACATTAATATGACTATCTGTTTAAACTGAAAAATCACAATATTGTCTAACTGAGATATTCTTGAAATACAAATTTATACATGAACAATGCCGCGTACAAATTTTACGGCGCAGGAATATCACACAGTGATTACAGGAAAGGGTCAATACGGGGAGTAAAATGTTATTAGAATAAGTGTTCCATTGACTATGATCTATAATCTACTATGCCGAGATGTATGCGACATCCCGCGCGGTGCCTTACTGCGCTCTCAACCATGTTTAGTAATGACAGGGGTCATTCGTATCATCTCAACATCTCGGTCTTAGGCTTCCCCACGCGTTCGAAGAGGAATGGCGTACTCGGGATTTTTAAATTCAGACCACATTAGGTGTAATAGGTAGTAGTTAGGTCATATTCAGTTTATTTTGGTCGAATCTGGTATCATGCATAAGCATTTATTTAAGAACTTAAGGTAAAATTTACGCCACTAATGTGTTGTATATTTTGATGTTTATGCCAAATTTTAACAAAATTCCCCACCAAGTTTTGAATTTATAGATATCCTTTTCTTCTAAAATTGATATTTAATGGGTTTTTTTTGGAAGTAAGAGAACTCCAAATATAATGTTACATCCTCTTAAGGAGAAATGCTTTGCTATTGAGTATCGTTTGGAAACAAATTATACCATTAGACAAACCAATCAAACATGTTACTTGATGGTTTGACGCAAAGCATCTCAAATATGCAATTAATTGTTTATAAACTAAGCACATTTTGGGCTAATCGTCCTATTTTCTGCTGACAAAAAGTCACCGAGCTTTTGCTAGTCAAACGATTTATTTCAGAATTGCCACAAAATATCTAAAATCTATAAAATATTTATAGTAGCAGCAGCTTGTATGATTGATACTGCAAAATATAACTAAAAACTAAACATGTTTTATTCTACATCTGCTAGAATGTTGCCGAAAAAAATGTCAAAGTGAAAACATAGGAAAAACAAGTTGACCATAAGTGCCCGGACCGGGATTCGCACCCTCAACCCCCAGTTTTGTAGCATTTCAACCCTAATTTTGATACTCCTCAGTTGGAGGTGCAGCATTACAGTTGCTTTACCTTAAGTTAAAATGAAGAATCATATAGAAAGTAGTTTCTATCGGATGCTAGTGACTCTGAAGTAACTGTTGTCTCACTATGATGTACAATCTATATTTTAGTAGAGGTATTTATTTTTAGCTGAAGTATTGTCTGCTTTCCAATTTCAAGTGCTTTGTACATTTTATTAACTAGGGAAAAAACTTCGATAATTGTTTGTCCACCTGTAATCGCGTACAGTGTAAACACCACCCAAACGGAGTACAGTGTAAACACCGCCCAAACGGAGATTCTGACCGCTTTGATTTTATTGGGTATGAAAGTATTTCTATACATAAGCCAAAGTTGTGTATGTTTCAGGAACACTGCGCTCACTGAATGCATCGGCCAAACAAAGTACAACCTTCAGGGATACATTGCATTGGAAGGCTAGCAGGGCCGTTGATGGTAGCAATAGAACAGATTCAGACAAGTGTCAATGCTGCTCAGCCACGGTATTCCAGACCAATCCATGGTTACAGATAGACCTTGGCAGATACTACAGGCTCGGATCATTCGAGGTGTTCGCTAGATCAGATAAAACAGGTATGTTGTTATAGCTCGGCATGAATAATATATTCATCTCGTCCTAACCAGGCACGTATCTGGGCCGTTTTCGTAATTACGCAAAAAACACACAATTCCTGTGGGAGGGGGATTCTGCGGTGCATTTTATTTCCGCCCTTAAAATTGAGCAGAAAAAAGAAATGAAAATACAACGTTAAGACACATTATCACTTGACATCTTATCTTGCTCAATTCTGAGAAAATTGAAAAAAGCATTACCTCAATTTTATTGGATAATTGGTCAGCATTTCCCTATATTTAATGCGTACATGCAAGGAACTTAACGCAAAATATGAACGACTAAATTCCTGGCGTGTATAACTTTAACCATTTTAAACCTTTTCATCTCGATTGCTGAAAATAAGATTTTATAACATAGAAACTACAGAAAAAAATTAATCATGACAACCCGGATTAGTCAAAAACTTTCTTATTGAGTTTGGTACTTTTATACTTTCGAATTTTCGAACGAAGGTTACAAACATGCATCAAGTGCGTGATACGCGCCAGCTAACTGATTCCTTCATCTTTTCAAACAGCAATAGTTTAAAATATATTTTACCTTGTACAAATACCGTAGACAATTGTTATTATTGAGAGTGCGCATGCGTCATCGATTCAAATGTGACGTTATGAAAGAGACAAGCAATTGACTCTATTGCTGTACATGTATTAAGCATGATGAACAAAAGTGATGAGTTGAAAACAACTGTTCACATTCTGTAGATGACTCGCAAAAATAAACTTCTATATGACGGTCTCCAACAATCATTAAATTACATGGATCCAGATTTTTAAGATATTGTCAAACGCATGATTAATGTAGTGCTTACTGCTTATTAAGAAGAACTGCAATTTATGAACGTTGTGAATGAAAGATTATGTAATCTACATACATTTTTATTTAGACTAAACACGTCCAGCAGAGTTTTTTTTACATAGTTCACCTGCTAATGACGATAAAAATTCTATATGGCTAATATTTTATAGACGTCACTATCTATGTGCATATTAAATTGTGTTTTAGATTTGAAGTAATCTTAAGTAATAATAAAACAATTATTCAGTGTTGCTATTGTACAATAAAACATTCCAGAAAACGTGTGGGGAATGGACGTTTTCTTTACTAAAGGTGACAATTGGAGCAACGATTACGAAGCTAATATAACTCTGCCCACAAACAACAAAAATGTGCGCTATTTCAACACCACGCTGGCCAACCCTATCATTGCTAGGTACGTTACGATGGTGCTGCCAAGATACGACCTGCTGGTTGTCTGCGAGGTGAACATATACAGCAAAGGTAACTGAAAATTGTTGATAATAACATGCAAGTGACATGATTGAGATTACACACGTAACAATGTAAAAGTAAAATGTACTTATACATGATCACGTTATCTATAACTATATACACGATCATGTTATCTATAACTATATGCATGATCAAGTTATCTATAACTATATTCATGATCACGTTATCTATAACTATATACATGATCACGTTATCTATAACTATATACATGATCACGTTATCTATGACTATATACATGATCACGTTATCTGACTTTATAAATGATCACGTTATCTATAACTATATACATGATCACGTTATCTATAACTATATACATGATCACGTTAAATGACTTTATAAATGATCACGCTATCTATAACTATATACATGATCACGTTATCTATAACTATATACATGATCACGTTATCTATAACTATATACATGATCACGTTATCTATAACTATATACATGATCACGTTATCTATAACTATATACATGATCACGTTATCTATAACTATATACATGATCACGTTATCTATAACTATATACATGATCACGTTATCTATAACTATATACATGATCACGTTATCTATAACTATATACATGATCACGTTATCTATAACTATATACATGATCACGTTATCTATAACTATATACATGATCACGTTATCTATGACTATATACATGATCACGTTATCTGACTTTATAAATGATCACGCTATCTATAACTATATACATGATCATGTTATCTATAACTATATACATGATCACGTTATCTATAACTATATACATGATCACGTTATCTATAACTATATACATGATCACGTTATCTATAACTATATACATGATCACGTTATCTATGACTATATACATGATCACGTTATCTGACTTTATAAATGATCACGTTATCTATAACTATATACATGATCACGTTATCTATAACTATATACATGATCACGTTAAATGACTTTATAAATGATCACGCTATCTATAACTATATACATGATCACGTTATCTATAACTATATACATGATTACGTTATCTATAACTATATACATGATCACGTTATCTATAACTATATACATGATCACGTTATCTATGACTATATACATGATCACGTTATCTGACTTTATAAATGATCACGTTATCTATGACTATATACATGATCACGTTATCTGACTTTCTACATGATCACGTTATCTATAAATATATACATGATCGTGTTATTTATAACCATATACGTAATCACGTTATCTATAATTATATACATGATCACGTTATCTATAAATATATACATGATCACGTTATCTATAACTATATACATAATCACGTTATCTATAACTATATACATGATCACGTTATCTCAAACTATATACATAATCACTTTATCTTTAACTATATACATGATTACGTTATCTATAACTATATACATAATCACGTTATCTATAACTATATACATAATCACGTTATCTGACTTTATAAATGATCACGTTATCTATGACTTTATACATGATCACGTTATCTCTAACTATATACATGATCACGTTATCTATAACTATATACATGATCACGTTATCTATAACTATATACATGATCACGTTATCTATAACCATATACATGATCACGTTATCCATAACTATATACATGATCACGTTATCTATAACTATATACATGATCACGTTATCTATAACTATATACATGATCACGTTATCTATAACTATATACATGATCACGTTATCTATAAATATATACATGATCGTGTTATTTATAACCATATACATAATCACGTTATCTATAACTATATACATGATCACGTTATCTATAAATATATACATGATCACGTTATCTATAACTATATACATGATCACGTTATCTATGACTATATACATGATCACGTTATCTATAACTAAAGACAAGATCACGTTATCTATAACTATATACATGATCACGTTATCTATAACTATATACATGATCACGTTATCTATAACTATATACATGTTCACGTTATCTATAGCTATATATATGATCACGTTACCTTTAGCTATATACATGTAATAACTGTGTTAAGCATGATAACAACTGAAATTTGCTGTTAAAACAAACAACGTTTTGTTTTCGCAAGATTGCCAAGCCGGTACCTACGGTCTCTATTGTAATGAGACATGTGGCCATTGTCTAGGGTCCGACACCTGTGAATCCGTCTTCGGGAATTGCTCCCGTTGCGAGCCTGGATACATCGGAACTAATTGCAAGACAGGTGAGTTTGCCAACAGCTACATGGCTATGACATGCCATTAACCTGTTTATAAAATAATTTTCATACAACTCCTCTCTGATGGAAGTAAGTTTTTTAAAAGCAGAACAACGACACTATTGCTGTAGAAATGGTAAACAATATTCTAAATATAATGTATATTGAACTTATATTTCTTTTAACATTTATAAACTGCCGTGATGTCAAATCTGTGCAATTATTGACATTTCTAACTATGTATTTAAAAACAACAACATGCACAGTAACATTAGAAATACCAAGAGCTAAACTTTTCAAAGGGGCTCGTCTGTTACGCTGCTCATATCTTTCACATTCTTATATCAATCATTTCACAATAAACAGGCTGCTACATCGTCAGTTGTCACCTTTTAAGTGTCTTTATTTCAGATGTTGAAGCCGTTAAAAGGCAATCACCTTACTGCATGTTTGGACTTACTGGAACGCTTTGACATTTTTGACGTTTAACCTGGTATTGACCATAATCACAGGCAACCTATTAAGGCTGTCCTTAAGTCGACGTCGTCCATGAACGTCTTGGTTTTAAGATATTGGCTTTGGACAAAGCCGTTTAGTATAACCGTATCTTTAAATTGAAATGCCAGCGCCGGTATAAACAATTAGGAAATGAATCCATAAACGAAGTAAGACAGCAGATAATTTTGCAGTCGAACACAAACGCACTCAGATGCGCCTGTAACCGGCTTTAGAATGTCAAGAATGCATTTTTACGTGCTTCAGTCTAAACTGAAAAGAAAGTGTTTATAATTTTTTATTTGTTACTTTCTGGTCATCCCTCTTTTCCATACAAGTATTTGATTCCTGTTAACTTATTGACACACTACGTACAGAATGTCCAGAGAGAAATTTCGGCCAAAATTGTTCGTCTCTATGTCATTGCCATGGTAACCAGACCTGTAATCGCGTGAACGGCAGTTGTCCAGGTGACCGGTGTGACCTCGGATGGAGAGGATCGAACTGTTCCAATGGTAGGTATAATTAACAAACTCTAGGTCTGCAGTGTTGCGGGTTGATGTGCGAAATAGAGAGAGTGGATTTTGTTGCCCCTGTAGTATCCGGTCTCCCAGCTGTAAGTCTTCCGAAGTTCATTTGTTAAATGGTATTACTAAAGATGGAATATCACGTAATATTAAGGTTCAAAACACAGAGTCTGGTGTATAAACAGGAACACAATTTTAACAAGTAGCATGCCTATATGCTGTTAAAGTAATTTATAATGTTAAACATAGCGTCTTTAACAACAAATTTACATACATATATGACGAAATGACTAAACAGAAACGTAAAGATTATGCGTAAATGGTCACGAATTGAACATGAAAAAAGAAATGTGATAAAAATGCTATGAAGAAAATTTTAAGGACATTTTCTTTACATTTCTTTCTACTAATAATTTCCTTTCATTTAAAATTATGGTATACTTCTATTGATACTTTCATTTTGATATGGATGCTTCTTAACTAATACACTTTATACCATTTAGAGTGTGAGCCGGGCACGTACGGCGAGAACTGTCTACAGACCTGTGGTCACTGTCATCTTAACGAAACATGTGACAGAAGAACCGGGAATTGTACTCTCTGCTCGAGCGGCTATACAGGCATAAAATGTGACGAAGGTATTTATAATCAAAACGTATACTATTTATGAACGAATATATTCATAGACACCTGCACGACGTGTTATAAGTCCATAATAAGAAATTAAAATTTCAGTTCAGATTCCTGGAAAGTCCCATTTGAAATTTTTTACGTACATGAACGCCACCTGAATGCCGATTAACACTGGCACCTTAAGTCAAGCAAAAGCGATCTTAGTGGTATTTGGTTTGTGAAATAACATTTTATTGACTATTTCTTTGTTATTTATTTATTAGTAACTTACTACAATACGGGTTTGCGCTGTGAATGTAAATTGTCGGAGAAACTACAACAGACGTGACTACACTCGATATCTCTTTTCGTCTACTAAGTATGACGTTAACTACGGATAGGTTTCCATCATAAATGGTGCCTTAATGGCTGTTTATCTGCCACACAAAATATTGGTTTATCGTCATTTTGGGATTAGTTTGACCTCAGTGTTTTAATTTTACAGTTCGAAAATAAAGATTTACACTCTTGTTTATTTTTGATATTCTGTTAACTTGCCAAATGCTCTCTGTGTTGATATTTGGATAGGTGGACACATCAGTCGTGTTCGCTTAAGTGGATTTCTGATTTGCAGTTGATCTTATCCGCAATGCAAGTGGCTTTTGTAGGCCCTTATTAGTCTTACATTGCTGTATGACTTAATGTCACACTTAATAGTCTTGTTGGACAATATGTATATGTAGGAAACAGTTGGAAACAAATGGTAGTAAAATTGATTTATCTGACTAGTACATATACTTTTAAATATTTATTAAATTCCAACTTTCAACTGCTTGCATAGTCTTTTTTTCGAGTACACACAATGGCGTTATTTTATGGAAACTGTTACGATCAAAGACGCATTAGAAAGCAAAAGCAAGCAATAAGTTTTCAAACACTACATTTTATAAAACCAAAAATGTACAATTTAATAGAATATATATACACGTGTGTATGTGTATGTATATGTATTTAACAAATAGAACAACACAATTTTTATCCCACCATCTCTGTAAATACCGGTTGATATAACCCGTGTGATAAAGATGAGCTTTATCAACCGATATTCGCTCACCTTCTCTAACCTGGACTACATTTTTTGACGAAACGATCAGGAATGTTTACGAGAACGAAACTCATTCATCGCGTAATTATGCTTGTGGTCACCCCAAGAATGTCTATAATGTAAAGATTGGTTCAATAGAGCAAAAGAGGGTATTAAAAAAAAGATGAGAGCGGTTTCGATCTCTGTCCTGCAGGATTGAAAATTTAATTAGCAGCGTCTTAACCGACTGAGCTAACCGAACAGTAGCTCCAAATCTTCCGAAGTTTTATTTAACAATGATATAGAAAATTTAAACACAACAAAAAATATCAGAAAAATGAAACAACATGTATAACAGGAACATGATTAAAATTGTTTAGTAATAGTAATAAAATCAATAAAAGTACGAATTTGTAGTCTGCAAAAATAAAA
Source organism: Sinonovacula constricta (assembly GCA_007844125.1). Taxonomy (NCBI): domain Eukaryota; kingdom Metazoa; phylum Mollusca; class Bivalvia; order Cardiida; family Solecurtidae; genus Sinonovacula; species Sinonovacula constricta. Next base: position 25,491,300 of record CM017558.1, on the reverse strand, counting down.
ACAACAGTCAAAATGTCAGATCATTCGAGTCCCCGTTGTTTTGATGTTTTTTTAGTGAGAATTGAAATAATGTGATGAAGAATCGTATAAAAACCTAAGCAGTGTTGAAGAGATGAGCTACGAGGATTTCGAGGCAAAATCTGGCTTTAATCCGAACATTTTTTAAGATGGAAATTGATCTTGAATCTTTTGCGACTGTCTCAGATTGCAATCATCTGCCTAATCTTGGGACAGACCCTGATGATCAAATGTCGTTACATGATAAACATCCAAATGGTTTAGATAGAGCTCGATCTTTAGTAGAACCAAATACAGCTGACTGCACAGATCTGGACAAATGTGCTAAAACATCACAGTTTCTAGACGTAAACATGAACACCAACCCACCACCTCCAATCCCAACATTTCTCCAAATTTCGCAAGTTACCCTGTCAAAAACACAACTATCTTCGAAATTTTAAAGCGCTATATTCAATGTTCATAATTGCAATGTCATCAACAATTAAAATCCACGAGCTACTGTTTTTTACGTCCACAAACACACACAAACTTCGAATGTAATTCAAGTTTCTTAATGCCAAGAGCGCAGCAACTTTAATGTTACACGCCCTTGACATTACACACTACATGTATAACTTTACACGAGGGTGTGATTTTTGTTGTTCTTTTTTTTTCTAACCATAATTTTTAGTTATCGTAATCAATAAAATTACTACCTTATGTATAGCGCAAATAAAAGAAAAGAAATAGCATGTTTATTGTCTTATTTTTTAGTAAAATAGAACTATTTTGTATAGACGAATTACTATATTGCTCGCGCATGAATTTCGTGTATTGCATGGGAATGTCAGATCATGTAAGGGAGGAGCAGTAGCGGTAAATTTAAATGTTTGCCTTTGAAAAGCTGTTGATGGTGGGATAAAAAGAATACCAGGTTAGTGTTGATATATATAAAGGTTATCATGCTCGGCCCGAAAATCAGAAAGCACTCGGCAAGCCTCGTGCTTTCTGATTTTCTTAGCCTCGCATGATTTATCTATATCAACACTAATCTGGTATTCTCTATATATCAAATAAAGTTGAAGCTGATCCAAGTCCTACTAAAATTCTCCTCCAACTTGATGAAAATAAAAATTCATTTTCTAAGTCCAAAATAACAATAATGTCACATGTTGATATCATTACCGTAAGTCCAAAATATACCAGAAATCCAAATGATTTTTCCCACACTGCTGTTATTTATAGCACGTGTTGTATGTTCACGGGTGGTCTTTTAAATCTTCATGTCTAACTCAGGTCTACCCCAGGTCTACCCCAGGTCTGACTCACGTTTACCTCAGTTCTAAGTCAGGTCAACCTCAAGTCTACCTCAGGTCTACCTCTGGTCTAACTCAAGTCTACCTCAGGTCTACCTCTGGTCTAACTCAGGTCTAAGTCAGGTCAACCTCAAGTCTACCTCAGGTCTAACTCACGTTTACCTCAGGTCTAAGTCAGGTCAACCTCAAGTCTACCTCAGGTCTACCTCTGGTCTAACTCAGGTCTAACTCAAATCTATCTCACGTCTTTCTCAGGTCTAACTCAGGTCTAACGTAAAACAAGAAAACAATCCCATTTATAATAGTTAAATATTTGGGACCCATTTAAATACTCCAGAACTTTGGATTCATAGGTCTTCTACAAATCAATATCCCGTGTCATAGAACATTATATCAATGAGTGACTGCGTAAGCAGTGTCCTAAAATCCGACCTCAACAAGGTCAAATATTATACTATGGGAGACACGTATCAATTATCCGGCCTAAATTCGTGCAATACCTCACGCGGATACGAGCAATGTCAGCTTATCACTGGTCTCAGCGTCCTGTCATGTAAAAGGAATTTCGCATAAAGTATCGATGTTTGGCAGTACTTTCCTTTCAGTGCTTTGATTAAGGATCCCCGGACGAATTTAACATAAAATATGAGAAGGGAACGATACAGCAGTGGTGCACAAAATTCGTCGTCAAGTTGCTGCTCATCAATGAAACATTTTTGCCTAAGAACAAACCTACCAAGAAACAGTAAATCCTTGTTGTTATTAAAAAATTTACAATGCCGTCAAATGTTCATGCCTTAAAACTACATGCAATAACGAATTTGCCATTGGAAAGATCCTAATACAAACAGCAGAATAGAGCATAGAATTTAACTCGTACACAGTAACAAATGCAATTTAAATTAAACACATCTTACATACATATATGGAAAAGTAACAATTTCAAGTGACAGGTAATAATGTAGCAACATTTTAAACAATGTTATTTATTTGTGATATTCACCAATTTTGAGTAATAAAATTTAATGCATGAAACGCCGCACTTCATGGCGCCATTCATAGTACTGTTCGAGTAACGAATACATGTAGTCGTCGCGCGAATGCAATTACAATAAATTATTGCAAACTATGTGAAGTTAGTTACTCATATAGCAAGAATAGTTAATGTGCATCTATGAACGGTAAATGCCCTTGGCTAATTTCTTATATAAATAGTTTTCATGTGAGCTTGCAAGAAAACTTAGTTTCAATTATTTTCTAACAAAGTTCTGAAATTCCCAGACTGAAAACGATTTTCATATCGATTTTATTGTTAAATTATTTGACAAGAGGTCTGACATTAGTACGCCCTCGTCAGTTACCTTCTCGAAGTATTTTGAAACTTGCTGTAATTAAAAAATTCTTGTCAACATTTCTTTAAGAAACCTAATTGTAGAGTATATTTTGCTTAATAACAATCAGCCCTGTGTATTTCCATATTAAAATAATTAAAAATAATATGGTTTTAGAATGTCAAAACAAGAAGTATGGCTTCAACTGTTCGATGACTTGTGGCAATTGTCAGGGTCCGTGTGAGGTCAGCAGCGGAACGTGCAACACTCCATGTCAACCTGGATACACTGGACCCTTCTGTAATGAAAGTAGGTCGCATGAGGCAACATTTTTTCGAAAAGAAACTAAACTGATTTGTAACTTTTTGGGGGTCATTTGCTTTGTTTTTCCTTTCATGACAATCTGACAAGCGTGTCCTTGGTTCCTTTTTGATTTTTTGTCATAAGAATATTCTCCTTCTGTAGCTGTCTGTCATGATTATTACTCCGGTCAGATCCGGAGTTTGTCCCATGGCATGCCTGCCAAAAATCTTATCATCACTACGGCCAGAACTGCAGTATCGCCTGTGGCATGTGTGTCCACAATATAAAACTCTTATTGATTTCTTCTTGCTGCAGCCTGTTCCGATGATAAGAACAGTCAAGATTGTAATATCACCTGTGGCACGTGTGCCAACAACATTATCATTGGATATAAATTTCTTACTTTAACATCATTTCTAGATGGCAACTACGGCCCGAACTGCAGTAACGCTCTTGACATGTGTGTTCACAACCCAAAAATAGTTACTGATATTTTTCTTTGAGCCTTTTCCGATGGAAAATATGATAAAAACTGCAGTATCCATGTGTCAAGGATACCAACGACCTTATCGAATATTGATTTCTTCCTTTTGTAGCCTGTTCTGATTGTAGTTACGGTCAGAACTGCAGTATGGTCTGGGACATGTTTGCCAACGACCTTATCATCGGATGTTGGCTTTTTCCTCTGGACTGTGGCATGTGTGCCAACGATTGGATATCGATTTCTTCTTCTTGCAGCCTATCCCGATGGTAACTACGGCAAGATCTGCAGTATGGTCTTTGGCATGTTTGCCAACGACCTTATCATCGGATATTGACTTGTTCCTATGGACTGTGGCATGAGTGTCAACGATCGGATATTGATTTCTTCTCATTGCAGCCTCGTCATCGGATATTTCTTTCTTCTTGCTTCTTGCAGCCAGTTCCAATGGCAATTATGGTCACAACTGCAGTATGGCCTGTGCCATGTTTGTCTACATAATCTTAAACATAAGCATATTGATTTCCTTGTAGAATATCTCGGAGGTAAATACGGTCAGGCTTTCTATATGGCAGATGATGTTGTGCAGACGTCTTAATAATTGGATAATTACTTCTTCTTCGTCTTCTTGCAGCGTGTGCCGATGGTAACCAGCCCAGAAACCCTCTGCGGCCTGTGGCATGTGCGCCAACGATCTTTTCATCGGATATTTATTTCTTGTTCTTGCAGCCTCGCCCTAGGATAACTACGGTCAGACCTGTAGTATAGCCTGTAGTATGTATGCATTTTGTTGAAGCCTGTCACTGTCCGATGGTAATACGGTTGGATCTTCAGTTTGACATATGCTATTTTTGCCAACTACCTTATCTTCGGAAATTGATTTCTTCCTCTTACAGCCTGTGCACATGGTACTTACGGCCAGAACTGCAGTATGGCCTGTGGCATGTGTGCCAACAATAAAACCTGTGACATCTTCAATGGCTACTGTGTGGCGTGTGCAGAGAATTACAATGGGCCAATGTGTGTCACTGGTAATGCCGTTGTTATATCATTGTCATTGTTTCAGTCAGATTCTTTAAACATTAAGCTATGGAAATGTCTATAAACAAGAAAATGCTAGCACGTTTGCATATTGACGTATGTAAGAGCACTTGTATAAAACATGTATATGCTTATCAAGATAAAAGTATACATCAGTTGATTTGTTCATCGAGGTCCCTATGTTGCCAATTCTATACTGACCCATTCTTCAAAATACAGCTGTTTTATTCTGAAGATAATCAGCTTTTTGCTTTAAAATTTAACATTTTCTTGAAGAATTTGTTTTTACTTTGAAAACCATACTAATAATCTCAAAGACATCCCCAATAGCATTTTTTTGGTCTGTGGTTTGAGATAGTTATAGAAAAAGTATTTGCGGATCAATATTTGAGAACGCTAGCCAGTAAAAAAAGATAAAAAGAATAAAGGTGTAAATATGACGGGTTTCAGTGAACTATTGACAAGTACTTACTGCCAAGTCATTTACATTTATCAACAAAACCTACTAACATAACATATGATGAGAACTCGGTGAAAGCTGTCGGCGCTTGAAAAACCACCACCAGCGATGGAACACTGGTGCAAAAATGTAAATGTATTAAAATTCACACTCACTGTTGACATTTTATTTGCCTTTTGAAAAGAGGGTCTCCCCAAGGAATTCCCCTAAAAGCCCACACATTTTGTGTAAGTCTTGATTAGGAGACGAAGATAGGCGTATTGTCCAGGCTTTTTTGCCGTGTGTTCCAAAATAGAAAATGGGAAATTTTATCCCGGAAAAAGCTCATTTTGCCGTATTTGGAGATCTAACGCACATCCAAACGGCATTTAAGACCTTCCAAAAATTAGGACTTAAAGACCATGATTCCGACAATAAAACCCTAAGGCCCTAAACCGATGTGCGCCTTTGGAATAAAATCGTAGTTTCTATAGTTTTTTCTCGACCATCTACATCCTCACACATAATTATTCTGACGCGCACACTTACCACATTTCGCTCGATTTAGAATCAGTCCAAATTCCTATAAAGTCCATATGAATCATTTTGAGGTCAAAAACGTTTTGGGTAAACTTTTCACCATGCATTATTTGGGGATTTCTTTTTTTGGTAGGGGAGGGGTGGGGGTGGGGTGAAGGTGGAATGGATGGTCTTGTGGAGGTGGAGGGTTGGAAGAAGGCTTTTGCGCAATTATAGCTGCTGATCAATAATCTGTCTTTTTTCATGATCGATCTCATTTCCTTCCCGGAAATCTAGAGAGGTCCCTCGTCCTAAAAATGTATTTTTTCGGTATAGACCCGAATACAGTACAGCTTTGGTGGAACGTCCTAGAAAACGTGAAGGATGGGGGAATCCACTCCACCATGTGGAGGCTAAAAACGGAGTCACTTCGCGTGAAAATGGAGTGAATGGAGTAACATATGGAGTAAAATCGAGTCGCCTCGCGGGAGCAATATCGCGTCACTTTGCGTCAGTTTACAATCAAAAACTGGCACATTACTTTTTGGCAAAATCCCTTCAAGTTTTTCAGCAAAGGCTGGCATTATTCTACCGGGCACATTAAGAGGGTTGTTATGTACCGGTTATGCATGTAAAGCAGTGATAACATATATTTTTCATTTATTATTCTTTTCTTTTCCAAAGCACGTTAATATGCAACCTTTGCTGTTCAATGATTTCAAGGTCAGGCAGTATTACCAGCCATGCGTATACGAAAATCAGCATGCAGTTTATTTAAAAAAGATATTTTACTTTCATTAATTTATCTAAATGAAAACATGTAAACTATGTCTACAGGTAATTGTTGTGGCGTATAAAAGTGATAACACCACATGTTAAAACCTGCCTAGTAAAAGCTGTGTGTGTTATGACAGCATTTGCAAAGAAAAACAGATAAAATGCCGTGTTGCTTCTAGACTTGAAATATTAGTAATCTCACCAAATCGAAGTTGTTTCGATGCGGGCTGAATAAATAAAAGATAAACAGGGGTGCCAATATAAATTGTTACCAAATGGACGCAGCACGCTCGCTGAAAGAACGCCGAACACGCGCTATCAACAAGGGCGCTCGGCTGAATGGAAATGCACGGGATTCATTTGCTTGCATTCGCGTTCACTTCTCTGTTTTTACGCCTTTAAAAACAGAACTAAGATAATTTCATTTAACCGATGTCTTTTGCAATGAATATTCCTTTTTGATAATGCACACTGCATGGGAAAATATGTGCGGTTTTGTTGTTGTTGTTTTTTTTTTTATCATGTTTTCATTATTTGTGTAAATATTTTGGGTTTTTTATGTTTCTCACAAATATATTTTAAAATTAAATTAAACACTCGTCATCATTTATAGCACTTTAGGTCTATGAAGACAAAGATGAAAACTAATGGTCAATCATAAAACTACATATTCGTTAAAAGCCATCTGGTGATGCCCCTTTCGTGGCCCAGTGGATTTTATGACACTGCAGAACAGGGTCCAGAGGGGAGGCGTGGGGTGGGGCACATTACATAATACTAGATGCTCTATACAATATAAAAATAGTGAGTAAACTACTGGCTTTTTGTAAATAGCGATTAAATTTGAAGTTAGGTATGTCTTTTATGAAATAAAAATTAAAACATTAGCTCATTAAATACTTTTTCATATACATACGGATAATACTTCCTTCCGTTACACCTTTTCAACCACTAAAATTCCCACCGAAGATTTCCGTCTGGACAGGAAAATGACGGGATTGTTTTTTTCTAGTGTTGGACAAGATTTCCCCTCGCTAGACGAAATCACTTTCGGTTATTTTTCCTTAGCAGGAATATTTATAGCCGGTATAAACAGAAAGATGATGATGATGATGGTTTTACTGATGGTGGTGTGGTAGTAGTGGTGGTGGTTGTGTGATGATGATGATGATGATGATGATGATGATGATGATTATGACGAGAATGTGCTAGGGGTGTAAATGATAATGATGATTGTGATGATGATGATGATGATGATGATCATGATGATGATAATGATCCTGCTGGGACCCTTTTTCTGATGATGATAAGTATTTTGGTGACAATGTGGTTGTGGTGATAATACCTGTGATTATGTTAATGGTGGTGTGGTAATAGTAGTGATGGTGGAGATGCTGTATGATGATGATGATGATGATGATGATGAACCTATCTGTTTTGTCATCACATTTAAATTAATCTTTCCGGTCTAAAAGTAGCTTCTAATCGGCAGAAGTAAAGTGCATTCTCCGAAATGTCCACCTGTAGATGCCAGATGTTACACTTCCTAGATCGATCTCGAAACCGCTCGGGACATTTTATGACCATATGAAAGGGTGCCGAATGGGAACAGGGGCAAGAAAGAGCTCATTACGTAATTCCGCGTTGTGAAGGCAAATTTTTATTTTAAATTTTAGTGCATTTGCAAATCCTACAAAAAATGTTATAGTGGAGTTATAAGAGTAAAAATAACAAAGTTAAATGTGACAGGGGAAATATCTGTAAATTGGTCATAGAAAAGTCTTAGATAGAGGTTGTGCATAACAATGTATACGGGGATTACAGGCAAACGAGGGTTATACATTTGTATACCTAATAAGTCTAGTGTTTATTGTTCACACGGGGATCTTCAGTAACTCAGGCTAAATAGTGCTGCGAGGTGTAAATCGAAACTCTAAATACCGCAACTTAACATAACATCAATGAAGATTAACATCGGTACATTTTGATCGAATCATTATGTATTTCCCGCTACATCTTCTGTCAATTAAAAGTAGTATTGCCGTATTTAGCAATTAAGTGTAATATATGTATACATGTTCTCTTGTTCAAACAGAGACGTTTTCATAAATTATAAGAAATATATCTCTATCTATCTATCTATCTATCTATCTATCTATCTATCTATCTATCTATCTATCTATCTATCTATCTATCTATCTATATATCTATCTATCGATCCATCCATCCATCCATCCATCCATCCCATCCCATCCCATCCCATCCCCATCCCATCCCCATCCCATCCCATCCATTTATTTAATCTATCCAGCCATCCATCTATCTATCTATCTAATCTATCAATCTATCCGACCACCCATCCATCCATCCATCCATCCAATCTAATCCAATCCAATATATAGAGAATAACAAGTCAGTAGCAGATATGATTATAGTTTATTCGGCAAGGGAGAAATAATTTTTTGTCGAGCCTTGGCGAGACAAAAAAATATTTCTCCCGAGCCGAATAAACTATAATCATATCTGCTACTGACTTATTATTCCATTTATCCCGTCACTTTTCAATTTTAAATAACACTTTTAAACTGCATGCATATAAATCATATGTTGTTGTTTTGTAATTTGTAAAAAAAATAATAACTGCTCCCTCAAAAAGTTTCTAACGGCCGAAGTATTATATAAAAAAGAGTCCCATAAGTCATTGCTGTTTTTATAAAAGTAAGTCATCAAAAAGAAAAGATATCATTTGAATTGAGAACATACAGTATATGTTTTTAATCATATAACGATAGATTGTATAAATATGAATAATAACGTAAAAGATACGACAACTCAGTCTCATGTGAAATTGTAACCAGTTTTCGCGACAACAACTCTGGCAAGCGCGAAACAAAGCCGTGTGTGTCAACAAGTTACCATTCTACTTCATATGGACATGGAGAGTGTTTATATTCATTGTTGCTCCTGCAAAAAAGGACTGTGCAAGGCTGGCCGACATGTTTATTTGTGAATTTTGTTCAACAGATGTGTTTGTAGGCCTATTTATGATGGAGGTTTCTTTTAAAAGTACTTCCTTGACCTTACATATTCATACACCTACTGACCTAATAAACCTAAGTTTATTCGACCCCCCTTTATTAGATCAGTAGAGGGCGTAATGACGGGATAAATAAATAAATATATATATATATATATATATATATATATATATATATATATATATATATATATATATATATATATATATATATATATATATTATTTATGAAAACGACTCTGTTTGAACGAAAGAGTATGCCATTATGGTAAATGTTAATATTGGTGTTCTTATCCCCCATTGGTAGCTGTGCGATGTTTGATTCTAATAGAACTTAGTGTCGACCTTTTTTAATAGTATATAAGCTTCTATTAGACGGTATCTTACATTGACTGTAGGGGGTTGTGGGGTGTATGTGCGCGAGACATCCATTACTTAGCGAGATTGCTCTTATTCAAGTCTTGTCTATTGCTGCCGTTAAAAGAATTTAGAGATTAACGATTTTTTCCTTGTAATATTAAGAAAGAATGTTTGGGGATTTTTTGTCAGAGCTATGTTTAGACCTTTTAAAGTAAACATGTATTTTTCTGGAGACGATGTCAATTTGGAGCCTCCACTGAGTATAGCATGTCGTTAACACATGGCATGATACCACACCCACTTATATTATCCTGACACCGGGCCAATCAGTTGTGGTACTTCCTTTATATCAGCTTGAGCTCTACCACTACTTTTCTTGAGACCCAGAAAAATATTGTATAAAACCATAACTTATTGAAGATGAAGTGATGTTGTATTTCGTGTACTTCGATAAAGTTTAACAAAAACTGCCGTTGCAGCGGCTAATACTTCACCTACCACAACCACTGCTACAACTACTTAATAGTACAATAATTACTACTACTACTACTACAACAACTACTACTTCTTCTATTACTACTGCTGCTGCTGCTGCTACTACTACTACTACTACTACTACTACTACTACTACTACTACTACTACTACTACTACTACTACTAATACTACTACTACTAATACTACTGCTATTACTTCTATAACTACTACTACTACTAGTTCTAGTACTGTTACTACTTCTAGTACAAAATACATGTTTCATTTATTAATAATATTGTATGATTTAATCGTGAAGTTTTTAATTTGCACTTTCTTAAAAGTCTAGGTAAACATATGATATATTAATAAAGGTCAACGTATTTTATTTCTTATTTCTTCTGGGTCAGCGGGTAAAACTGAAACATGTCGGGATAGGTATTGTCCGATTAGGAAAAGTAATGGAAGGGCTTTATCCGATCCTATCAAAATAGCGGATAGGGAAATGTCCGAAAGGTTTTGTCTCCGACTGTTATTTTAAATATCTTTACAACTAAATATAATGAAGACAAGGCTTACCAGATTGGCGCGCTTTCACTTCATTTACTCGCAGAAACACGAAATCCCGCTGACATTTCGCCGCTCCATTTTGTCGCGAAGTGACTCCATTTCTCTGGAGGAAATTCCCTTTTCTACGCGAAGTCACTTTTTTTCCCATTCACTCTTCACTTCTCGTTTGCAGGACGTTTCTCCAAAGCTGTACTGTATCCCCAAAATGATTTGATGTACCTCAGGATTGATCTCGGATATGAGTTTCGCAAACCTTTTGAATATCATCTCTTTTTTTAATGAAATTCGCTATCCATGGTGGAGCTAGGTCCTTTCCTTCCACAAAATCTGGGGCGGGGTGGACGGGGTGGTGAGGAGTTCTGCCTCATCTACCCTAAAAGGATATGACCCTTTAGATTTTAGGACCCTTCTTACTTCTATCGTAAGCTTACAAGGCTTGGTCATTTTCCGTACTCAAAATATACTACATAAGAGGTATAAGAAATGTTAGCCTCCTAAACTTCCCTTCAAAGGGGAAAATGTCCAAAAACTTGCCTAACAGTGAATAATTATTTTTACATCATCAAAACATTGTGTTGTCTCATATTTTGACTTTTTCACTTGTCCATATACGCCAATAAAAGAGCTACAGTCCTGAAACTCCCTACACCTTTTAGACGTTTATTTGCCCTCACCCATAAATCGTTCTGAAAATGAGAACCATCTTGCTTTAAAACTTGGCGGATTATGTCAGCGTAAAAACGGCGGTAAAACAGACAACGAATTGGCGAATACATTTTTTAAATTCTCCGCCTATGAGAATCGTACAAGCGGGAAACTTGCTGCACCTTTCTAAAGCATACTTCTTAATAAATCATGCAAAGCTCAACTTCCTTATATAGGTTTAATAAATTTGATTTTTAACCAATAATGAAACCCCACCCCAAACAACTTCTCTTTTTCTAAATATCAAAAAAAAAAAAAAAAAAAAAAATAACGGACAAAGATAGAACATAACGTTTGATAGCCTTCTTTGAGAATCACCAATTTAACCTTAATTCTTAATTAAAGAAAAATCGGTGACTATGGTATAAAATAACAAACAAGTAAGCCAGCTTCCGAATAAAGCAAATAATGTTAACTATTTTATTGGTCCGATGATAGAGGTGAAACTTTATATTTCTCAACACATGACTAAGTCTTTAAATTATAAAATACCAACAGGACTAAAGTCTCTTACACTTTTGGAGATCTAGGTTGTGTATGCTCCCGAAATTTGGTACCAACTTAGTCACCCTTTTGGAATCGCTTCAAAAACAAAATATTAGCCAAAGTGGATATATGTAGAATAAGGCAGTAAGCCTTGTATCGGGGACCAGTTATTTTTCCGCAAGTTTATATCGGGCAAGAAGTATCACTCTTAAGTGTTATATACTGGTCCAAAACACGTTATATACTCTTTATACCCCCGAAAAATAACGTACTTCAAAAAAACACATGACCAAAAAATATTTAAGAACAGTTGGTCTGAAGGTAAATATCCGGAAAGTTTAAAGACCTAAAGTAAAAAATCGGGACTAAAATCAACCCTAATTAATGGTTTCCTAAAAAGGTTTACAAAATTCGACCCTTCAAAAACCATCAATGACAAAAGGTGGAATAAACAAAAAGAACATTACAAAACCCATGAAAACAAAACTGTAATACCCTAAGAACAAAGTACAAAGTCCAAATAAATACTCCAGGGTCCATCACGGAGGGAGTGAATTTTGTCAACGAATAAGATTTATTTTCATGATTTTCAACCACACAATATTTTTACAACGGATTAGGATAATATACAACGTGCCTGCAAAAGTTGGTGTATTTTAGGTAAAAATTGGCCGTATTTACTTATGTGTCAGACATATCCTTGCATATTGATATTTGTCCTATTTGTTTATGTACTATGCACGTCCGTGCATATCGGTGTTCTATTTATTTACGTACTTTACACGTCCGTGCATATCGGTATTCTATTTATGTATTATACACGTCCGTGCATATCGGTGTTCTATTTATTTACGTACTTTACACGTCCGTGCATATCGGTATTCTATTTATGTATTATACACGTCCGTGCATATCGGTGTTCTATTTATCTACGTACTTTACACGCCCGTGCATATCGATGTTATATTTATGTATTATACACGACCGTGCATATTGGTGTTATATTTATTTGTGAACTATACACGTCCGTGCATATCGATGTTTTTTTTCTGTTGATTTATGTATTATACATCTCATTGCATAACTGCGTTTGTCCTATTTATTTATATATTATACATGTTCTTGCATATCGATGTTTGTCTGATTTATTTTATGTATACTGCATTTCAATTTCGTTGCATATCGATGTTTCAGGCTCGGAAACCCCTCATTCGGATGATTCGACAGTGACGTTGATCGCCGTAGGTGTAGTTGCGGGTTTTGTGACCAGCATAGTTTTGGTTGTCGTCCTCATTCTTGTCCTAAGACGCAGGTATTTCGAACACACCTAAAAGTCGATAATGCTTATTTATGAAAAAGCCTTGTGGACAGTCTTACATAAAGTTTTCTGGACTATGATACTATCTATAAATAAGAACTGCAAATATGAAATCTATTGTAAAACTGAGAGATAAATTTTGTTTGGTTGATGAGTACATCGTGCCTGTCATTGCACTGCTGCTACTAAACATGTATACATGTACATGCATCGATGAAATACGATATACACTGGCAAAAGAGCTAAGTGAGTTATATTGTTTTGAAGAAAGGCAATTAATATGCATGAAATTACCTGCAAACTCTATAGTGATTTATTTCCGAAAGCAAATACAGTTTTGATTCACATCTATAAAGCTGTATTATACGTATGTTATTATTATTATTTACAACAGAACAGAACAAATATGCACACTCACCATCTATCTTGAATTTCTATACAATTGAATAGAAACAAAGGCCAAAGTGAAAGCAAAGATGTATCGTTTGTTGCAATAAAACGCGTACTGGAGAGAAACGAGCCACAGAAAGGGAGCAGTATTGATGACAATGATGCAATGAATGCTAAGGTTACACTAGACAGGAGGAGTGAAGAAATCCTTGCAGCTGAGGAAGTTGATGAACCAGGTCTGAAATATTTCTGATGCTGTCCATTTGAAGTTAAGTAGCAGTATCATTGAGGCACTATATACATTGACTAACCGCTGCGATACCACACCATGTTGTCATGTCATCGATATAATTCAGTTTTAAAAAAACATTAATAACTAAATAACCAATGCTGAGAAGAAAACGACATCGATTCTTGCAAGGAAAACATTTTTTAATTATAATGTTACTTCTTCTGAAGGGGCTTTACATTTATAGAGTATAGTTTTATTACATTTTTAATTTTACTTTTGTAAATCTAATTCAGATTCTGAAACTTTGCAGTTACATCAAACAACTTAATCATTGTAGAAGGACTTGATTTCCATCTAGATAATATATAGACAATGCATACTTTCCGACCATGCTGCTATGTGCCTAGTGTGAATAATTTATTGTCAGATATACAATTTAAGTTTAAGTAAAGGATTCGTACTGCTTCTTCATCTATATGTTCACTGTAGGAGAGATCATCGACTGCTATAGTTTATTTATCATTAAGTGCAAAGCAACATCAATTGCAAACTACTACTGCTTATTTATCAATAAGTTCACAATATGAGACATGATTGACTACTACAGCATATCTGCCTATATGTTTAAAGTAGGATACCTGACCGACTGCTACAGCTTACCTGCCTATATGTTTACAGTAGGATACCTGACCGACTGCTACAGCTTACCTGCCTATATGTTTACAGTACGATACCTGACCGACTGCTACAGCTTATCTGCCTATATGTTAAAAGTAGGATACCTGACCGACTGCTGTTGTTTACCTGCCTATATGTTTACAGTAGGATACCTGACCGACTGCTGTTGCTTACCTGTCTATATGTTTACAGTAGGATACCTGACCGACTGCTGTTGCTTACCTGCCTATATGTTTACAGTAGGATACCTGACCGACTGCTGTTGCTTACCTGTCTATATGTTTACAGTAGGATACCTGACCGACTGCTACAGCTTACCTGCCTATATGTTTACAGTAGGATACCTGACCGACTGCTACAGCTTATCTGCCTATATGTTTACAGTACGATACCTGACCGACTGCTACAGCTTATCTGCCTATATGTTAAAAGTAGGATACCTGACCGACTGCTGTTGTTTACCTGCCTATATGTTTACAGTAGGATACCTGACCGACTGCTGTTGCTTACCTGTCTATATGTTTACAGTAGGATACCTGACCGACTGCTGTTGCTTACCTGCCTATATGTTTACAGTTGGATACCTGACCGACTGCTGTTGCTTACCTGTCTATATGTTTACAGTAGGATACCTGACCGACTGCTACAGCTTACCTGCCTATATGTTTACAGTAGGATACCTGACCGACTGCTACAGCTTATCTGCCTATATGTTTACAGTAGGATACCTGACGGACTGCTACAGCTTACCTGCCTATATGTTTACAGTAGGATACCTGACCGACTGCTACAGCTTATCTGCCTATATGTTTACAGTAGGATACCTGACCGACTGCTGTGGCTTACCTGCCTATATGTTTACAGTAGGATACATGACCGACTGCTGTTGCTTACCTGCCTATATGTTTACAGAAGGATACCTGACCGACTGCTACAGCTTACCTGCCTATATGTCTACAGTAGGATACCTGACCGACTGCTGTTGCTTACCTGCCTATATGTTTACAGTAGGATACCTGACCGACTGCTGTTGCTTACCTGCCTATATGTCTACAGTAGGATACCTGACCGACTGCTGTTGCTTACCTGCCTATATGTTAACAGTAGGATACCTGACCGACTGCTACAGCTTACCTGCCTATATGTTTACAGTAGGATACCTGACCGACTGCTACAGCTTACCTGCCTATATGTTTACAGTAGGATACCTGACCGACTGCTACAGCTTACCTGTCTATATGTTTACAGTACGATACCTGACCGACTGCTACAGCTTACCTGCCTATATGTTTACAATAGGATACCTGACCGACTGCTACAGCTTACCTGCCTATATGTTTACAGTACGATACCTGACCGACTGCTACAGCTTACCTGCCTATATGTTTACAATAGGATACCTGACCGACTGCTACAGCTTACCTGCCTATATGTTTACAGTAGGATACCTGACCGACTGCTGTTGCTTACCTGCCTATATGTTTACAGTAGGATACCTGACAGACTGCTGTTGCTTACCTGTCTAAATGTTTACAGTAGGATACCTGACCGACTGCTGTTGTTTACCTGCCTATAAGTTTACAGTAGGATACCTGACCGACTGCTACAGCTTACCTGCCTATATGTTTACAGAAGGATACCTGAAGGACTGCTACAGCTTACCTGCCTATATGTTTACAGTACGATACCTGACCGACTGCTGTTGCTTACCTGTCTATATGTTTACAGTAGGATACCTGACCGACTGCTGTTGCTTACCTGTCTATATGTTTACAGTAGGATACCTGACCGACTGCTGTTGCTTACCTGTCTATATGTTTACAGTAGGATACCTGATCGACTGCTGTTGTTTATCTGCCTATATGTTTACAGAAGGATACCTGACCGACTGCTACAGCTTACCTGCCTATATGTTTACAGTAGGATACCTGACCGACTGCTGTTGCTTACCTGCCTATATGTTTACAGTAGGATACCTGACCGACTGCTGTTGCTTACCTGCCTATATGTTTACAGTAGGATACCTGACGGACTGCTACAGCTTACCTGCCTATATGTTTACAGTAGGATACCTGACCGACTGCTACAGCTTACCTGCCTATATGTTTACAGTAGGATACCTGACCGACTGCTGTTGCTTACCTGCCTATATGTTTACAGCAGGATACCTGACCGACTGCTGTTGCTTATCTGCCTATATGTTTACAGAAGGATACCTGACCGACTGCTACAGCTTACCTGCCTATATGTCTACAGTAGGATACCTGACCGAATGCTGTTGCTTACCTGCCTATATGTTTATGGTAGGATACCTGACCGACTGCTGTTGCTTACCTGCCTATATGTCTACAGTAGGATACCTGACCGACTGCTGTTTCTTACCTGCCTATATGTTTACAGAAGGATACCTGACCGACTGCTACAGCTTACCTGCCTATATGTCTACAGTAGGATACCTGACCGACTGATGTTGCTTACCTGCCTATATGTTTACAGTAGGATACCTGACCGACTGCTGTTGCTTACCTGTCTATATGTTTACAGTGGGATACCTGACCGACTGCTGTTGCTTACCTGCCTATATGTTAACAGTAGGATACCTGACCGACTGCTACAGCTTATCTGCCTATATGTTTACAGTAGGATACCTGACCGACTGCTGTTGCTTACCTGCCTATATGTTTACAGTAGGATACCTGACCGACTGCTACAGCTTACCTGCCTATATGTTTACAGTAGGGTACCTGACCGACTGCTACAGCTAACCTGCCTTTATGTTAACAGTAGGATACCTGACCGACTGCTACAGCTTACCTGCCTATATGTTTACAGTAGGATACCTGACAGACTGCTACAGCTTACCTGCCTATATGTTTACAGTAGGATACATGACAGACTGCTACAGCTTACCTGCCTATATGTTTACAGAAGGATACCTGACCGACTGCTACAGCTTATCTGCCCATATGTTTACAGAAGGATACCTGACCGACTGCTACAGCTTATCTGCCTATATGTTTACAGTAGGATACCTGACCGACTACTACAGCTTACCTGCCCATATGTTTACAGTAGGATACCTGACAGACTGCTACAGCTTACCTGCCCATATGTTTACAGAAGGATACCTGACCGACTGCTACAGCTTACCTGCCCATATGTTTACAGTAGGATACCTGACCGACTGCTACAGCTTATCTGCCTATATGTTTACAGTAGGATACCTGACCGACTACTACAGCTTACCTGCCCATATGTTTACAGTAGGATACCTGACAGACTGCTACAGCTTATCTGCCTATATGTTAACAGTAGGATACCTGACCGACTACTACAACTTATCTGCCTATATGTTAACAGTAGGATACCTGACCGACTACTACAGCTTATCTGCCTATATGTTAACAGTAGGATACCTGACCGACTGCTACAGCTTACCTGCCCATATGTTTACAGTAGGATACCTGACAGACTGCTACAGCTTACCTGCCCATATATTTACAGAAGGATACCTGACCGACTGCTACAGCTTACCTGCCCATATGTTTACAGTAGGATACCTGACAGACTGCTACAGCTTACCTGCCCATATGTTTACAGAAGGATACCTGACCGACTGCTACAGCTTACCTGCCCATATGTTTACAGAAGGATACCTGACAGACTGCTACAGCTTATCTGCCTATATGTTTACAGTAGGATACCTGACAGACTGCTACAGCTTACCTGCCTATATGTTTACAGTAGGATACCTGACCGAGTGCTACAGCCTACCTGCCTATATGTTTACAGTAGGATACCTGACCAACTGCTAAAGCTTACCTGCCCATATGTTTACAGAAGGATACCTGACAGACTGCTACAGCTTATCTGCCTATATGTTTACAGTAGGATACCTGACCGACTGCTACAGCTTACCTGCCTATATGTTTACAGTAGGATACCTGACCGACTGCCACAGCTTACCTGCCTATATGTTTACAGTAGGATACCTGACCGACTGCTACAGCTTATCTGCCTATATGTTTACAGTACGATACCTGACCGACTGCTACAGCTTACCTGCCTATATGTTTACAGTAGGATACCTGACAGACTGCTACAGCTTATCTGTCTATATGTTTACAGTAGGATACCTGACCGACTGCTACAGCTTACCTGCCTATATGTTTACAGTAGGATACCTGACAGACTGCTGTTGTTTATCTGCCTATATGTTTACAGTAGGATACCTGACCGACTGCTACAGCTTACCTGTCTATATGTTTACAGTAGGATACCTGACCGACTGCTACAGCTTACCTGTCTATATGTTTACAGTAGGATACCTGACCGACTGCTACAGCTTACCTGTCTATATGTTTGCAGTAGGATACCTGACCGACTGCTACAGCTTACCTGTCTATATGTTTACAGTAGGATACCTGACCGACTGCTACAGCTTATCTGCCTATATGTTTACAGTAGGATACCTGACAGACTGCTTCAGCTTATCTGCCTATATGTTTACAGTAGGATACCTGACCGACTGCTACAGCTTACCTGTCTATATGTTTACAGTAGGATACCTGACCGACTGCTACAGCTTACCTGCCCATATGTTTACAGTAGGATACCTGACCGACTGCCACAGCTTACCTGCCTATATGTTTACAGTAGGATACCTGACCGACTGCTACAGCTTACCTGCCCATATGTTTACAGTAGTATACCTGACAGACTGCTACAGCTTACCTGCCCATATGTTTACAGTAGGATACCTGACCGACTGCTACAGCTTACCTGCCTATATGTTTACAGTAGGATACCTGACCGACTGCTACAGCTTATCTGCCTATATGTTTACAGTAGGATACCTGACAGACTGCTTCAGCTTATCTGCCTATATGTTTACAATAGGATACCTGACCGACTGCTGTTGCTTACCTGCCTATATGTTTACAGAAGGATACCTGACAGACTGCTACAGCTTACCTGCCCATATGTTTACAGTAGGATACCTGACAGACTGCTACATTTTACCTGCCCATATGTTTACAGTAGGATACCTGACCGACTGCTACAGCTTACCTGCCTATATGTTTACAGTAGGATACCTGACCGACTGCTACAGCTTATCTGCCTATATGTTTACAGTAGGATACCTGACAGACTGCTACAGCTTACCTGCCTATATGTTTACAGAAGGATACCTGACAGACTGCTACAGCTTACCTGCCTATATGTTTACAGTAGGATACCTGACAGACTGCTACAGCTTACCTGCCTATATGTTTACAGAAGGATACCTGACAGACTGCTACAGCTTACCTGCCTATATGTTTACAGTAGGATACCTGACAGACTGCTACAGCTTACCTGCCTATATGTTTACAGTAGGATACCTGACAGACTGCTACAGCTTACCTGCCTATATGTTTACAGTAGGATACCTGACCGAGTGCTACAGCCTACCTGCCTATATGTTTACAGTAGGATACCTGACCAACTGCTAAAGCTTACCTGCCCATATGTTTACAGAAGGATACCTGACAGACTGCTACAGCTTATCTGCCTATATGTTTACAGTAGGATACCTGACCGACTGCTACAGCTTACCTGCCTATATGTTTACAGTAGGATACCTGACCGACTGCCACAGCTTACCTGCCTATATGTTTACAGTAGGATACCTGACCGACTGCTACAGCTTATCTGCCTATATGTTTACAGTACGATACCTGACAGACTGCTACAGCTTACCTGCCTATATGTTTACAGTACGATACCTGACAGACTGCTTCAGCTTATCTGCCTATATGTTTACAGTAGGATACCTGACTGACTGCTTCAGCTTATCTGCCTATATGTTTACAGTAGGATACCTGACAGACTGCTACAGCTTACCTGCCTATATGTTTACAGTAGGATACCTGACAGACTGCTACAGCTTATCTGCCTATATGTTTACAGTACGATACCTGACAGACTGCTTCAGCTTATCTGCCTATATGTTTACAGTAGGATACCTGACCGACTGCTACAGCTTACCTGCCTATATGTTTACAGAAGGATACCTGACAGACTGCTACAGCTTAACTGCCTATATGTTTACAGAAGGATACCTGACCGACTGCTACAGCTTACCTGTCTATATGTTTACAGTACGATACCTGACAGACTGCTACAGCTTACCTGCCTATATGTTTACAGTAGGATACCTGACAGACTGCTACAGCTTATCTGCCTATATGTTTACAGTAGGATACCTGACAGACTGCTACAGCTTATCTGCCTATATGTTTACAGTAGGATACCTGACCGACTGCTACAGCTTACCTGCCTATATGTTTACAGTAGGATACCTGACAGACTGCTACAGCTTACCTGCCTATATGTTTACAGAAGGATACCTGACCGACTGCTACAGCTTATCTGTCTATATGTTTACAGTAGGATACCTGACCGACTGCTACAGCTTACCTGCCTATATGTTTACAGTAGGATACCTGACCGACTGCTACAGCTTACCTGTCTATATGTTTACAGTACGATACCTGACCGACTGCTACAGCTTACCTGCCTATATGTTTACAATAGGATACCTGACCGACTGCTACAGCTTACCTGCCTATATGTTTACAGTACGATACCTGACCGACTGCTACAGCTTACCTGCCTATATGTTTACAATAGGATACCTGACCGACTGCTACAGCTTACCTGCCTATATGTTTACAGTAGGATACCTGACCGACTGCTGTTGCTTACCTGCCTATATGTTTACAGTAGAATACCTGACAGACTGCTGTTGCTTACCTGTCTAAATGTTTACAGTAGGATACCTGACCGACTGCTGTTGTTTACCTGCCTATAAGTTTACAGTAGGATACCTGACCGACTGCTACAGCTTACCTGCCTATATGTTTACAGAAGGATACCTGAAGGACTGCTACAGCTTACCTGCCTATATGTTTACAGTACGATACCTGACCGACTGCTGTTGCTTACCTGTCTATATGTTTACAGTAGGATACCTGACCGACTGCTGTTGCTTACCTGTCTATATGTTTACAGTAGGATACCTGACCGACTGCTGTTGCTTACCTGTCTATATGTTTACAGTAGGATACCTGATCGACTGCTGTTGTTTATCTGCCTATATGTTTACAGAAGGATACCTGACCGACTGCTACAGCTTACCTGCCTATATGTTTACAGTAGGATACCTGACCGACTGCTGTTGCTTACCTGCCTATATGTTTACAGTAGGATACCTGACCGACTGCTGTTGCTTACCTGCCTATATGTTTACAGTAGGATACCTGACGGACTGCTACAGCTTACCTGCCTATATGTTTACAGTAGGATACCTGACCGACTGCTACAGCTTACCTGCCTATATGTTTACAGTAGGATACCTGACCGACTGCTGTTGCTTACCTGCCTATATGTTTACAGCAGGATACCTGACCGACTGCTGTTGCTTATCTGCCTATATGTTTACAGAAGGATACCTGACCGACTGCTACAGCTTACCTGCCTATATGTCTACAGTAGGATACCTGACCGAATGCTGTTGCTTACCTGCCTATATGTTTATGGTAGGATACCTGACCGACTGCTGTTGCTTACCTGCCTATATGTCTACAGTAGGATACCTGACCGACTGCTGTTTCTTACCTGCCTATATGTTTACAGAAGGATACCTGACCGACTGCTACAGCTTACCTGTCTATATGTTTACAGTAGGATACCTGACCGACTGCTACAGCTTACCTGCCTATATGTTTACAGTAGGATACCTGACAGACTGCTACAGCTTACCTGTCTATATGTTTACAGTAGGATACCTGACCGACTGCTACAGCTTACCTGCCTATATTTTTACAGTAGGATACCTGACAGACTGCTGTTGTTTATCTGCCTATATGTTTACAGTAGGATACCAGACCGACTGCTACAGCTTACCTGCCTATATGTTTACAGAAGGATACCTGACAGACTGCTTTAGCTTATCTGCCTATATGTTTACCGTAGGATACCTGACAAACTGCTTCAGCTTACCTGCCTATATGTTTACCGTAGGATACCTGACCGACTACTACAGCTTACCTGTCTATATGTTTACAGTAGGATACCTGATCGACTACTACAGCTTACCTGTCTATATGTTTACAGTAGGATACCTGACCGACTGCTACAGCTCACCTGTCTATATGTTTACAGTAGGATACCTGACCGACTGCTACAGCTTACCTGTCTATATGTTTACAGTAGGATACCTGACCGACTACTACAGCATACCTGCCTATATGTTTACAGTAGGATACCTGACAGACTGCTACAGCTTACCTGTCTATATGTTTACAGTAGGATACCTGACCGACTGCTACAGCTTACCTGCCTATATGTTTACAGAAGGATACCTGACAGACTGCTACAGCTTACCTGCCTATATGTTTACAGTACGATACCTGACAGACTGCTTCAGCTTATCTGCCTATATGTTTACAGTAGGATACCTGACCGACTGCTACAGCTTACCTGCCTATATTTTTACAGTAGGATACCTGACCGACTGCTACAGCTTACCTGCCTATATGTTTACAGTAGGATACCTGACCGACTGCTACAGCTTACCTGCCTATATGTTAACAGTAGGATACCTGACAGACTGCTACAGCTTACCTGTCTATATGTTTACAGTACGATACCTGACCGACTGCTACAGCTTACCTGCCTATATGTTTACAGTAGGATACCTGACCGACTGCTACAGCTTACCTGCCTATATGTTTACAGTAGGAT
Organism: Sinonovacula constricta; assembly: GCA_007844125.1. Lineage (NCBI taxonomy): Eukaryota > Metazoa > Mollusca > Bivalvia > Cardiida > Solecurtidae > Sinonovacula > Sinonovacula constricta. The sequence continues at coordinate 25,468,055 of CM017558.1, read as the reverse complement.
ACCTGACCGACTGCTACAGCTTACCTGCCTATATGTTAACAGTAGGATACCTGACCGACTGCTACAGCTTACCTGTCTATATGTTTACAGTACGATACCTGACAGACTGCTTCAGCTTATCTGCCTATATGTTAACAGAAGGATACCTGACCGACTGCTACAGCTTACCTGTCTATATGTTTACAGTACGATACCTGACAGACTGCTTCAGCTTATCTGCCTATATGTTTACAGTAGGATACCTGACAGACTGCTACAGCTTACCTGTCTATATGTTTACAATAGGATACCTGACCGACTGCTACAGCTTACCTGCCTATATGTTTACAGTAGGATACCTGACAGACTGCTGTTGTTTATCTGCCTATATGTTTACAGTAGGATACCTGACCGACTGCTACAGCTTACCTGCCTATATGTTTACAGAAGGATACCTGACAGACTGCTTTAGCTTATCTGCCTATATGTTTACCGTAGGATACCTGACAGACTGCTTCAGCTTACCTGCCTATATGTTTACCGTAGGATACCTGACCGACTACTACAGCTTACCTGTCTATATGTTTACAGTAGGATACCTGACCGACTACTACAGCTTACCTGTCTATATGTTTACAGTAGGATACCTGACCGACTGCTACAGCTTACCTGTCTATATGTTTACAGTAGGATACATGACCGACTGCTACAGCTTACCTGTCTATATGTTTACAGTAGGATACCTGACCGACTACTACAGCTTACCTGCCTATATGTTTACAGTAGGATACCTGACAGACTGCTACAGCTTACCTGTCTATATGTTTACAGTAGGATACCTGACCGACTGCTACAGCTTACCTGCCTATATGTTTACAGAAGGATACCTGACAGACTGCTACAGCTTACATGCCTATATGTTTACAGTACGATACCTGACAGACTGCTTCAGCTTATCTGCCTATATGTTTACAGTAGGATACCTGACCGACTGCTACAGCTTACCTGCCTATATGTTTACAGTAGGATACCTGACCGACTGCTACAGCTTACCTGCCTATATGTTTACAGTAGGATACCTGACCGACTGCTACAGCTTACCTGCCTATATGTTAACAGTAGGATACCTGACAGACTGCTACAGCTTACCTGTCTATATGTTTACAGTACGATACCTGACCGACTGCTACAGCTTACCTGTCTATATGTTTACAGAAGGATACCTGACAGACTGCTACAGCTTACCTGTCTATATGTTTACAGTACGATACCTGACAGACTGCTACAGCTTACCTGCCTTTATGTTAACAGCAGGATACCTGACAGACTGCTACAGCTTACCTGTCTATATGTTAACAGTAGGATACCTGACAGACTGCTTCAGCTTATCTGCCTATATGTTAACAGTAGGATACCTGACCGACTGCTACAGCTTACCTCTCTATATGTTAACAGTAGGATACCTGACAGACTGCTTCAGCTTATCTGCCTATATGTTAACAGTAGGATACCTGACAGACTGCTACAGCTTATCTGCCTATATCTTAACAGTAGGATACCTGACCGACTGCTACAGCTTACCTGTCTATATGTTTACAGTACGATACCTGACAGACTGCTACAGCTTACCTGTCTATATGTTTACAGTACGATACCTGACAGACTGCTACAGCTTACCTGCCTATATGTTAACAGTAGGATACCTGACAGACTGCTACAGCTTACCTGTCTATATGTTTACAGTACGATACCTGACAGACTGCTACAGCTTACCTGCCTTTATGTTAACAGCAGGATACCTGACAGACTGCTACAGCTTACCTGTCTATATGTTAACAGTAGGATACCTGACAGACTGCTTCAGCTTATCTGCCTATATGTTAACAGTAGGATACCTGACCGACTGCTACAGCTTACCTGCCTATATGTTTACAGTAGGATACCTGACCGACTGCTACAGCTTACCTGCCTATATGTTAACAGTAGGATACCTGACCGACTGCTACAGCTTACCTGCCTATATGTTTACAGTAGGATACCTGGCCGACTGCTACAGCTTTCCTGCCTATATGTTTACAGTAGGATACCTGACCGACTGCTACAGCTTATCTGCCTATATGTTTACAGTAGGATACCTGACCGACTGCTACAGCTTACCTGCCTATATGTTTACAGTAGGATACCTGACCGACTGCTACAGCTTACCTGCCTATATGTTTACAGTAGGATACCTGACCGACTGCTACAGCTTATCTGCCTATATGTTTACAGTAGGATACCTGACCGACTGCTACAGCTTACCTGCCTATATGTTTACAGTAGGATACCTGACCGACTGCTACAGCTTACCTGCCTATATGTTTACAGTAGGATACCTGACCGACTGCTACAGCTTACCTGCCCATATGTTTACAGTAGGATACCTGACATACTGCTACAGCTTATCTGCCCATATGTTTACAGTACGATACCTGACAGACTGCTACAGCTTACCTGCCTATATGTTTACAGAAGGATACCTGACAGACTGCTACAGCTTACCTGTCTATATGTTTACAGAAGGATACCTGACAGACTGCTACAGCTTACCTGTCTATATGTTTACAGAAGGATACATGACAGACTGCTACAGCTTACCTGCCTATATGTTTACAGAAGGATACCTGACAGACTGCTACAGCTTACCTGCCTATATGTTTACAGTAGGATACCTGACAGACTGCTACAGCTTACCTGTCTATATGTTTACAGAAGGATACCTGACAGACTGCTACAGCTTACCTGTCTATATGTTTACAGAAGGATACCTGACAGACTGCTACAGCTTACCTGCCTATATGTTTACAGAAGGATACCTGACAGACTGCTACAGCTTACCTGCCTATATGTTTACAGAAGGATACCTGACAGACTGCTACAGCTTACCTGTCTATATGTTTACAGAAGGATACCTGACAGACTGCTACAGCTTACCTGCCTATATGTTTACAGAAGGATACCTGACAGACTGCTACAGCTTACCTGTCTATATGTTTACAGAAGGATACCTGACAGACTGCTACAGCTTACCTGTCTATATGTTTACAGAAGGATACCTGACAGACTGCTACAGCTTACCTGTCTATATGTTTACAGAAGGATACCTGACAGCCTGCTACAGCTTATCTGTCTATATGTTTACAGAAGGATACCTGACAGACTGCTACAGCTTACCTGCCTATATGTCTACAGTAGGATACCTGACCGACTGCTACAGCTTACCTGCCTATATGTCTACAGTAGGATACCTGACAGACTGCTACAGCTTACCTGCCTATATGTTTACAGAAGGATACCTGACAGACTGCTTCAGCTTATCTGCCTATATGTTTACAGTACGATACCTGACCGACTGCTACAGCCTACCTGCCTATATGTTTACAGTAGGATACCTGACCGACTGCTACAGATTATCTGTCTATATGTTTACAGTAGGATACCTGACCGACTGCTACAGATTACCTGCCTATATGTTTACAGTAGGATACCTGACCGACTGCTACAGATTATCTGTCTATATGTTTACAGTACGATACCTGACCGACTGCTACAGCTTATCTGCCTATATGTTTACAGTACGATACCTGACCGACTGCTACAGATTACCTGCCTATATGTTTACAGTAGGATACCTGACCGACTGCTACAGATTATCTGTCTATATGTTTACAGTACGATACCTGACCGACTGCTACAGATTATCTGTCTATATGTTTACAGTACGATACCTGACCGACTGCTACAGCTTATCTGCCTATATGTTTACAGTACGATACCTGACCGACTGCTACAGCTTATCTGCCTATATGTTTACAGTACGATACCTGACCGACTGCTACAGCTTACCTGCCTATATGTTTACAGTACGATACCTGACCGACTGCTACAGCTTATCTGCCTATATGTTTACAGTACGATACCTGACCGACTGCTACAGCTTACCTGCCTATATGTTTACAGTACGATACCTGACCGACTGCTACAGCTTATCTGCCTATATGTTTACAGTACGATACCTGACCGACTGCTACAGCTTACCTGTCTATATGTTTACAGTAGGATACCTGACAGACTGCTACAGCTTATCTGCCTATATGTTTACAGTAGGATACCTGACCGACTGCTACAGCTTATCTGCCTATATGTTTACAGTACGATACCTGACCGACTGCTACAGCTTACCTGCCTATATGTTTACAGTAGGATACCTGACCGACTGCTACAGCTTATCTGCCTATATGTTTACAGTATGATACCTGACAGACTGCTACAGCTTACCTGCCTATATGTTTACAGTAGGATACCTGACCGACTGCTACAGCTTATCTGCCTATATGTTTACAGTACGATACCTGACAGACTGCTACAGCTTACCTGTCTATATGTTTACAGTATGATACCTGACAGACTGCTACAGCTTATCTGCCTATATGTTTACAGTAGGATACCTGACAGACTGCTACAGCTTATCTGCCTATATGTTTACAGTACGATACCTGACCGACTGCTACAGCTTACCTGCCTATATGTTTACAGTAGGATACCTGACAGACTGCTACAGCTTATCTGCCTATATGTTTACAGTAGGATACCTGACAGACTGCTACAGCTTATCTGCCTATATGTTTACAGTACGATACCTGACCGACTGCTACAGCTTACCTGCCTATATGTTTACAGTAGGATACCTGACCGACTGCTACAGCTTATCTGCCTATATGTTTACAGTAGGATACCTGACAGACTGCTACAGCTTACCTGCCTATATGTTTACAGTAGGATACCTGACCGACTGCTACAGCTTATCTGCCTATATGTTTACAGTACGATACCTGACCGACTGCTACAGCTTATCTGCCTATATGTTTACAGTACGATACCTGACCGACTGCTACAGCTTATCTGCCTATATGTTTACAGTACGATACCTGACCGACTGCTACAGCTTACCTGCCTATATGTTTACAGTAGGATACCTGACAGACTGCTACAGCTTACCTGCCTATATGTCTACAGTAGGATACCTGACCGACTGCTACAGCTTACCTGCCTATATGTTTACAGTAGGATACCTGATAGACTGCTTCAGCTTATCTGCCTATATGTTTACAGTAGGATACCTGACCGACTGCTACAGCTTACCTGCCTATATGTTTACAATAGGATACCTGACCGACTGCTACAGCTTATCTGCCTATATGTTTACAGTAGGATACCTGACAGACTGCTTCAGCTTATCTGCCTATATGTTTACAGTAGGATACCTGACAGACTGCTACAGCTTACCTGCCTATATGTTTACAGTAGGATACCTGACAGACTGCTTCAGCTTACCTGCCTATATGTTTACAATAGGATACCTGACCGACTGCTACAGCTTATCTGCCTATATGTTTACAATAGGATACCTGACCGACTGCTACAGCTTATCTGCCTATATGTTTACAGTAGGATACCTGACAGACTGCTTCAGCTTATCTGCCTATATGTTTACAGTAGGATACCTGACAGACTGCTACAGCTTACCTGCCTATATGTTTACAGTAGGATACCTGACAGACTGCTTCAGCTTATCTGCCCATATGTTTACAGTAGGATACCTGACCGACTGCTACAGCTTATCTGCCTATATGTTTACAGTAGGATACCTGACAGACTGCTTCAGCTTATCTGCCTATATGTTTACAGAAGGATACCTGACCGACTGCTACAGCTTATCTGCCTATATGTTTACAGTAGGATACCTGACCGACTGCTACAGCTTATCTGCCTATATCTTTACAGAAGGATACCTGACAGACTGCTTCAGCTTATCTGCCTATATGTTTACAGTAGGATACCTGACCGACTGCTACAGCTTATCTGCCTATATGTTTACAGTAGGATATCTGACCGACTGCTTCAGCTTATCTGCCTATATGTTTACAGTAGGATACCTGACCGACTGCTACAGCTTACCTGCCTATATGTTAACAGTAGGATACCTGACCGACTGCTGTTGCTTACCTGCCTATATGTTTACAGTAGGATACCTGACCGACTGCTACAGCTTACCTGCCTATATGTTAACAGTAGGATACCTGACCGACTGCTGTTGCTTACCTGCCTATATGTTTACAGTAGGATACCTGACCGACTGCTACAGCTTACCTGCCTATATGTTAACAGTAGGATACCTGACCGACTGCTGTTGCTTACCTGCCTATATGTTTACAGTAGGATACCTGACCGACTGCTGTTGCTTACCTGCCTATATGTTAACAGTAGGATACCTGACCGACTGCTGTTGTTTACCTGCCTATATGTTTACGGTAGGATACCTGACCGACTGCTGTTGCTAACCTGCCTATATATTTACAGTACGATACCTGACCGACTGCTACAGCTTATCTGCCTATATATTTACAGTAGGATACCTGACCGACTGCTTCAGCTTATCTGCCTATATGTTTACAGTAGGATACCTGACCGACTGCTGTTGCTTACCTGCCTATATGTTAACAGTAGGATACCTGACCGACTGCTGTTGTTTACCTGCCTATATGTTTACAGTAGGATACCTGACCGACTGCTGTTGCTAACCTGCCTATATGTTTACAGTACGATACCTGACCGACTGCTACAGCTTATCTGCCTATATGTTTACAGTAGGATACCTGACCGACTGCTACAGCTTACCTGCATATATGTTTACAGTAGGATACCTGACCGACTGCTACAGCTTACCTGCCTATATGTTTACAGTAGGATACCTGACCGACTGCTACAGCTTACCTGCCTATATGTTTACAGTAGGATACCTGACCGACTGCTGTTGCTTACCTGCCTATATGTTAACAGTAGGATACCTGACCGACTGCTGTTGTTTACCTGCCTATATGTTTACAGTAGGATACCTGACCGACTGCTGTTGCTAACCTGCCTATATGTTTACAGTACGATACCTGACCGACTGCTACAGCTTATCTGCCTATATGTTTACAGTAGGATACCTGACCGACGACTACAGCTTATTTATTCAAATGTTTATAATTGGAGAGACTAGTTGAACGAACTACAATTATTAAAAATATGTCCCCAGTGGGCGATATGCACGACTACTACAGCTTCGAGCCGAAGAAGATCTCAGTGACTCAGCTCTGGGATTACATAAACGATATTATCGAAAAGGAGAACGACACTCTCGGAGATGAGTTCGAGGTATTTCGTAACATCTTGTTCATGAATTATGTTCTTAAATAAGCGTCTGCACACATGCACGCATACAGTCATATGGAAGCTACGCGCGACTACACGCACCCGCACATACGCCCACGCACGCTGGCACACATCCACGCCTTCCTAATTTTCTTATCAACATTCATATGCACTCTCTTTGCAATCTGCAATGGTATATTTAACTTATACAACATATTTATCATGAATATGCATGTTTTAAAATAATGTTTTTGTGCTTTACAAGTTTAAAGATGTCATATATACGTTCTTGCCACTGATTGTGGCTACCACGTTTTTAAAATATCTGTTTTTCTAGAAGATAATGTACTAACAAAGTAGAAGTAAACGTTTTAATTTGCATTACTGGACAGGAACCGGTCTCACGAGGATGCTACGGAATCCATGAATTCAATTTTTCCATTTCATTTCGACGTTTCTTAATTAAAAGAAAGATATATAGACCAAAAAATGAATATTGATTTGAAAAGTAAAAGACAACGAGAATCTCAAATGACTGCTGCGTTTTCAGACCAAGACCAAGACCGACTGTTTTCTAATCTCGTTTACTCTCGTTTTACAGCTACTAGGAAAGTGCCCTATTCACCTGGCAACGATTGGTAATGCAGAAATCAATATTAGAAAAAACAAATACAAAGACATTCGAGCTTGTAAGTTATCTTTCATCATCGTCATCATCTTCTTCGTCGTCGTCGTCATCATCATCATCATCATCATCATCATCATCATCATCATCATCATCATGGTCGTCGTCGTCGTCGTCTTATTCATCATAATCATCATCATCATCATCATCATCATCATCATCATCATCATCATCATCATCACCACCATCGTCGTCGTCGTCGTCGTCGTCGTCGTCGTCATCATTATCACAATCATCACAATCATCATCATCATCATCATCATCATCATCATCATCATCATAGTTGTTATCTTAATACATAAAATGTAAAATGTAACAATGCATTGTTTATTTTTGCAGACGATCATACACGGGTGATTCTACAGAGGGAGGACCTGGAGAAGACTGATTATATAAATGCGAACTACATATTGGTATGTACGTTGTTAGTCTATTTTCATCCATAAATTTAGCGCAATTTATAATCCCGACCAGCTAATAGTGTTTGTTACTACAGCTGTGAGTGAAAATCACAACCACAACACATCAGCACGTCTTGTCCCCACAGAATATACCATGCTGTGAGAATTTAATTTTAAATTCCGTCCTAGGTACAAGTCATCGCTGGGATGTATCTGGTGCAATTATACTTACAGAATCACGATCGTTTTGTTTGCCGAAACAAGAATACGCCATAAATTTTTTGTATAGAATGATTTTATCATATAAACTTTCTTTTGTTAATTTAACTGTCCACATCTCGTTAAATATACAACTGTTACTGCATTTCAGTAGAGATAACAAGACATTTATGTTTGTTGTTTTGATGACGTCAAAGGCACTGCCATGTTTATTTTCGCGGAGCCTTCCCGTCATAATCCGAGAGATGATTCGTGAATTATCCGAGGCGTTCCTATTGAAATGTGAGCATGAGTACAAATCGCACCTGATAACGTATTCCACAAGTGTGCCGGAATAATTGATTGTAACCTGAGCAAGTAGATGGAAGTGGTTATATGTAATAATATAGAAGTTAAATCCATCTCTCGGATGTATCATAGCCGGATCACCTCGGCCATTTCCCTAAATGGGACTACTTGACAGACGTTAAAACAAAGATGGCAGCTCGGATGACAGCTCACTACAGTACGATGCCTGTAAAACGGCGGCTTCAAATTTGAATCATCCATTTTTAATTTACCCAGCGCAGCAGACACGCAGCTGTCAAACGATGCCATTGTTTATATTTGTTGCGAACTACATTTTAGGGACATTCTTATTCTGACTTCCGGCGAACAAAACTATCATGATTTCTGAAAGTATCATTGCACCAGAGACATCCAAGGGATGATTGTCCAGAGGACGAAATTACCCGAGGAGTTCCGATTATAAGTTTAAGTGTCCCTTTTAACGTTGTCCTGGCCTGTTTTGTACTTCTATACTGATCAAGGACAGACACTATACTTACAATGTTTACGGTTTGTGGTTTTGAATGTAGGTGCAAATGTCCTTATAACAAATGTCATTTCATATTACAGGGTTATGATAAAAAGGTCAAGTTCATAGCTTCGCAAGGTAAGGATACATATTAGTGTTTCGTTTTGACAACAATGAAGAACTTATTTCCACTTTTGGACGACACATTGTGTTTCATATGACATTTTTACTCATGGAAGAAATGTAAACTATGGATTTGCAAATATAGTGTATAATGCCTACACCTAAAATATGGGACCCATAGGTTATAAAATATATACTATTTAGTCATAACTTTAAAGATGAATGGTTCGTATTTTATACAGATTTACAGTAGCGTTTAACCTTAAATTGAATATTACTTATAAAAACAAATCGAAGATAAAGCAATAAAATAATAAACATGTAAATTTTCCCGTTTTCGATTTGTGTATTCCTAAGGCTTATTCCTGCACTACATGGCTGTCTGCTCATGTATCTTGAACCATAACTTGATCTAAACGGCAAGCAAGACTTTTAAAAAAGATGTGTTTCTATTTGAGAAAGTAGCTTTTATCCAACAGTCAATATCGAGTTTAAACTCCTGTGCCCATATTTTGCGAATTGAGGCAGTGCCTTATCCCTTTTTAAATGGCACCTACATTTATTGCTTTACTGTAGTTACATGCTATTGCTCTCTTGGCGTCGGTACACCAAAATGCAATGTTTGTCCTTCTTTGCATGGTCATGCCTAACTCAGGGATGGATCCAGGGCGATGGGTTGGGGGATACATACCCTAACCAATCAGGTAAAGTGTAGTGTTGTAAAAACACGTACATGCAAGCTTAAAAGTACTAGGTAAATGTTGTATGTTGACTGCTTAGGTAGAAGTTACGGTCCCTTACTAGGTATGTGTATCCAGTATTTCATGCTCTTTCTATATTCTTTCTTTCATATTGTATGCAGGTTATTTCATCTTGGACGCCATACGGTCTGTGTGGGTAACTTTACCTTGTAATAATGTTACATCGTTGTTTTATTGTATGTATGCAATTTAACATGTAAGCATTCAAATCTTGTAATAAAAGTTTGGATTATTATTATTGTATCATTTTATCATAACAGAAAATGAACGTGGGTTTAAGTGATATAAGAGTACATTTATCATCCTACAACATTAGTAGGTTATTATACCTGATTCGCGAATACTGCGATAAAATTGAATTTGATCTTTATTCATACCCCACCCACAAACATTGTCTGGATCCGCCCCTGGTCTACCTTGTATCATGTAGTTACATGTTCTTCCTTTTACGATGGCCTACACAGGACCCACACAGGCGATGCTGACCGACTTCCTGCTGATGATCATACAACAGAAATGCTCCATTGTTGTCATGCTAACAAATGTCTTCGAACTCGGAGTGGTAAGTCCACTATAGTCAAGTCTCGTCCAGTTGTCAGTGAATGAATTGAAGGTAATTGCACACCACATCTTAACATACTTTACATCAAATAAGATCTGTACATAGAACAATCTCCAAGGGACATAAGTGTTTCTTTGCTTGTGAAAGATATTTAACGTAAGACCAATGCCACAGAATAAGTCATTTGATAACTTTCTAAATATCCCTTTACTGTACAAATAATATTCCTATAGCTTTTCGATAAATGACAGTGGAATACATGATTGATTATATACTAAAACGTCACATGACTGTAAGCTATAGTCGCCTGTCCGGACTTAACTCATAATAACATAATACCTTTGTTTCCGTTAACCTATCCGTTCTTTCACTTCACTGCGTAGGGAAGCAGAAGCAAAGTGTAAAAGACGTATTGTCTTACTACTTTCTTTTTTTTTCCTAAATGCAAATGCAAGTGTTTGATGTTTGTTATTTTTCAAGTTAATATTCTGGACCATACCTAATAAACGGTTTTTACATTTAAAGAAAACAACAAGCATCTGACGAAAAAAAAAAGAAAAAATGAGGGCAATCAATGAATTTTGCTTTTTTTTCCGTTTGTTCCAGTTAAAGTGTTTACAATATTGGCCGGAAGAAGGTAAATCAATCACATTTGAAGACATCGTAGTGACGACACAGAGTGTTGATGTTCACACTGACTACGACATTAGGCTGCTGGAGTTAAAATGGGTATAATTTGGAAATCATATTCCCTAGAGCTATGGCATTTTGAAGACAACGAAGTAATCTGTCAAAGAAATGATATATTATATATACGTGGGGTAATCGAGAAGTTCGTAGACTGACGCTATAAAATAACAAATACCCTCTATGTACCTTGATATAATATACATTTGTAAAGGCTGTTCTGTTTTGCTCATGTTGTATAAATAATATGAAAAAAACATTAAACAGTACAAAAGCTACAGCTAATAACACAACAGTGAGGTGAGGGATTAGTCGGCATTTTTGCCGATATTGTGCAGCGACATTTCTATCATTATAGCACTGGGGCACTTATGATATGCCCAGGGACTAAACCCCGCCGGTCCATTATACTGACACCGACGAGTCAGGCGTAATGCTGTCCCCTTAGCTGCGAGCGTTAGAAGGGAAGCCACTACTACCGTCTTTGGTTTGACCCAGCCGGGGTTTGAACCCACGGTCTCCCGATCCGCAAGCCGACGCTCTACCACCTGAACAGTGAGGTGAACCTGGAGCACGCCAGCGTTATGCAAATGACGTCATGATAACCTCTGTTATTCGTTCACACTTTTTCAACATAATCACCGTGGATCTGAATGCATTTTCAATGTCTCTGTAACCATTTAGTGTAGGTATCACTGAACCAGTCACTTTTGTATGAAGAAACAACAGTTTGTGTGTACGTACGAAGCTCGTTCGCGTTCTCAAAGCGCAGACCTCGTAAAGCAGCTTTGATCTCTGGGAAAACTCTGAAGTCCGTGGGGGTTATATCTGGACTGTATGGTGGATGCTGGAGAATTTCGAAACCAAGTAAGCTGATTTCAAGGATGGTTGAGTCAGCCCTTTGTCTAGGGGCCTTATCTTGGTGAAATATAATGCGTTCTAGATCAAGATCGGGGCGTTTTTACTTCAATGCCTGCATTAAGTCACGCCTGAGAACCTGAAGGGAAAACAATGTGTCAAACTTACCTCAAGTAAATAGTTATATTAAGCTGAAACAAACTACTTTTTTATCGTTTCAGGTATTTTGATTGTTATTAATTGTTATAGTTTAAGCACCTACATAATAGTAAAATTATGTTTATACAATATTAAACTGCCTGCCTTCGAATAATAACTAGCAGTCACTGTCTGGCCATTGGATACTTGATGCTGTAGGATCATGCCCTTCCTGGCCATGAAAAACATTAACATGTGTTTCCCACCACTCTTGTGTATCCTATCTTTCTTTGGGGGAGGAGTCGGACGGTGCTTTCGTCTCCGAGTCGAAGTTCCATAACCAAGTCTCGTCAGATGTAATTATTCGATCAAGGAATTCTTCTCCTTCGCGCTCGTACTGGCGGACGAACTCGCTCGAGCAGCAAGTCCTGGTTTTCAGTTCATGATCAAGAAGTCTCGACACCCATCGCGCGCACACTTTGGACATTTCTAGCTCTTTTTTCAAAATGTCGTGCACTGTAGATGTAAAAATAGCCATCTTCCATCTCGAAACCGTCGGTGCAACTTAGAGGCAAGTGCCCTGCTGCATTTTTGTGTTGTACTGGAACTCTGTAACATCTTAAACGTTTCAGTTGGCGTCTTACCTAATCCGACACAAAATTTAATGACTGTCCTTAACTCAACATCGCCCATCGACGTCGTGATTGTGAAAGTTTGGTTTGTGACAACGCTATGAACAAATGCGTAAAATATTCAAACGGAAACAATGATAACCTTCAAAACTTCCGGATATGACATCATAAATGTCATAAGGCAGCATAAGTTTTCGCGGTGATATACGTTAAGGAAATTGCCATCAAACAAAATGTTGATCAATTAAAAAAAAGCTAGAAAAAATGTCTGATTTTACGTGTCCCAGGACCGCAGATGCGTGTTGCCATAGACACCGATTATTTAGCGAATAATATAAAACTAATATGTTTTGCGAATGAATGTATGTAACAAAATGTTAATCAATGTTTATTATAAGTTAAATGGTAAGGCGACAGATAATACTGAAGCTATACTAAAAGTCTACGAACTTCACGATCACCCCTCGTATATATAATGTTTAAATTTTTTAGCCATAAAGGATTCTAATTAAGCTTTTAAGTTTAAACAACTGCGTCTGTTATAATATTTAGAATTTGTAACGTGTTGGTTAATAAGCATCTTAGGTGGCCAATATATCTCTCGGTTAAATACAGGCATGCTTAACTAAATTGACGTCAACTTTCCATTTAAGACTCACTCTAATTTTCACTAGTGTTCCGTTGATCTTTTCAAAGTGAATTGAATACCGTATTTGTGATCATTTTACTATTCAGGCTTTAAGATAGGGACTAGTTATTACAATGCTTTCTGCACAGAACGGAAGCTCTCACGCTTTGAAGCAGTTCCACTTCCGGTCGTGGCCTGACAAGGATGTGCCTGACAGTGTATGGTGCTTGGTCAACTTTTGGAGAGCTGTCGACTCCACGGCTGCCTTAGTGACCACACCTGTCCTCGTACACTGCAGGTACAGACGTTTACTAATGGACAAAATTTACTATAACACTCAATATCTTTACGCAAAAATGTGTGTTGTATACTAAATTCTAACACTATCAATATTTTAACTCTATAATCAAAGAAGCATTCTGCCGTGATAAAACGATGTATCACGGAAAAAATCGACACTATTTAACCGCAATAGAATATCTGTTCCATTTACTTTCCCTACCCACAGCCGTTGAACCGATACCACCAATCGTGTTGTTCGCTTTTGTTCGGCACATTTCGGAAGTTGATTTTGAATTAATTGCACAGTCGGCAATTTACGTATTTCGATCGGAAACCACCGATTCTTATGATGTAAACAAATCGTAGTAAATGTTACACACTTCCGGTCGTCTGCGTCTGTGAACAATGTCGAACGTATATGTTGTTATTGGGGCTTTGTGCACTGCAAGGAGAGCAACGGGAGACTGGCGTGTAATAAGGCACGTCTTTTATGGTCTTGTGAGCTACGATCTGTTGAAACCAATGAAAGAATAACTAGATTTACCCATGAAATTACTGAAAAAAGTAAATTTGAAGATGTCAATGCATATCTTTACTAAGTTTCTGGACTAAATGAGAATGATTTATTGTTTCTGCAAGATTTTTGTCAATGAGATGACAGTGAAACAAATGGAAATGTTTTCCATTGCCAGACAAATTGTCAGATGGTATTAATGACTTAAAGTGGTTTGAGAATGTCAGTGATGAACTCATCAAAAACCTTAAAGCACAGAACACAGAAAAAAAGCACTGGCCGACAAACCAAATGGGTTGATAAACTACTGAAAGGTAAGATATATCAATTATAATGCTTTTTCCTTATTCAGTTCATATTAAATACTATATAACATGTATACATATAGTTAACAGATCCAAATTTCCAATGAATTTGACTCATTGTTTAGACTGACAACTGATATATGTAGCTTGCAACGCCGTATTTTTAAGGTTCTTGTTTGAATTATCTATGATTTGTTTGTGTTTTGAATATTAAGTTCATAATCTTTTAATTTGTGAAGAACAACAAACAACTAAAGTCAGTATTTACCATGAAATCAATGAGTTTTAGATATCTAGGTCAAAGCCATTCAGTGAGTAAGGACTGGGTAGGGCTATGTAGGCAAATTTCCTAACAATCGGATTACGACGTCTGTGATAGGGATGTGTCGATAATTCTGAGTTAGATTATAATTATCTGAGGTTTTATATAAACAAAGTTAATTAATGTTGCCTAATTTTATATCATAAAGTTGATAAGAATCAAATAAAACATGATTTTTATTTACAAATACAACATGCAGCATTTTATATATACATACAGTTATGAAATACGAGGATTCATATACATGTAGACGTATTCTTTTTTTTAACATAGTGATGTCAAGATGCCATCACCTACAATTAAACATGTTTAACAATTAAAGGCCGAACAAATAAAATATTTGCAGGTCTATTTCTTCAACACGACACTTAATATTATCTATTTTGTAGACTGGATGACAGAAGACGGCTACAACCATGAAAACTTTAATGCATCAACTAAAATCATTAATTAATTATTCAAAGTCGGCATTGGTGGGTATACGTGCTGGCATCAACAGGCATCTGACTTCTCCCCAAATCGGTCAAATAATCAACTTGATGAGAGACAGAGAATTCCAGCCTTCGAACATTCACTCAGTGGACTAGCGAAGACCCTGAAGCGAAATGGAGGGGACATTATTGTACATAAAGAGCCAATAGAGGATGATGATTGGCAAAGCTTTATAGCTCAGGTGTTTTAGTGAAGCAACACCTAAAACACTTCAAAACAAGGTGTTATTTGATATAATCACACAGTTTGGAATAAGGGGGAAAAGAAGGGTTACGGACAATGCGGAAAGACGCATTCGTTAAAATTGCAGATGCCAAGGGTAGGCAATACATCAAGATGGCTTACAACGAAGCTGACAAGACTCATCATGGCATCGACAGCAAAAAGAACACCAAGCAGCCACGAATGTATTAAACCGGAGACCAATACTGCCCTATGCGTTCTTTCGAACTTCATTGCAGCAAACTCAATCCACAATGCCCTGACCATCAAAATTCTCAAATGACAGCAAGCTATGGCATGTAGCTAGACCCTTGGACATCAATGCTCTTTCAGGTTTTATGTCCCAATTGTCCCTACAGACTGGTTTAAGCCGAAGACACACAGACCACTGCATCCGCGCATATGCGTCAACAAAACTGCATGAGAAGGGATATTCAAATAGGGCCATAATGTCAGTGACTGGACACCGGAATGAAAATAGCTTTACCGCTTATGTGAAGCCCTCAGAGAAAGTGCGAGCAGTGTTAAGTAAGGCACTGGTACCTTGCATTAACCATGACAGAATTGCCACGGCACGCTGCGACGAAACTGCAACAAGATTATCACACCTCCAGTCATCAACCTCCTCTGTTGTTACCCCACCCGTTCAGTCCAAAACGGTTGATGTAAACGTGAACGAGCTCAGTGCGATTTTGTATATGTTTACAGGGAACAACTCGAACACACTCACTGTTAAATATGCCATCAGAATAAACACTGTACGTGCACTAGATTTTCACCAGACCTGCACAGTTGCTGACTATTTTGAATATACATGTAATGTTGTTCTTTTCCGAGTTTCAGTTTGCGCTGACATGATTTTCACCCGAAACTTTACCGTATCTCGGAAAGTAATTGTTATGACTGTTATTTAGTTACATTTGACGTGACCTATAACATTAATGTTAAATTGTGATAAAAATAAATTAAAAAATACAATTTTTATATATAAATTCGTCGTTTGTTTGTATTATTTATGAAAAAATAAATATCCAAGAAGTACGCGGGAGTAATATAGAACAGCCTCAGCCTGAGGCTCAGGGGAAACAACCTAACATCACTGCATAAATTTAAGTTCACATGTGTGCTCCTTGTAAGTAAAAATTTCGTGTCGAACATGTTAGTTTGGAAATATATTTTAAGTTGGCGTGATCTAACGCCCAATATATTTTCGTTCAAATGCGTTGTTTGCAATATTATTAGTTCAAATTCTGTTATTTTCAAACTTCACACATACAGCTCTTATAAACAAGCAAATTTAAAAAAATAACCCCAAAATTTTAAGAAAGACATTTTTTTAAACATATGCATAGAAGTTATACTTAAACCAATAATTCCTTATTCATATTTTCCCTCGATCCACGACAATGCAAAAGCCCACTTTAACTCAAAATTGTCATTGTAATCACACATCGACATACACTTCTTTTGAAGTGCGGGGATCGGTCGGACGGGGACGTTCATCGCCCTCGACACCATGTATTATCAAGCCAAGGCCACCGGATGTGTAAGTCCGTTCGATGTAGTGAGACAGCTGCGGGAGCAACGGATCAAGATGGTCCAGACTAAGGTAGTGTGCATGTGTTCCATTTATGTCATAAGTAGGTCTCTACTTCATCCCTTTCCATCATTATGTTCCGACCTAATGATTATTCTTAACCCCGTTATAGTAATATTTTGTGAGTATTATTTACATGACTATGTTAAAACCTTGTGATTATTCTTTATATAATTGTGTTCCTACCATGTTATTATTCTTTACATCATTGTGTTCCAACCATGTGATTATTCTTAACATCATTATATTTCAAACTTTTGATTATTCTTAACCCCATTATTTTCCTACCTTGTGATTATTCTTTGCACCATTATGTTCCTACCTTGTGATTATTCTTTGTACCATTGTGTTGTTAAATAAGCAATGTGCCACTTTCTTCACACAATTATATCGTTGATATATTTGTGCCATATCCTTCATATTTCACACTAGTATTTTTCTCATAGCTTTCCCTTCATATCATTGTATAATTGTGTTCATACTGATGTTTCAAGTAATATGTGTAATTCCTTTTTCAATGTGTGAGCATCTCTATACTCTGTAGTGTATTCAGTCGAGAGGAAACATGGTAAAATACCACCGTGTTGAATCTCATGTCACCTACCTCTCTTCAAGTTAACATATGTTGTATGAGTATTACGATTTTAAAAACGTTCTTTTTAAAACTAATATGCGTAATATCACAACAAGGAAATTTGCGGATGACGCTATATATAAATTGTATTATCAATCATGTTTCAAATGCCTGGTCCCTGTGTAAACAGCTTTTTTTATTTTATTTGTGTCATCCCGAAGGGTCAGTACGAGTACCTACACAAGGCGGTGGCCGAGGCTCTACTGGTAGGTACAGAGACTTTGCAGGGCTCAAAGTTTGATGACCTGTACACCTTCATGAATCAACCAGACGCAAAGGTGGGCTCCAAATACGCTATACAATTCAAGGTAAATTAATGAACAAGCTTTAGTACATACAATGTTTACAGCTTTAACAGCTGTAAAGTAAGTTGACAACTGCATAAATTTCTCATTCGATGATTAGGTATACAGATAAATGCACAAGCCATTTTTCAGTTTAACTACCAACTGTATCATGGAGACGATTAAGAATCCAGTAAGATGGCTTGTTGTTTATTAACGTGATATTTGACATAACGGAATAAATAGCACGTTATAAATAGATTATGCATACATTGTTTATACATTTCTTTGTAGTATGATGCAAATCACATTGAACAATGCCAATAACACCAATAACACCATAGGACGTGTTGCTCTTTCAAAGCTAGCGATGGCTGAACCGACTGAACAAACAGTACTTGCCTATCCGGACTGAGTGAAGACGCTAAAACATGGAATATATTTTCTTTCATTGGTCACACTCTAAACAAAATAATTGTGTAACTCACTTTTATTTCTCACACCTCTTAATTTCAGAAGATCATGATGTCCTGTTTTGTTCCTGTGATGATATTTACTTTGTTAAATATACTTTTTTTTTCCAATTTTAACCTCCACCAGCTTGACAAACAGAGAAAATCAATGTGGGTGTAATGTCTACTTATCCTAAAGTATGTCTTAAAGTAATTATTCTAGAAAAAGCTTCGTCACATGTACATGTCCCGTCGCTGTTTGACTGGAATAATGCAACAGGCAGATGATTTGATCACGGGAGTTGACTCTGAGGGAGTACAAATCTGGTGTAGTTTAGACAATCATTCACTCTCTAGGTAGGCATTTGGAAGAATTGTTTCTGAACGAAGTTTAAAGCTATCCTCCCACCGCAGTTTGGGACTTAATTGGACTGAATGAAATAAAACTACTTTCTATTGAGTTGCAGCTTGGACGCTTGTCTAGTAGCAATGGTCAGAAAAATGCCCGTCAACATAAATTTCCATAAATGTTTTAGGTCATCAACCCATGTTATTTCTTACTGACAGTTGATTGAAGATGGCGCGCGATATGTTCCAAATGCCCCGCCAGTAACCGACCAGGAAACAGAATATACTTATGTGGCCTCAACTGCACTTTTGGGTAACTGTATCAATTTCAGCAATGTTGCATTTTCACGAATAAGGGAATTATATACATGTTGTGATAGAAAAACTGCAATAACAATCTGCAATTTTACAGATATTACGAATGATTATTTCGTACTTGTATATTCTTTAACCTAACTTTAATATTTTTTGTTTTCAACGAATATGATATATGATTTTTACAACACGTAGTATAATTTGAAAGATGTGTATACACCTGCAAGTTCATTGTAAAAGTGACCAAAACACCGACCGTACCATTTTTGTTACGTTATTACTTGGTATTTTTTTTCTCTTGTTACCCTCTTGTCAATTTTGGCATCTTTGAAGATGATTCCTGTCGATTTTCTTTTAGTTAAACGTTAATTTGGCTATTTTCTGCACTTCATGTTGTTAACAGGGTTAAAATAATAATCGAACTAGCCTTTCATGCAACAAGAGGCAACATTTGACAAAGCCAGATTGCTTTCTATTGCAATGAATTAATACAAAATTTAAATGCATCGTTCATTCTTCCATAATATCTCCTTTATAGAAATTACATGTGGGCAGGACTGCATATATAACATTGTTTCTTTACATGTGGACCCGTAATTTGACAAGCTTTATATTTGTTTGTAGACGAACCACCACAGGAAGAGTTTTTCATCCCAGTAGGTGACACATTTATAGTTTTATTCACACGGAACTTTTTCATTGCTTCTAATATAATATAGTTATTTGATGAGGTTACTTAAATTGTCCACATACATGTACCATGTCTGCATGTTCACAGTATGTTGCTTTTATTTCTGCTGTTATTTTTGCATAAATTGTTAAATACAGGCATTATGCTTTGTCACATATTTCATTCTATTCTTATGATCTATCTAATAGTACAATCAAACAATTTATGCATAGGCTTATATCAAGATTGTAAAATGTGTGTACGCTAAAGAGCAATTGCCTAAAAAAAACACATTTAAGTTAAAAAATAAATGGAGCCTGAAGTAGATGCCACCACATAGAAATATTACTTAATTTATGTATAAGAAAGTTGTAACTGTGAATGACACTGTTTCGGGTTTAAGAATAACCAGATTCCCAACGTTACATTCAAACGTTATTCATTCTCAGCAATAGTACAGCTTGAACTTCACCATAAGAGCAGTACTTATTATTCTATTGTTATATTGGTTTACGGTAGGCTTATTCTCGCTGTTCATAGCTCTTACGTGATTCTATGTTCAGTATGAACTATTTTAACATTGGCTATTCATTGAATTATATTGTGGTATGTTTATATATACTCCGCTAGATGGTGACCGGGCCCCGGATGTGCATCCTTATGCCGCCTCCCAAACCTGACGAAATAGACCGATACTGGCGCCGTGTGTATAGGCAGCGGATAACAAGTATCGTGATTGTTGCACAGTCACAACAAGAACTAGAAAATGTAAAATTGTAGTTTATAGTCGAAAAGGCTATTGAATGACATGTGTACCAAATATTCTGAATGAACAAGCCCACTGGGTTGTTAACAGGGCTTTAATTATTTCCTAAAATATTACATGGAATTTCAGTAAATTTATTTGTGCGCGGGCGCACGCACGCACGTACGCACGCACACGCACACACGCACGCACACGCACATGCGCACACACACAATCACACACACACACACATTCTCACGCGCACGCACACGCACACGCGCACACACACAATCACACACACGCACGCACACACGCACACGCGCACACACACAATCACACACACACACATACATACTCACGCGCACGCACACGCTCACGCACACACACAATCACACACACACGCACGCACGCACACGCGCACACACAATCACACACACACACATACTCACGCGCACGCACACGCACACGTACACGCGCGCGCGCACACACACACACACACACACACAAAGAGAGAAAAGGATACAATTTTTATTGTGTGTTATATTTTATAATATGTCAAAGAATGTTGAGCTGTACTTAAACGTCCTTATGTTGTTGTCATTAACTTTATTGTAGCGGGATTCACGTGCATACATTGATACAGCTTCAATTTTATACTTCTAGGAAAGCCTTGGTTTAGATAAGAATGGTCAAAGGGCGTGTGACGATCTGCTAGTCCAAAGAGAGACAAACAAAGATAAAATCGGACCAACAACATTGAAGATAAGCAATACGAAAAAGGTACGTATACTCGTATACATG
The DNA here is from genome assembly GCA_007844125.1 of Sinonovacula constricta. NCBI lineage: Eukaryota > Metazoa > Mollusca > Bivalvia > Cardiida > Solecurtidae > Sinonovacula > Sinonovacula constricta. The sequence continues at coordinate 25,446,367 of CM017558.1, read as the reverse complement.
GTATTAACAATCAACCACGATATTTTGTAAACAAATTGAAATATTTATTTCTATTTATTTACAATATAACGAAAAGCTATATATGTTATAATTTCATCATGTTTGGACTTCGCCAAGCTTGCAGCAGATCAGCATACATGTACACGCGGAATGAGCTTTAGAAGAAATTTTCATTACTATTTATTAAATACATAATATTTATAATTAATCCATCATTAAAAGGATAAATGTTCAGACCAGCAGAGTTTAGACAATATATATGCATGGTGTAACATCAAAGCAGTTTTGAAAACGTTATTAGCTTTGAAGTCAGTTGCAACAAAATCTGATAGTTTAAATATGCAAGCTGATGGAAAATGGACACTGTTTATAACCCCAGAATAAAAGCAGAGTTATAAAAGTACTAAAAGCTCTTCTTGCGATAGTTTTCATCAAAATAAAGAAATCATACATTACACATCAGTTATTCGTAACACGCCTTCGCAATATATTTGGAAGACAGTGGGTCACGTTTTTATTCACATTATTAACATTAAATGAACAATCCAACATAAACCAGGGACTGTTATTAGATACACATTGTACAAATAAACCACCAAAACAACCATATATGTAACGTAACAATTGTTTTTGTATTGATTATATACTAAGGTATTGTCCTGTGGGTATTACATGTATTAACAATTAAAACTGCACTAGACCAAGGTATCCACATGACAAATAAATGTACAAATGATAAATTACCGAGACGACACAAAATAGAGAAAACCAAACAGTTATCGCCTTAAACCGGTAAGCTGTTAAAAGGACCAACTTGGATCCTTAAACTGATTAACAGAGGTCGTTTCGCACAATTCTTACCCCTAAATAGAGCAAATATCTGACAGTAAAATGTTGCATTTCTAGACATTGCGATCCCTATTTCCAGTGACAACGTCTCTCTAAAAATCTATGAAAAGAGGGATAATTTCAACTTCAATATTGTGATTTATCCATACCTTGATTGTGATTCAATTCGCCTATATCCTATGGTATTTACAAAATCCCAACTTATACAAGTTTTGAGCTTGTATTAAAGTATAATATTTCTATGCACGAAAACAGTTTCACTTCAAAGTCGATTCAGCAGGCTTTATATTTCACAAATTAAAGAAGGCGTTTTTCAAACTTTTTTTTCACCGCAAAGATTGTATTCTATAAAAATATAATAGCAGTATGAACACACTTACGCAGCAAGGCATAATCCATCCTGCGTGTTATAGAAATGTTTTATACAGGTTAACAACATCAAAAGCCTCAATAAACTTTTTAACATCTTTACAAAATTTATCAGGAAATTAATTGCTGATGGCTACAAGTCGGAAATCCTTTGTTCTGCAGCATTGCTTGCAGTTGACCCATTTACAGTCATAAACAATCATGAACATGCACTGATTTTAAAGTACACACTGACCGGACAGGTTGTTGAAACTACATGGATACGGTGACTTAAAACCATAACTTGGACAGTAACTTTTTTGAAATCTGTCTCTTCATCTCTCCAGTAGTGCCCCATATAGGTGAGATAACATGAGCAGTCGGCATACCCTTTATGTGAGATTGCACAGTAGGTACATGCATAACTTCGGGATTTTTTTTAAATTACACAATATGCCATATGCGGATTAATCTTCGTTTGGTTTTAATTATCTATTTTCACACAAGGATACTACATTTCGTTTTGTTGGTTAGGATTATGTTCTAAATTTTAATGGTTTCCTTTGTGTCTTTAATTTACACATTTTAATTTTGACTTATGAACTGCATTTTTCTGACGAAATTAACTTGTTATTCTTATATGCCATCATTTGGGCTGTTATTTTAAACTATTCACCTGTTTGGAACTTTCAGTTGCCGAGGCTTTTATCCTATGTATATACTGTACATATGTTGATAGCTCATTATTATTAAAAGTATATTGTTTGTATATAATATTTTTTATCAGTTTTAACTTCCAATGAAGGGGATTGCTGTTAGTTGTCCCACTTGGGATATTTTTTATTTACATTGTTTCTTGATGAAAAACTACCTGCGAATTCGAAGATGGAGCGCTCCACAAACCTTTGATCGACTGACCGTTCCAAGGCAGTAACTGTTCTTTTTTTGTGTAATGTTTTTTTTTTGTGTTACCTTTTTATTTACTCTGTGTTCATGTGTCCAGAGGTATTGCATATTTAGATATATGTGGCAATGCTCATATGATTTCAACCATTTTTTTTAAAGTTTGTTTGGATTAAAATATATATAATATGTTTGTGTTTCCTGTAAGAAGAATTCAACAGAGCCCTTGATGGTCAAGCAATTCCAGCTCGTGTTAATGTCTGAATGGCCCGATAAGTCTTGTGTTAACACGTCACCTGACCATCAGACTATGGCAGCTAAATTGGGCACTGTTGTGGACTGGGTTGTAGCAAATACACCATCCTCTTCGATACTGATGATATGCAGGTAAGTGGTGGTTGTACATCAAAAAGCATACTACTGGCCTTAATCTAAAAGTTTTAGGTGACATGTTAGCCTTCTAAGACAAAGATCTTAGCATTAACCTAATTTTTTTGAATTGATATTCGTCCTGTTTATTTACCATAGTGTTTCATTATATCTGTTAACAAATACATGTATTGAACTTATTTATGTTAAACAAAGTAACATCGCGTGTGTACATGCACATGGATTATAGTTATGCATGTTTTACTTTTAGTTTCTTGTTTCATTTATTTATTTGTTGCTCTTCAGTAATATGTGGACAGCAGAAATAGTTATTAACATTCAATACATGCCAAAGAGTTGTGGCGATTTTCCTGAAAAATAACGATTTTGCATCTAAAGCATACTTACAGATATAAACAATCTGTTTTATTAAATAAGTCCTTCAAGGTAATCTAAAGGTCACATTTGAATACTACTCATCTTTGAATATGATTTTTTAGCATGTTCTTTATGAACATGGTAGATGATAAAAGGCCAAATAATAAAACGGACGACGTAACAACCGTAAAGGATTGTGTGTTTAAGATATGCCGGTGAATTCGGCAGAGTGGTGGTTGAAATAAAAAACAGAAATCAAAGGGCCTGTATTTCAAACCTTACTTTCAGTTTTACAATATTCTGTTTTAAGAACAGTAAAATATAAAACTTCCTGCAAAAAAGATGTAACATTATAGAATGCATTTCATGAAATAGTTTGAATGAAGATTCAAATTTTAGCGCAACCTGTTCTTGATTTTGTAGCATTAAACTGTCAAATAATTTGTTTTTATTACCATACTTGTTTGAATACCGATGTTTTAGCTTGGAACCTTTTCAGCGACGGAAACTCAACATCCGGGTTTGTCGCCGTGATCCTGAACGAGCTACTCCGAATGAAACTCCATGATGGCGCCTTTAACATAATGGAATCAGTAAAGACGATGAAGGCGGTAGACAAGAACATTGTCACATCGGCGGTATTTATTGCGAACATTTAACTTTATCACATCTTGTTTAATATCTTATATATGTTATTCATTACCCCTAAAATATCATTCACAAAGATCGCAACTAACTATAGAATCACTGATTCTATATTATAGAAATATATGTGGATTTTTATTAGTTAGAATATTAATGGGAGGGGCGCCCGTGGCATAGTGGTAGAGTCGCCGATTTGTAACTCCTCTGACTGCTTAGCCTTTCACCGCGTGGGTTCGAGTACCGTTCGGGGCGAAGGACTTAAAGTGAGAAAGTCTTTCAGCTGATATGCGGTGCGTTGGGGGTTCTACCCATACATGTGACTGGGGTTTTTCCTCCACCAAAAAGCTGAACGCTGCTATAATGATCACAAATGGTCGCTGCAATGTATTTCAAAAACAAAACAAAACAAGCGAGTTTATAGTGCTTAACGATCCGCAAACTAGTATACATGTAGCGACTTTTTATTTTATGTTGTATTTAGTGATGCTCAAAATCGTACTTTTCACACTGGACATTTACATTTAATAAAAATCTTCGAAAGTTTGGTAAAGCTACAACAAACATCGAGGGAGCATTAAGCCTTCTCGAATATCACACACATACCTATGACAAAGTGTCCTTACAATCATGTTTAAAGTAAGCGGTAGTAATTTCGTTTGCAATGGGTCACCCATTAATATACTTCAAGACACATTCAAATGCATTAAATGTTAATAAAAGGGAAGAAATCGTAAGAAAAACCCCGTGATTTGTATGATTTTTTTCAAGTATTATCTAAAGGTACTAAAAATTCCGAAGTTAATATCATTCTGATTAACTATTTATTTCCATTGATCAATTTCAGTATGTCCTAAATATTAGGATGGCAACAGATCATTTATTTTTTCTGTCTTTTTTAATTCTTAAAATTATATTTTAACACTGTCATATTAAACTTTTTTCTTATTTATTTTCAGGCCCAGCTACAGTTCTGTTATGACGCTATTTGGGCTTACCGTCACCAGGATGACGTATATCAGAACGTTTGATCAAGTGATATACTGATTAGTAGTACATTTGTCACTCACCTTCCGTCGCACAAAATGTCTGCAGAAGTACACTTGTCTATGTAGAACGGTCATTTAGGCACGCAGCGTTTAACACAGTCCGATTAGCAGAGTTCGATTGTTCGTACATTTTTATGTGTTTGAATCATATACTTCAATATATTGTTTGCAATTGCAAAGCATATTTAGATGTATTACTAAGAGCAGACGCTGTTCAAAGACTTCATAAACGAAACTAAATTATAAGTATACCGATCGTCATTTCTCTACAAATTGTAAAATTTTATAGTTTTAATTAATTTATACATTGGTCTCTGTCTCTAAAGTGAAAACTTGGACTCTTATTTAAACCCAGGTAGTTCTGGGTTACTGTTCTTAAGTAAGGATATCCGCGAAAGCGTTACAAAATGTGCAAGATAAACGGGTTTTTTAAATGACTTGTTTATATAGAAACATGCAAAGATTATGGTACATGACTAAAATGGCAAAATAAATAACAAACACCATACGTTATATCCACCACATTTCACTAACCTGAACAAGGAAGCTTTATAGTTCCTTTTGGGTTTTAGCAAAACAATCAAAACAGCTGAAAATAGAATTGATTAAATGTAACAGTTTAAAATCAATTATCACCGTTGGATTTACAAGCAAGCGGTAATTTTTGCTATTGTGGTAAACCTAATGGTTGCCTGTGATCTCGCTTCTTTGAAGAACCATTTAGTTTGTCAGACGTTCAAGACTTATGCACCCTTTGAAGCTAAAATGCTAATTCTATTTCTGTTTCAAATATGACATCAATGCAACAAATGCTATTGCGTTTGACTCGATCAGTTAAAATTTACGTCAAATCCGTAAAACCAACTACTAAATTAGAACTGCACGGCTCAAATCAGTCAGCACATTTAAAATGCCAATATGGCACTAATTGTTAAGGGTAATTTGCCTTAAAACACATATATATTTCGTGGTACTGACTGTACATATTTTGTGTACATATATATTTTTTTGTATAATTATTAATGATGCATAATCTATAATCTGTTTCCTTGTTTGAAAGCACAAAATGTATGTATACTTACATATTTCTGCAGATTCTTGAAGCACTTTTCGTTACCTTGATTTTGTCTTGCATCCATACATCATTACATGGTGGGGTACTGACACCATGTTTTCTCATTATCGCAATTGTATCAGGTATGAGTGTTTGTTACGTATATACACTTGATTGCTCATTTAGACAAAACGTTTCATCTTACATTTATTTAAATATTTTTTTTATTTATTGTCGAGTGATAGGAAAATATTTTAACTTGATTACATACCAGTTACAAATTAGTCCAGAAATCATATCAAATTAGACAAATCGGTCCAAGCGACTGCAGTTTAACAGCCAATGCAAAGAGTAACGGATTCACTGGAGCACGGTAGTAAAATTCACACACACACACACAAAAAAAAACCAACCAACAAATTTGGTAGAATATACAGAAATCAAAAGCAAACATCTAAACAGACGACATCTTTTTGTCACGTGACGTCCATCATTATTGTCTTAAGATTTTCAGTATGACATCGGATAGCGTGGTTCGATAATTGGCTCCATTTGCATTAGGTTTTGGGTTATTAGTTTCTAGGAAATATCATGTTCTCTAAGTCATCTTATTTTAGGGATATGCTCCATAAACAACAACACATCCTTTTAGTTATATGTTAGGTCTCGTTTAAACGTAAATAGCTCTTTTTTGGCAAAAGAAAGGCAGAGAAGGGAGATAACTTGCAAGATTGGTGTACCAGCTTATATTCCACACAATGCTATTTTTAAATGACATATTTTCAAAATAGACTTTGCAGATTTTTATTAAACATTTGGTGCATTATTTACATTATGTTAGTATGAGTCAATACATACAAAGACATTTTACCATAACATTGTTTGTACATTGTACTTTCGTTGTGTTTGGTACAGCCTTTAACATATAAACCCTTTCCTACCTGAAGTCGAAATAAAATTCATCCTCTCACTGGGTTAATTCTTTATGCTACCCCACATAAATGGTTTAACATAGACAAAGTTCTAAAAGAAAAGCAAACAACAGATAGACGGTCTATCTTAAATGTGTGATAATACATTTATATACTGGTCGGTTTTAAGGTGTGTGCCATAAAATGAATGATTAGCTTTAACTATATATAACTGGAGTAACTGATTAAGAATGTTTTACCATCGCTAAGATGTGTTCATATTTGAACCGGAAGCAATACAAGGCTTTCAGTGATAAAGCGCTAATGGCAGACAATGTATCAATTTCAAATAATTATGTAACTGTTTACAGCATCAACACTAGAACCTGTGTTTCAAATTACTTTCTTAAGTTTCGTTAGAACGTTTGCTAATTTGTGTAAACTGATGTAGTTTTATTTCACATGCATGAGTCATAATGCAACCTCGCTTACATAGATAAAAAATGTGATGAAATTTCAGTCATTCTGTATGTCGGGGGTGTATAATAGAGCGGTAATGAATTTCTTGAAGTTAAGTTGTCTCATCACAAATGTATAATAACATAATCATATTGTCTGACAATAGAATCCTATTTTCAATCCAATTAATTCATCATATGAATAGTACTCTGGAGTTTAAGTGTTCAGCAAGGTTCTTTAATAGTTCTCAAAAAGTGACTGAGGCACATTTTCCCGTACGTATACGACAACATAAAAGCAAACGACTCGCACTTCATGCGTGTTAAAACTATTGCGTGACCGTTTTACACAATGACAACATATTGCACGTGTATTTGAAGAATTAAGGTGTATTTTTACATTATTGAACACTTTTATCCACTTAAATGCTGTATTTTTTATTGAAGGCTTATTCTGATCCTGACATTTTAGAACATGATTGAAAATGTTACCGTTAAACTTAATTTCTAAACAACATCCTTTTGAAATTACATTTAACTTGCTTTGATGTTTTGTTTCTTGAAAATAAAATTTGCAATATTATTAAACAAGCAAATATTCCCAGTTATGAATAGCATATATTACTTTAAACATATCCGTATGTAAATGTTCAAATAAACACACGCAGAATGCGCCTTTCAATAGTTATTGCAGGGATTACAAAAAGCAACAACAACCAAAACATATATATATGTTTATAGTTAAATATTACTACCGTTGTAGACACACTGACTAAAATGCACTATATATTTTACATTGCAGTGATAAGAAAAAATAAGAAGAAGAACTGCCATATGCATAGTTAAACATTATTATAAATGTAGACTTACTGACTAAAATTCAGCATATGCGCGATGCATCTAGATTGGTTTAACATAAATTTAAAAATGTGTTGCCTCGGTGCAGAATGTCGGCCTGGAACATTTGGGTCTATCTGTTCATCCCTTTGTCATTGTTACGATAGTAATACCTGTGACCACGTGATTGGCTCGTGTCTTGGCAAAAGATGTGATGTAAGATGGGAGGGATCTAACTGCTCGATAGTATCTGCATTATTTATATTTACTTAATTGTTTAATTGAATTTCTTTTGGTTATGTTATATTTTCAACATTAAAATATTTATAAGTATGAACCCATACTTATTAAAAGTAACGAACATTAATAGTACTTATACCATAACAGTTCCAACATTTAGTTATATCTAGGCTGATATTTTTATTTAATTCGTATGGTATGTTTGCTTATTAATGAAGTATTTTACTTTTATGTAGAGGTTTAAAAATGCTACTGCCGCAATAGCTATAAAGCCATGCTGTCCTTGAACATAATTATAAAAATCAAGCCGTTAAATGTCTTAAAAATAAAGCTTAATTCCAATACTTTTTGTAATTTCGTAATGCTATCGAATATATAAACAGAATAATAAATTAGTTTTAGTATCTCATGTAATTACAAACAGGCAATTTACATAAAAGAGGCAAATGAAATGGAAACGATTCATAACACGAATAGCTAATAAAAGAAAAAAGGCTGAAACCAACGAGGCTTGTGGCGTTTCAATTTTGGAAACATCCTTTTATTTCGGGTTCAATAAAGTTGACAAAGTAAAATGTATATGTTTTGATTAGACGCTATTCCATTAACAATTCTGGATGTTTTACAATAAAAATTGAATATGTTTTGCTATGTTTAACACTTACATGTATTATTTCAAGCTTAATACGCATTAGAACAGGTTTATTTTTTTACTGTTATTCGGCAAGAAGAAAACTACTAACTGCATTACTTTACATGACAAGACGCTGAGATTTCCGTCAAAATATAAAGGATGATATCCGGACAAGACCAATGTACATTTGTACTTGCATCGTCAGCCTTTTAAGATATAAATCTATATTAGTATTGATGTATGCTTTTTTCAAAGTTTCAAATCCTTGCAAAGCTTAAAATAAGTGTTGCTTACATTCATTAGAAAGGCACGGGAAAAAAGGTATTACACATGCAAGCCAAGTGAAAAGTAAGAACAAATTTGGGATGGGTCATTTAAAGAAAAGAGCAAACACGTCAGTTACCACCTTGGAAGAGTCAGTCGGCATTATGGGCCGACTGGGGTGCTCAGACCGGTTTTAATGCTCTAACCAAGCACTTCCTGATATATTTGTTTGACTTCATGGTTAATGAAAGAGTAAAACATTATTTCGCATAATATCTTTGAAGAAAAATGACAAGCATATTTTACAAAAATATAATTAATATAATATAGATCTGTACAGATATCAACGTATGCTAGAATGTTGCTTGTGCATACAGGTTTATTATATTCGTATTCAACTATAAATATAAAAAAACAAGATTTTGGCGGGTGTTGGAAACGGCAAAACATTATCACAAGGGTAAGTGCCTTACAACTGAACCAAAGAAAACCAAGGTATGTGTGGTGTATATTTACCTGGTTTACCCATGTTTATTTCCTCTTGCCAAGTATTATACAACAGGCAAACTATCACCTAATACGTATAAAAGGGCATAATTAAACATCTGTTCATCCCTTTGTCATTGTTACGATAGTAATACCTGTGACCACGTGATTGGCTCGTGTCTTGGCAAAAGATGTGATGTAAGATGGGAGGGATCTAACTGCTCGATAGTATCTGCATTATTTATATTTACTTAATTGTTTAATTGAATTTCTTTTGGTTATGTTATATTTTCAACATTAAAATATTTATAAGTATGAACCCATACTCATTAAAAGTAACGAACATTAATAGTACTTATTTGAACAGTTCCAACATTTAGTTATATCTAGGCTGATATTTTATTTAATTCGTATGGTATGTTTGCTTATTAATGAAGTATTTTACTTTTATGTAGAGGTTTAAAAATGCTACGGCCGCAATAGCTATAAAGCCATGCTGTCCTTGAACATAATAAAATTATAAAAATCAAGCCGTTAAATGTCTTAAAAATAAAGCTTAATTCCAATACTTTTTGTAATTTCGTAATGCTATCGAATATATAAACAGAATAATAAATTAGTTTTAGTATCTCATGTAATTACAAACAGGCAATTTACATAAAAGAGGCAAATGAAATGGAAACGATTCATAACACGAATAGCTAATAAAAGAAAAAAGGCTGAAACCAACGAGGCTTGTGGCGTTTCAATTTTGGAAACTTCCTTTTATTTCGGGTTCAATAAAGTTGACAAAGTAAAATTTATATGTTTTGATTAGACGCTATTCCATTTATAATTCTGGATGTTTTACAATAAAAATTGAATATGTTTTGCTGTGTTTAACACTTACATGTATTATTTTAAGCCTAATACGCATTAGAACAGGTTTATTTTTTTACTGTTATTCGGCAAGAAGAAAACTACTTACTGCATTACTTTACATGACAAGACGCTGAGATTTCCGTCAAAATATAAAGGATGATATCCGGACAAGACCAATGTACATTTGTACTTGCATCGCCAGCCTTTTAAGATATAAATCTATATTAGTATTGATGTATGCTTTTTTCAAAGTTTCAAATCCTTGCAAAGCTTAAAATAAGTGGTGCTTACATTCATTAGAAAGGCACGGGAAAAAAGGTATTACACATGCAAGCCAAGTGAAAAGTAAGAACAAATTTGGAATGGGTCATTTAAAGAAAAGAGCAAACACGTCAGTTACCGCCTTGGAAGGGTCAGTCGGCATTATGGGCCGATTGGGGTGCTCAGACCGGTTTTAATGCTCTAACCAAGCACTTCCTGATATATTTGTTTGACTTCATGGTTAATGAAAGAGTAAAACATTATTTCGCATTATATCTTTGAAGAAAAATGACAAGCATATTTTACAAAAATATAATTAATATAATATAGATCTGTACAGATATCAACGTATGCTAGAATGTTGCTTGTGCATACAGGTTTATTATATTCGTATTCAACTATAAATATAAAAAACAAGATTTTGGCGGGTGTTGGAAACGGCAAAACATTATCACAAGGGTAAGTGCCATACAACTGAACCAAAGAAAACCAAGTTATGTGTGGTGTATATTTACCTGGTTTACCCATGTTTATTTCCTCTTGCCAAGTATTATACAACAGGCAAACTATCACCTAATGCGTATAAAAGGGCATAATTAAACATAAGTCTTTTTTTCAAATTATACAATGCTTATATGGCCTCTCAAGTACGAAAACGTAGGGATTTCCTTTTTTTTGACAGTCACATTAGCAATAAAACCATGACCCTTGATTATTTTATGGCTAACATTTAGCTACACTTCTTCTCAAATCTCGGTCTCCTTGATTATATTTAATTATTTCTAATATAAATTGGATAAAAACTAACACCTCTGAAACTTGGAAAATTTTTGAATTTGTGAATTTCTAACAAACGATGGATATTCTAAGGTTGAAGGTATCAAAAGCGTTGTAACGATTTCTAAACGGTAAAACCATTTGATGCTCAACCTACAAGCAAAGTACAACTGCGCGAATAAAAGGACATTTGTTATAATTGACCAGCGTGTGAGCTGTATGTGCAATAAAATTTATTGATTACTGACCCTCATCGTCATGGGCAAGCTTTACCTGTTTTCAATCAATATAAAGCGTGCTAGAATTTTTAACATAACTCTTTTTTGGTCCCCGTTCACAACTTTTGTGTTGCCATAGAATGTCAGAAGAGCTTTCACATTTTTTTTTTTATTTTTTTATTTTTTTTTTTTTGCAAAAGATTACAACTTTATCAATAATTTAACTATGTTTCCTCTAGAAGCCGTTTAATATTCATGATCGTTTAACTGAAAACTTTTTACAAAACGTTTAACTTTCTTGTTTAAAACTAAAGTATCGGAAATAAAATAATGCTTATACAGTTGTATACATTAAAAATGTAATACTGTAGGTTAAAAAAAAAAAAAAAACTCCACTCTGAAATACAAATTTTCGATTCTGGTGAATCATCTTCAGGTCTATTTAAATTATATTGACCTCATGATACTTGGTTACTTAATGATGCCATGACGCATTGGTTGCTAAATTATATCATATCACTTGGTTGTTAATGCTGTCATGATCGTTATCAGGTTTGACGTAAAATTGTAACTTACAGCGTAGAGACAATAGAGGATCTATAGAAGTAGATATTACAATGCATGTAGCAAAATGGTAACATAATTTGTAGAAGAAAATATGCACTAATATACTGTAAGATATTTGGTACTTTTAGATATATTAATATTGAAAAAATCTTGTTTATTCAGACCATTTGGTAATAATGTCTCTTTACTGTCTACCCAGGAATTTTTCTTTTATAGATGACGCATATTATTAGTGAAATAATCAAAGATAGTTACCATGTGATGACATAGGCACTGATAAGACAGTTTAAGGAGGTCATTTTTGAAGGCAGAAGCTAATGCAGGCCGAAATCGGGAAATATGTGCTGTATTAAACTCACCACTGTGTTTTTATTTTCAGTCTATTTTACTTCATTTTATATCAAATTTAACAGCTTATATGAAGCATTTTATACATCAAAACTATATTTTAATTTGTTTGTTGAAAAGGTAAAGACAATTCAACTAAAAAGATACACTGTTCATTTTATTAAAGGACGAGCCAATTATTTTATTCATTTCTGTATAATAATTCTTTATTCATTTATCAATTTTTTAAATTATTGTATTTGAAAAATATTAAGATTTCAAAAGATTTCCAATGGTGTATAGCTTTAATTCTCGGACCACAAATGAAGAAATTACAAGAAAATAAAATCAACGCTTCTATACAATTCATCTGAAAATCCCTTTAAGTTGCCATCAAAGAAGACTACAAAGATAAGGGATCTTCACTGGTGTGGAAACTATCTATTGGTTGAAATCTACAAATCTATAAATGAAATCTATATATGAAAGATTGTTTTCATTAAAGTGAATTGCAACATTGTTTGTAAATGCAGCATCAGTAATATTACAAATATCAAATGTGTGCTGTTGATTCGTTTCGAAACTAATTAACTGGTCTGACCGACAAACTGTACATTGCACCTTGTGGATGTACAAATAAAGCATGGGACTATACCACAGCGTGCAATATATACAAAAAGGACGTGTGTTCAACAACTGGTTATGTTGTTTACAAGCTCAGAATTGAACAGAATGGAAATATTCCATGACTGAGCATTTTTAATCTTTGTGTAATTTTCGGGAGTATCGCAATCCCTTTGCCAACAGTTATTTAGTTGTTGTTCCTGATAACTTGAAATTATTCTGTCATGACCGGAGAATAGGGTTTTAAATGGGGTGGTGGCAGGGGTTGGTCCAGACTCTCATTTCTGTTTAATGATGGCTACCAATCTTTATTTCAATGGTCTATAATTATTTTCCGCTTAAGATTTTAAAATGTTAACGTTCTTAAGCTTGATGGTATTCACAGTGTTTTTACCTTGTTAAAACATGACTGTTTTGTTGCATTTTCCATGCTATTTTCATCTTGAGTCCAAATGTTCTAGCAGTTTGCCCGATGTAATCTTTCGACTTCCCAAAAACAATCTCAAAATTAAACAGAACAGAAAAGTGCTTTTACCGACAGAAAAATAATATCTGTATATCGTATTTACGATGTCTCTCAGAGGTTTCGCGTGTTTTAAGATCCATTGCGTTACCATGTATCATAAATGATTTAATTTAATCAGTATTGGTTTTGAGGGTAAAATATCGGACTGATAAACTAAGATTTTTAAAGTTATATATGACATCCAGTATGGAAACTGCATAATTGATTTAATCAGAGAAAGGACAATACCCCATGTAAACATGGCTTAAAGAACATGAAAAATGACATTTTGAATATTGTACAAACACTGGAACTACAACTAAATGAAGTGATACTCGCGAAAATAACACAAAGGTAAAACACGGCTCGGAATCATGCGATTATTTCCATTAATACTTAATATGTTGTATTAAAGATCTTGTACGGCAATATTTACCGATGCCACAGTCGATGTAGGTTTGACGCTAACCAGTCCCGAAAAGCCGAAAATTGACCAAACCATTAGTCCTTATTTGTTATATTTTATGTTCAAAGAGTAAAGGTTCAAAACAATATAGCATTTTTTTAAAATGAAACTAAATTAATTAACAAAGGTTTGAATAGTAAATGATGTTGCATCAATTTGAAGTGATAATGACAATAAAAATACATAAAAGACTTTAGATAAAAATAACTTGTTTTGACTTCCTGCTGTCTAATCGCAGTTCGCGTGAAACCGTTTACGAGTTAATTTCCCCTCAGAGTCGGTATCACTTGATATTCTAACAAACCACCATGTCATGTCATGCATGGTCAAAGGCTTGTCGTTCATCAATGTAACATATGTACACATTTGTTTGTTCTCTCTTGCAAAGTGGAGGACGTCATGAAACATAAATGACGTCATCATACATCTGAAGTCACTTTGAAAAGCCCCTTCCGCCGACAGTCCTCCCAAGCCATTGTCACAACGTGCAGTAAGATCATTTAATACACTTTGAGTAAAACATATAAACATATTAACGTGTTATAGCCCTGTAATTGTTGTGACATCCTTTGTGAAGTGGTGTGATTATCCCTTTTATCATTTTGTCCGACACTTCTTAACTTACTTGTAGACAGGTATGTAAACAGTGCTGCAATTTTCCCTTCCGTAAACTGAGTGTTTGTACACTACACCATCCTTATCACCGGCTTTGCCCATGTGTAGGCTTCGAAATTTATCAGATCCATGCCGTTACACCACATTTCTCCACGATTGAACGAGGATGACTCTGATGGTGAATTCATGTATGTATAATATAATTCACACTGCTATGTTAAACTCCCATTACACCCAATACATGCTTCCGTCTACACCCCTTTCCATTATTTTGAGTCTGAATTCCCGATTTCTGTTGTTGTAATCCTTTAATGCGACTAAGCTGATGTCACATGGTTTCCCCACAATAAACCATGCGTCTCTGCACTGCAGAATGGACCGCGTTTTGTACCTAACTCCTCACTCTATTTTTATTTTGACAGTTTTAGTAGACCACGCCTACCGCAGATGCTCACAAACAATCACAATGTGCACTTACACTGATTGGATAAGCCGGTTTTTCTGAGCGGGCTTCAACGACCCTTTTGGAACTATCTATTAGCGAGTGCGCTTTCGTTAGCTTCACGTTCAAGTATGGTTTTGAAAATGATTTTAACATTTTAGGTGACAATTTGTTCCTAGTCATTAAGAGGCTTGCATATGCATAGTTCGCATCAAGTTGCTCGTGTGAAAGATCATCGGTTCACAAGTCTCTTGACCTGTCTGTCATTAATAAAAGCCGTTACTAAATCGTTCAGTTTGCATTCTTCCAATTAATACTTCTGCCACATCTAAGATGCTCACTGTTTCTTGTGCTCTAAAGTCTACACAACTCAAGATAAGCATATATTTAATAAATGATAGCCCTACGTCACTACGTCTTTTTTACAAGGTGAGACTACGTATGTATATTCATTTGGCATACATCTAAAAGCAATCATAGAAGAATGTGTTTTTTTCATACGGGCATATACGATTTTTTTTCACAAATACAGAAAACCAGAGTATTCAATGCACACAAAGTATGAAAAACATGTGCAGTAAAAATGTCCCTATTTCTCAAATTAACCACACCCTTTCTATTATTGCAGTGAAATCGCCTGTAAAGGCCACGATTTCTTGGTAATGTTAGTATTGTACAAATAGGTAAGAATTTCAATATAGCCGGAATACTTAGCTAACGAATGGTTCGAAACAAGGTATATACTCTTGGAAAATAAACATGTATGCCTACGAAAGGACCATTCCCTACACAAAGCGATACAGATCTCCAATCGTTAATGCCACATGATCGCCTCACTTTTTCCACTTTCCCTCTGTAGTCAGAGGTGAGATCACCATCGCAGATTGCATGATAATTAAAGTTACTGGAAATGCAGGTTGCAAAAGATGGCATTATTAGGCTAAAGCATCATTGTTCCCACTCCAATAAAAGCACAAAACTGGGATGATGATGACAAAACAACAATTAAAATCCATGATAAAATATTCATCGACAACTGTCCATCATAAAGATTATTTAAGTCGAGAGCATTCCCGTGTTTCTTCGTGACTAATGGCTGCTGCCGCCAATGTTTAAGGTTTCCGCGATAGGCCCTTAGGGGCCCGTAGTGTCCATGGCGCGCTCGGGATCTCCATAGCTCGCAGGTAACACAGGCTGCCCAAACGACCTTTGATGGTACATTGCCAGTTCTCCCGTCAACCATAATATTTAATTTGAACAACACCTCTCCGATGCAAATAATAAAATCATTGCTGATACCGCGACGCCTCTGTTGCAGAAGACTTCCGAGCATGTTTGTATCAACAAAACTACTGAGCCCAAGTACAAATAATGTTTCGTACGCCAATTTAGACAATGGTTGAGACTCGAGGTTGTACTTAATTGTAAAGAAATGCAAAAAGCAGTGATCCGGCATCCGACAAAATGTGCAAAAAATTATTGTACAACCATTCTGGTGAAATAAAGGCAGAGAACGAACAATGCAATAAAACTGGTGATCATATTTTACCCGGAACAACAAGATAATAACATAGGATGGCCAATATTCAAAATAAGCGGTAGAAGCAATGATCATCAAGCCGTGACCTAAACACATTCAAGGAACGAACTAGTGAACGAACACCATCAAGTTGATTAAGACTACGAAACAGGCAAAATACTCTAACTAGGAAAATATGTTCTACGGCGCGTGGATATTACACAACAAAATGCACGATTCAGAACAAGAGACCAAGCTACATTTCAGAAAACAAATATTGGTTACTTGCTTTCCATATGCATGTATATACCATGAGTCAACATTTATTTACATAATACAATTGTCGATGACAAAAACTTTGGATAGATCAGATTGGCGAATTTTAGCTAAGGAGGACAAAATCCATCTCGTATTTCTCCGAGGCGAACACATTCCTCCTTATTATCACTTCATGTATGCATACTTATGTAAACAAATGTTGACCAGTTCAAAGGTTTGTTTGACTCATTCATCACTACTGGTCATCCTTGATATAAATATTTTATACGTCTCTGTGTCAACGCCACGAGATGCATAGAAAATATGACACATGATTTGCTTATTAACATGAAGTACTTTTTATACCTCTGAAACAAAATATAGGCGAAGTACTGTAATTAGTCCATATATTTGTCAACCTTTAAACAAACTGATACAAATAAATTCGTCTGAATCGATTAGTGTATAGTTTAAATAAGTACTGACGTGCTTAGTGTGGAATTAATTTAATTGCTATTTGCTTCAAGAAATCATGTTATGATCTAGAAGCATGATAAAAATCTTTTAAATGTAGCTTAAACTATTTCTCAAATGTAGGTTCGACAGGTGCTCGGCGGAAACGACTACAATTGTCGGCTTATTTCGGCTGTGATCGAAAGCCGGGTCTCATTCCTTTCAAAGGTATTAAAATTTACGCATCAATTTTTTTAACAGATGAAGAAATACATTAATTCTTCGCAAATTGTACATTTAAGCAGGTCTAAGCCATATTGATAACACATCGTATATCAGTTAAATGCGTATTCAAAACTGCTATATATGCCTTTATTTTTGTTTTATAAATTCATATCTTGCTTGACCTTCAGACAGACGACTTATAAGTTTCGCAAGAAATTATTAAGTTATATATCGTTGCTATTATCATAAATTACATGATGTAGGGAACATCCATATATTGACATACCGCTGCAATGTCTGTGTTTTAGTTACGTTTATGGGATGTGAATAGCCTGACAAAGGACCAGTTTTAAAACTTTGCCTACTTGATACTTTTCAAAAAATAAAATATAAATAGAATCAGTCACAACTAAAACTTGTAAAAGACAACTTTAAGATTGTAAACTTTTAACACATGTTTATGAAAAGTCTAAATAAATAAGTACATGTACAAAAGAAAAACATGCTGTTTACGCGATTAGTATTCTACATGCTGCTCTCTGTTCAAGGTTGTTGTTTTCCGTGTTTGTACCAAATGATGGTCCTTGTCATCAAACTCACGTTTTCTTCCGTATACGTTTCTACTATTGTCATTACATGTATATGGTGAATGAAATAACGACACCTGGCTCAGTATCAATGTTTTCCTAATCTGATATGTGAATAGACTTTAAACAAATAATTTGTTCTGTTTTGGAGTAAATCACAGAGATGTCCAGTTAATACAGAAACACCACTGACGCACCACATGGCTTCAGCAAACATCAGTTGTATAATGGTAGTAGCCTCAGCACAGTCAGTTAAAGGGCAACGAAAACTTTGGCGCTCTGTTCTATACTTAATTTTATTTAAAGCTACAAAGTGATATTTTTAGATCTGAAAGAAATGGAAGAACTGTGACTTTAATTTGTACGAAACTGCCGACCTGTGCCTTATTAGAGTGTCACTTTATATCCTTCTTTGACCCAAGTGATCTGTGACGTCCTCATGTCGATACACTCAGATAACTTTGATCCACGAGTTATATCATAACTCGTAACACTTACTGTTATAAAACTATGATTTGTGTAAACAATATGTACAAGATATGCCTGCTAACATGAAGTTGTTATATGGCCGAGTCCTTATTACCGAGGTGCCATTTTAATGTTGCCAAGTAACAGGTGTTTTACATACGGTGCATGTTCGGGAAGTCCGCATACCAATTCTACTCGAGTTTTGTTGTATACATTGTACCATGTTTAGACTCATGCCCCTCTCAACAACTTATTATTTTATCTATAAAATCATTATGAACTGAATCCGCTAGCAAGAAGCATGTATTTCAAGTGACATGCAACTATGGCGGCCACACAAAAGTGACACGGAGTTATTTTTCTTGAGAAAAACAACACTGAAAACTTGGATATATATGAAAATATTGTCGATGCGTGACCACAAGGTGTTACAGAGAGCATCCGCTTAAAGGCAGTATATGACAATTTTTATGGTCATCGTAAGTATAAGCAATAGATAATCTAAACAATAATAATTACATGTACTAAGCGTTAAAACCGATGGGTAATTCGATGACCATAATTATTATTTCTTAAAAAAACAACAACAAAAAACAACAACACGTCGTCTGTGCTTTATTTGTTAATGAATGCTCCATTAATAGTTATGTAACTACAAACCGCAGTGGTAACAATTGGTATAAATTCCTTGTTTTCCTTCTACCATGCAATTTGTTTATTGTATGCCTTATTAATATGTTTATAATTGAAATTACACTGAAACTCTCGGAATATACTGTCCTTTTATTTGAAAACACTCACTACAAAATTGTACAATCAGTTAGGAATTCCTGTTATTTCCTGCAACATTATTGTCTTCATTCACAGACAAAAGACATCGCACTCCAGCGCGGCGCCAAAATAGTTGACTTTAAGATTTCAATAAAGTTGCAGTAAATCTGAATGTTTTTTTCCGGAGACGATATTGCGACATATATTATATAACCGTTTTCCTGTTTCATTTTGTAAACACTCAATTTGTTATTCTTAGATTAGTTCTTACAGTGACATAATGTTGCAATTTCTACCACTAACCCTTAAGGATCGTGGCAGCAAGATTCGATCATAAGGATTAATCAATTGTTAAGGTGAATACTGAATAGTCAAAATTTGAGTTGGGAGCAATATCCCAACTTAGAAATGGTTTCTGCGAATGCGGCCTGTGTTTAAGTACAACAAAACAAACATTATTTATTTAGGTTTTGTTCAATATGATTTAAACAGATAAGCTCTATTTCTGTCTGTTTGTGTTTACTAGGCATCTTACAATATAGTCAGAACATGGTTTCCCTTCTTCAAATAATGTTCTGTTAACATTATGGAATAAACTTCTATTCATTCTCTGTTGTTTGTACACTTTAAATTACATTTTATGCCAAACCAGATGAAGTTAATAATAAAATTTTGTAACCAATGCTTCATGACGTCCCACAAAATTTAAATTAAAATGAAGAATATTCGCCAACAATGGAAGCGTCGAAAATCAGATTGGATTTTTGTTTTTGATTTCAACCTTCATTGTGTTGCCTTTTCTGAAAGAGTCAAACCCTTATCTTATATGGAAATGACGCTTCCTTTTAAGAAAAACGCTAATTGGATTTAAGTAGAGACGCATTTAATAAAGTGTCGACCTAAATTTGTTTGGGACTTTCCTTTTAAACTAGAACGAGCCGTATCAAGGAACATATTTATTAATGAGTGTTATTTTAACAAAACGAGACTTTTATATACCTCTTCCTTGTCAGCACTTAAATGTCCTGCTTTCCGCAAACAAGCTAATTATTTGTTTATGTGAATGTTTGCACATTGACAGCAATTATACTTTTAAGATGTGTAGCTAGCTACATGTTTATCCATAAGACTTCAAATTAGTAAATTCATGGTTCTATTTTCATTATAATCGTGGTCACTGTCTTAATATCTCTTTATTTAAAAGAAAAATATTTAATGGGTGGCGATGTTTCGCAAAATTACTTTATGCATATTCTTATTTGTGCGCTTGAGTGCGGACAAACAGCGGAGCTACATGATTCAGGTAAGGCATTGCTGTAGATCTTGTGTATATGTCTTCTAATTCATGTCTTTGTTTGGTGAATTTCGAGGTTACAGCCATGTTAAACCGATTTAAGCACCCCAGTCGTTCTGTATTGTCGACTGACCGTTCCAAGCCGGTAACTGTCGAGTTTGCTTTTTTGTTAAACGATTCATCACAGATTTGTTTTTACTTTACATTTGACTTGCATGTGAATACTTTTGTCCTGTACTTTTTCAACTTTTGGTATATGCTGCAATGCCATTTTCATCGTCGTTATTAATTTCTGATTATAATCATTTTACTTTTATCGTCACCATCAATAGTATAAACAGTAAAATCTTTATTATAATACAAATTATTGTAATTCCTTTTATTATATATCTTCATCACATGTTGCATCAGTATAGACCGCCAGTAGCAACACAGTGAATTAAACTATCTTTCAAACATGACAAGTCCCACTTATTGTAGTTTTTAAACTTTGTAGGAACTCTCCGGTCACTGAACAAGCCGGTTACCAGCAGTTCCCAACATCCTGATGCTGAATTTAATGTATCCCACGCCGTGGACGGCAGCACCAGAAGGGACTCTGGACTCTGTAACTGTTGTGCTTCCACGTTACAAGAAAACGATCCATGGATCCAGATAGACGTTGGCAGACAGTACAGGGTTGCCATAGTAGAGGTCGTCGGCAGAAATGATTATAATGGTAATATAAATATTTTTTGTGTTAGTCAATACGAAATAGGAATATAATCATTTACTCAGAAATTAAAAAAGAGGATTTAACACAAAATGTTTTAGAACTGTTTGTTTGACTTACATCAATGACACTCGACTAAGATTTTTCAAGATTATGTATACATTTAGATAAATATTGTATAGTTATTATCAAAACATGACTTTATTCTACTTAATATACTGCGTAAGAAGTAGTTAAAACGTATTTTTCGAATAGTGAATGTTTATTTTGTACATGTTAGACAAGTATAATAATACCGAGGTACGTTTTAGTTTCAATCGTTGACATACTAAAAAGCAAGTTGAAATTAATGTTCTACAGTATGCTAAAGAAATACACCCGCAAATTGTTTTTAGGCAATTCTATAATACTATCCCCCAAAAGCTAAATTATGAGAATAATATTTAAGATTTTGAAGCGCACTACAACGAAGAGGATTGTTAATTTATATTGGATATATTTTGGAATTACAATACTTATCTTATATTTTACTATTTCTATAGCATGAAACCAACATTAAAATGTATTTATCTTACTCTCTTTGCTTTGTTTAATGAAATAATGTTTATCTGCTCAAAATAGCCACTAGAACAAAGAGAGGACAAAGTGATAGAATCAAACATTATTTCTTTCACAGAATTTCCCCATTGAACAATAGACATACCATTGTTGGTTTTTCATATTACCTAACCTAAACTGTGTTGTTGGTAATGATTTAAAAATGCATTCTTCGTAAACAAAATGTGAAAATGTGAAAATCTCCATCATTTGCCGTATATATATATAAGGAGATCTGGTACTTTGGTAAACAGGTAAACATCAAATATTTTTAGGTATTTGAAGCTGCATGAAAACACAATATTTAACACCTGTAGCATAAAAAACCGAAGCATCATACAATTCCAGACTTCATGTTAGAACTATTGAGGGAGTAGTTACATAAGAACTTATAAACGCAACTATTACGTTCCCATCCCATAGAAAAGGTTAATGTCGCTGCTAAAGATTGCATAAAATGCATTTATTGAATTAAAAAGTATGTTTTATGCATCTCCTTGCATATAGGTGTGTGTCATATTTATTTGTATATTATATTCTCTTTGCATATCGGAGTTTGTGCTTTTTATTTTACCGTAAACTCCATTAATAAATCATTCAATACTTGAAGACATTGTACTATACACGAGAGGAAAACAAAGACTGTAGTATCTTTAAAAGTTAACGTATCCCTTTCAGAAGTGACATTCAATGATATATTCTGCGTGAGTGTGGGGAAATTAAACAACTTTTTTAATGAATGCTTATTAGCTTTTATATGTTTTTGTAAATTTACGATTAGTGATTACTTTTATTATAATAAATTTTTTTTCATGATAACATTTCCCCCACTCTTAATTCGAATAGAAAGCCAGAAATCACTACTTTAATCGGGAGAAATCGTATTATTACAATTTCATATATCTCACATAATTAAAAAGAAAAGGATTGTTGCCTTAGTCAGATCTGTTTACTTTTAATCCAGAATGTATACACACATTCGCATTCAAGTAGACACAATTTATATGAAAGTCGTTAAAATGGTAATGGTATACCTCCCTTGCTTACTCTCTAGCAAATGTAAGTTAAGTTGCACGACTGGTTGGCCCTGTGCCAGGATAATGTGACTGGGTGTGATACATGTATCATGACAGGTGTTCACGGCATGCTATACACAGTGAAGGCAGCACTACATGTGCTTCAAGTGCACATACCTAGACGATATGCTTATTAATCGGCGTATCTATGTATACAATTCATGACTTGACTTATGACTGTCATCATTTTGGCGTAGGGGAGACTTTAAATATGAAACACCCATTGGACTCATTTTCTGTACACGGATTCTTTTTTTTTTGCTTTTATGCTTTACACGAAGACGTCCGAGTGCGTTATTTATAATTAACAGCCTGGTTCCCCCACGATACCGGTGCAGTTAATGAATAAGTAAATAAATCGTAAGAACTAAAACTCCCCTTCTGAAAACTTGAAGTCAACGTATTTACCAACATCTCATCTTCTTATTACTTTCAAAAAAGTTCTATCACTTTCACAATTTATTGTTTGTGGATGTAAACAATGGCAGCCATATTGAATACTAGTAAAGTAGGTCACTCCATGTGACCGGTGTAATGGTATAATTATCCAAACTATGGGATGCCAGAATCGCCACTGAATTAAGTGTTCAATTTTAATATGCCAATAGTCACACTAAGCTTTGTTACAAAAATTTTCAAGTTAAATGACTGCATTTTCAATTTTATCGCTTCAATTTTATTATACTTTTGTGTATTCTTAGGAACTAATTCAATGAACAATTTTTCGACTGTGTAAATCGGCTTGTTTGAGTAGCGGCCATTTTCCGAAGAAAATGAATCTTTGCTGGTTTAAAAGCACAATGCCAGCACGATTCAAGCTCTTCATTTCAAGTTAAGTAACAGGATAAATCTAATAATACGTTGTTGGTAGGATTGTAGTATATACATAATGTAGGGAAATATGTTCCCTCACTTTTTGAAAAACATTAAAGAACGATCCAGACTGCAACATGCACGTATAATTATTGTGGAATAACATTCGAATAGGTTAAAATACTTGAGAAAGCATGCTTGATGAAAATACGTGAATATAAAAAATAGCATAATTTTAAATGTATATTAAATTACCTACTCAATATATATTGTGTACGGGAAAATCAACAAATCGTGATATTTCACATCCTGGACAAGCGAGATCCAAGGTTGTTGCCCTTAGAACAATGTTCTATTGCAGATAACGAAGGAATAATGAAAAAATATGACAAGTGACGAATAATTTTTAGATGGGTAAATTTATTACAAATCCTGGGTATTTCAGCTGGCGGTTCTGGTTCTTGTTACCAATGTTAAACTATTTAACTAAATCCGCAGTGTCAAGATCCTAATAAAATATTAACCTTGACCACAAAAGTTTTCCAACATCCGTTCAAATGGCCAAAAACGCATATGCATATGTTTATCTAGGATGTATGGACTTTATGTTTTGGTGTTATTAATTTAAATGGGACAGTCATGTCAAAAATAATGCGCTGATTTTGGTCATCTTTGCTGGCGATTTCTGCCAATTTGCTCTGATTTCTATGTCTGTATGTGACAGTGTTGTGACATTGTCCATGTACTAGTAGAGTAGTTGTAGTAGTAGTGGTAGTAGTACTAGTAGAAGGGGTTGTTGTGGTGGTGGTAGTATTGGTGTTAGTAGTTGTAGTAGTAGTAGTAGTAGTAGTAGTAGCAGTAATAGTAGTAGAAGTAGTTGTAGTACTAATAGTAGTACTACACTTATGGACAATAAAATACAACACGTCTAATTACCCCAAAATATGATGATATAGTTGCAGTTTTATTTTTAAATAGATCAAGTGTTTTTGTTCCCGCTCAGATCTTTTCAATATGGCCATTTACGTCAGCACAACAAGCACAATGTGGCAAGTCATTCCACCTACACAACCGACACTTCCTGATGTATCAGAACAATATCACAACGTCACATTCAGCTACCCCGTGATTGGTCAGTTTGTGACGCTCCAGTTAAAGGGCAATGTTGCTCTGTATGTGTGCGAAGTGAATATCTACAGCAAAGGTAGGTTTTGATTAAAAATGAATAAAATCAAGGGCCCAAGTACATACATATTTGATACGAATTAAATAACACCTGACCAATAAAGTAAACAAATCTCATTAATTTGAAAATGTTTCAGTCCTTAACTGAAAGAAAGAAAATAAACGAATTAAACGATATGTTAATTAACACTTAAATGTTTTATTTTTCAATTCATCTATACAATGGAGTTCATATTCATCGGACAAGCTCCATTGAAGAGCATACCTTATGGACGTTTACAGTCAGTTACGCTTCTCTTCCGCTCCTTATCTGGTGATCCATCGAATTCGATAAAACAAGATTTGAACACAAGCAGAACGAATACAACCGGATAGAGCCATCCGTTGATAAACCAAATATTTAAATGTGTCGGGAGGATTTAATAAGAAACATATCAGATAATTATTTTTCTCTCGGATGATAATGGTAATCGGATCACCTCGGCCCTATTCCCGAGTGGAACTACCTCTCTGGCTGATCATTCGTAACTGCTCGACTACTTCTGGGTTTCCGTCCAGGTGTTTCGAGCGGTGGCATATGTCAAAATAAGGAAAACAATGCGGAATATATCAAACAATATTGGATTGGTTTTCCTATCTTTTGTACATCTTCTACTTACTTCGTGAATTTCTGTGAGAACTACATATTTTGTGTAATATTTTCCGGCGAAGAAAAAGTCGTGTCTCTGTAACATTGCACCAGATACATACGAAGATGGTACTGAAGGCAGAATAAGCAGAGGAGGTCTGATTTGGACTGAATGCTTCTGTAGTAATCCGGAAAGGGACCGCATGCCAACTGCCAGATAATGTTACATATAAATTAACTAATGACAAAAGGTGTATGTATTTTTTGCAGAATATATCTTTCTTAATTTTTAGGCTATCTTGGTAGGTTGTAAGTCTTTATCGTACAACTTTCTAGATTTTCCCGTTCATATAATTTTTACATATCACTTTAACATTTAGTTTCATTTGTTGTTGTTTTTCGCAAATTATGCATTTGTGAATG
The DNA here is from genome assembly GCA_007844125.1 of Sinonovacula constricta. NCBI lineage: Eukaryota > Metazoa > Mollusca > Bivalvia > Cardiida > Solecurtidae > Sinonovacula > Sinonovacula constricta. The sequence goes on along the minus strand of CM017558.1, from coordinate 25,420,273 downwards.
CTCATGTGTAAAGTTAAGTAAGATAAGTTCGTTATCTAAACTTATGGGCTTACAACGTATAGTATACTTAAATATAGAGCAGACTGTACAAGTACAAAAGTACAAGTACGGTTAAATGTGTGAGAGTATGGGAGTATGAGAGTCCCACATAAAAGGAAAATTTTTGGTATCCCTTGTTAAAAGACTGCAGTAACGGTACCTACGGACTCTACTGTAATGAGACAATGAAACTCATAAACTTTTTTTAGCTTATATGGTGCCTGCCTGCCTGCCTGCCTGCCTACCTGCCTGCCTGCCTGCCTGCCTGCCTGCCTATCTACCTACCTACCTACCTACCTACCTACCTACCTACCATATATATATATATATATATATATATATATATATATATATATATATATATATATATATATATATATATATATATATATATATATATATATATATTGAATCTAAAGTGCATAATTTACATTCCAGACACACTCATCTCACTCAATGCTATCGTCAGGGCCAGTTCCATACACCTACATAGCAAATTCGCTCTGTCCCGTGCGGTGGACGGCAGCACCAGTATGAACTCGACTGCCTGTAGGTGTTGTGCTGCTACTGACTGGGAGGACCAACCATGGATCCAGATAAACCTTGGCAGACTGTACAGGGTGGCCAAAGTCGAGGTTGTCAGCAGGATAGATTGGGCATCTACAAGTGAGACGAGTTCATTAACTGCTTTTATAACAATATCTGTGTGTGTACCTTACAACTTTCATAATTAAGTCATGGAAACCATGAAGGTAGTATCGAACACTGTGTTAGTATCAAATACAAATAAGCACTGATAAAAAATATAATCACACTGTGAATTCATGTCTTTAGCTAGAGATTTAAGAGACTTAATTATTTATACTTGAATATACATACTATCTTAAAGAATTATTTAGTCAACGACAGAAAGGCCTCGTCCCCTTAAATATACCATCCAAAATTCTATTACATGTAGTTGTTCAAGCGTGTCTTCACTGAAGTTGGTTAGCTTAGTATATTTTTGTCACTTGATAAATTGACAGTGACTGAATTACATAACACAAATAATAAAAGCTTTGGCCTATATTATGACAGGCGACATAAAGAAGAAAATATCACTTAGCACAAACCCCAGAATAGATAGATTACGATGAGCGGCCGTGTACTTTAGTCGGTTTGTGAGTTCGAATCTCAGCGGAGGCAGAACTTTTCCATCGGGCACCTCTCCATCTATTGTGCCAACAATAAAGCGTATTCGTTGAAATTAGAATTGTTCAAATGCAGCCATTGTAAACTTAAGTAAAGCACGTCCAGTTAAAGAATAACAAAACAGGACTAAACTACTTCGAACATGTCTTGTGTGATCTTATAATCCAGTATGGACACGTATAGTCAACATTGTTTCCTTTCTTCGTTTTAACGTTGACAATTATCTTTTGTATGAATCATGCAAGATTTATTAATAAAAAAGTCAAACATCATGTAGTAATATTTATTATTTGGCAGAATAAATGCAAAATATTCCGAGAACATTTGTGCAAGTATAAATTGAATAGTATGGCTAGCTAGAGCTCGGTAACGTTTATAATTAAGTACACTAAACAGAACAAAGTTGGAAAATCGTGAAAATATGTGCTGTATGTGAAAAATTGATCACATAGTTTGAGTCAAACCCTTTAAGAAACTTGTTTGGTTATTTTGTCTAATGCTAACGTTTCCAAACGATATCATATAGCAAACCATAGTCTGTAATTACATAAAGCATACAAGTAAGCATATATTGTATATTATTTTAAATAATTACATAACAGGTAACTGCCTGAAATTAAATGGCGCTCTATCCATCGTCTTAAGATGTTAAAAGGAATACTATAGCTTTTTCCTCGGGTGCCTTTTTCTAATATTTGTGTTCAAACCGATTAACCATAAACTAATATTTTAACAATGCAGTTAAACTAGGTGAAGTTAACTCAGTTTTTACACACAATTATTACCCATGATATCTGAGTTTATGCAATGGTGGTATTCATAACTTACATTGCTAGATGTAAACTTTAATTTTCATGTACCACTAAACCTTACCAGGTAAGCAATATAGCAGTATAGCATTGTTGCATATTTTACCTTTCTGAAGTCTACACTGGGTTTCTTTGTTGAAAACCACTATGTTTAGTTATGTTTTTCAGGTCGTGATTTGTGATTGGTTATTTACTTTCGACAAATAACTTCCTGTTTTTGCATGTGTTTAAGCTTGGCTTTATATGCGGATTGTTTTTTGTTTTGTTTCAGAAGAAGCTCACTTATATCATTTACATTATGTAGTGTTGATTATTTCATGTCTTCGTATGTTCCTTTATCATCACTACTGAGAAAAAAACGTACAGTTTTGTTGAGTTCCATCCTTCACCATTCACACAAACCTAGCATTATCAGGACCATATCATCGTCAAAAAGGGCGTCACACTTCTGTTGACACTTCTGTTGGCAGATCTTTCTTTAGATGTTTGTTGGATCTTTCTCATCTTCTGTTTGTCTAAATCTTCACTTGATATCTTCTCATTTTAATAGTTCGTATCAAACAAAGCAGCGGTTTAATCTTTTTGTATAAAATTGTGTTTGTAAATATTGGAAGCGTCTTGTTAGTCACGAATTTCATTGAGCGATGAACGAACAGATTTATGTTAGCCTCAGAAATCAATTTTAGACACACCTGAAAATTAAGAAATCGGATTAGCACATTGCCTGTTTACGGAAATTTAATTTAGCTTGTTTTCATCTAACCTTATCTCTGTTATAAGGGGATTTAAGTAATGACTGTAGAAGATGTAAAAACTGAAGTAACATTTTTAGACGAAATTGTCATTATATTCTCCTTGCGTTTGTATTCACGTTGTGCCAACCTTCAGGAGGTGCTCAATGATGGACACGCAATAGAATGAATCAAATAAAAACATGTTTTTAGTTTTAATGACAACTTCCATACAATGAAATACACCAAAATGCAAATTTTAGCACACCATTTTAAATAAACGATGTCATTATCACCTTTGTGTTTTTGTCACAACGTCTCGGACACGAAACAAAAATATGCCCATTACAATGACCTTTTTAAATTTGTTCATGCACTACACTCATTTTCTTTTTAGAAATAGCTCTGTGTAGGGAAAATAACAATAACAAAAATTCTAAGCAGCTTGGCAATATCTTGGTGTGTTCTTTCCCATCCAAATGTGAGAAGTCACGTACCTTTCGGATAAACTCTGCCATAAAACAGGAAAATGACATGTGACCTAAAGCCCGCGATCTGAAGGCCTGATTTTAGTATATTCAAATTGTATATAACATGTATACATTGGAGTTCATTCCCCTGTCCACCCGTGACAGAGTGAGGCAAACAAAATTAATGACGGCCCATTATAGGTTATATTATTTGCCGAATTGTGCCGATCACAAAATTAATAAAAAGCTATGTATAAATAGAACCCATTTGTGAATTACCGGCCGCAATAGCTCAGGTGGTATAGCGTCGGCTTGCGGATCTGGAGGTCGTGGGTTCGAACCCCGACCGGGTCAAACCAAAGACTTTAAAGTTGGTAGAAGTGGCTTCCCTCCTAACGCTCGGGGCTAAGGGAACAGCATTACGCCTGACTCGTCGGTGTCAGTACAAAGAACCGGCCGGGTTCAGTCCCTGGGCACCTCATAAGTAATGATAGAAATGTCGCTGCGCAGTATCGGCAAAATGCCGGCTAATCCATCCCATTTGTGAATTAATTTTCTTTTCATTATTAGATCTTTGAGTCGTATATATTTTGAAAATGTATGGTAATTTCGGACAACAATTCCTTCTTTAAATACTATATGTATACGGGGGAACACGAAGTAGTTTCTATCTTGGCTTAGCTTTTATTTGCATTCAATATCGGCTTTCCAATAAGCTCGTAAAGATTTAACCAAGAGAGAGAGAGAGAGAGAGAAATGGAGAGAGAGGAAGAGAGGAAGAAAAGGAAAGAGTGAGAGAAGGAGAGAGCGGGAAATTAGAGAGACAAAAATGGAGAAGGAAAGACTTCATAATAAATGAAAACATTGGGAATAGAGAGATGAATGGAACTGATATTAATCAATCGAACTTAATTAATGAATTAAAACTTTAAAGTACTCGTCGTTATAATCCTTTTTTGTACCATTCATGCGTTTTAAATTTAAATAATGTTCAAATTATGAAGCATTTTGAATGCCCAAAACATGATGTCGTTCATTGTTTTAGATTCAGAAGGGAATATTGCACACAATGTCCATAAATAATCTAAATGATTTGCCTGTATGTAGGCTCGATTGATATTTTTAGTTATAAATAACATTTTAAATTGGTACAATGTTATGCTATTACACTGAGATATGAATGACCTAAATTTGAGTTTTAACTCTAAATATCTTATTCTTCGCAAAAAATAAATTTGTCTACCAAATAACTCTCATATATCTTACTTTTAATGCGACTAGAACATGTATCGAACTTTAACTTCGGAAGTTATTGGAGCAACACTTGACCTTAAAACATTTATCAACAATAAGGTCAGATTAATGTAAAACACTTATTGATTTTACTGTTCTCTTTATGTTTTGCAATATTGTTTTATAATTTAAATGAACACAGCCTCATGCCATTAGCATTTGTACCGAACATGCTAGCGCAATCGGTAGCTCCAGGTACGGGAGGTCCCAGGTTAGATCCCGGATCGCGACATACTAAAGTCGTTAAAATGGTATTGGTACAGCTCCCTTGCTAACGCTCGAGCTAATATAAGTGTAGTTTCAAGACTGGTTGGCCCAGTGTCAGGATAATGTGACTGGGTGTGATTTCATGCCAGTTGCTCACGGTATGCTATGGGCCTACACAGTGAAAATATGATTATATCTGCTTCAAGTGGACACCGTCTCCAGATAACTGAAATACTGTTGGTGGGACGATAAATCCATTAAACAATATATAAACATTAGCATTATAAATAATTTCGCGTACATTATTTAATTACTTAGGCATCTGTGTGCATATCTACTGACAGAACACATTTATTCACGACAAACAACTATATCTTAACTGTATATCGATATTCAGTTAATATAGCGTATTCAGGGATCAAATGAATTTATACATTTTTAAACTATCCATTTTGTTAACGCACATTATGTTATCCCTATCTCTTTTTTCTATCAATCTCTATGTTCGTCCGTTCATTTCTCTCTTTCTCTCTCTCTCTCTTCCTATCTCAGCATGTGATGTTCTTATCTCTTTGGCTTAAATTTTCAATCTCTCAGTTTCATTTATTATCCACTACGACTTTTTTTACTTTGTAGCCGAGAGAATGGATCGCGAAAAGAAATGCAGATATTGATGCAGAGATTTTCGTGCTTATATCAGAGCAGCATGTGTAGGACATATAGCCACTTCTGTACACACATCTAAAAATAACACAGACCCTCATTGGCCTTAACCGAAGCGCTCAATTATGGCTTAGTAAGGGAGCGTGTTGTTGTTATTGTTGTTTTTACCTAACGGTAACCTTTTTTACTTCTTTGACTAAACTTACAGATAAAAGACTGTAATCCGGTGTCAAACACACTTTACCATTTGAACGAATGAACATTTATTGCCTAACAATCAAGTGCTCATCTATCAATGTAATGTCCTTGTTTTTTAATTGTACGTTACGGATAGAAAAAGAAGAACTAGCTGCCTTTTTCTAGATGTTTACAGCGAGGTTAAAAGTCAGGACAAATGTGGACTATAGTATCGTCATAGGACCATCTAAGGAAAAGGTTTTGATAAGACTACTTGCCTAACACAAGAAGAATATATGTTTACCAATATATATTTACGAAAGAGTAAAGTAGTGTTTACAGCGTGCAAGATCAACAGCAAAACATGGTTGTCTAATTAGTTGAGTGAATGCTTCATTTACACAGATACACTTACAGTAGAATTATATCGGTTATAATTGTCAATTGAGCACTGTCTTATTTGCTTTAGATTTTGGGGTTTTTAACCATTGAATGGCCTCATTAATAACGAAATAACAATTTAAAGTGATTTATAATGTTTCCTTTAACTTTACTTTCAATTAAAAAAAATCTTCTTATAATAGTTTTCATTTTGTCTTGTTTTCATCATTGGTGTCGCCTTTTACGCTTCGTATCATCGATTATCTAATGACATTTTAGGACATAGTAGGATCAATATATATATTGTAGCTTACTTTGCTGGGATGCACATCTACCTACACGAGAACAGAGACAACTGGACCCTGAATCATGCACTTGTCCGGACAATACCTGATGACGGGTCGAGGTATTACATTCTTGACAACCCGGTGATAGCTCAGTACGTTACACTCCAGATACCCGAAAACAACACCTGGCTGGTTGTTTGTGAAGTCAGCGTCTTTAGTAGTGGTAATTTGGGACGTTTTGAGATTTTACAAGATACCGATACTTATGACCCCCATACTTATTGCCAACAGCATCAATATTTTTCTATTTATTAAATCAAGTTCCTTAAGATGGTTTATTATAATATGAAGAGTTATCGGTTAAAGTTTGCGTACTAATAATTTTATAAAACCATAATCTTATGGAAGAAGTATAGCATGTAAAAGATATTTAATGGAACTTTTCTTCGTTGGATTCTTTTTTCCAGGGCAATTAAAAGGTGTACACATAACCATAGCAGATCAGCCTTAACCAAGGTTCACATTTAATTCATCAAATGTTACTTTAGGATCTTAATATCTCAATAATAAGTTACAAGTTATACAGTTCTTTTTATAGGCTTTTTACTCTTTTAATTATTTTAAATTATTAATTGAAAAGTTTGTAGAATCTTTAAAAGATAGTTTTAATTTATATTTTCTGAAAATCATACTTTCATTGATACAACCTATTTTTATATTAAATTCGTTGTCTTACAGATTGCAGTCCAGGCACCTATGGGCTCTACTGTAACGAGACATGTGGACAGTGCCAGAATGGACAGACGTGTGATCAAATGACCGGAAGGTGTATACAGTGTCTTATAGGATACCATTACCCGCTTTGTAATACGGGTATGTCTTGTTTGTATATCCCAACTAGTGTTTGGAGAATGTATAGTGCAACCTGGTTGTCAGTCTGTCCGTCCCTTATGTGTGTATTTAAGAGCTTAGTATAAGAAAACACATTAATACAATTGGATTAACTTACAACATTAGAACCTGAACACCTGAAGATGAAAATATGGTTACACCTAACGAAATCTGGATTAATTGCTGATACTTGTTTTTATTTGAACACGTTTTCCTAAAAAAGAGTTTAGTATTTTAAGGTTGAAGCTATGAAATACTTTGTGACGGTGTCAAATGTGTTTAGTCATTTGAAGCTTAATAACATAAAGAAACGCTGTTGCGTTAATACGACATTCATCTCAATTGGCGTGTGTTAGTTGGGTTTAAAATGAACATATTGCATTGATCACATGGGCCGTGTCTCTGTTTCCATAGATTGAAAGCGAATTAGTAAACGCATTTTAAGATATATCGCATTTAGAACACATTCACGGCTTGCGAGTTACTACAAACTACCGACCAGAAAGCCAATTCTATGACAGTGCAGAAGATTATAATTATATCAACAACAGGCAACTTGGTATAGCTGCGGGGGAGTTACAGAGACAATCGTAGCTTAAAATATAAAATTCTGTATTTCGTATCGGTGTATTTTTGTTTTGCCACATTATTACGTTTCATGACGTAAACACATGTTTTGCTATAAAAATATTCGAATCGATACCATATGTTAACGATATAATTTAATATCCCCTTTTTAGGCAGCATATATTAGCATTCGCTATTCACGTATAAGGCAACTTTGCAGAACAAGTAAATGTTGAGTTAGAATTTATTCCTTTGTATTTAAGGGAATAAATACAAGTACATGTACATGTTTATATTAAATCATTCATCCATGCGTACATCTACTGAATCCTTATATGATCTCACTTGTACTGTTACGACTTATATAATAGTTAGTACTTAGTTATCCTATCTGATTGTTTTATAATAATACAAGGTGTACACATACAGCTGCTTTTACATTTTTACTTCATAACTTCCTTGTACAATATATGTCTACAAATTATTGCTCTATTCTTCATCATTGTATTGCGCTTTGAAGAAACAGTATGGACACATTCTTTGTAACTGCAATGCATCCGCATCAGCCTGTTTATAAAGTTATAATGTTCATGGTGTTTAAAACTGTGGAGCCGGATTTGCAAAGCATCGCCTATTCAATAAACAAGGAACACGCGTCACTTTTCAGGACTTTTGCTAAGTGACTCAATAAACCTACTTCATTCCCTCACATGCCGTCTAAAGTCCAACAGAAGGATCAAGTAAGATTGTTCAATGCTAGTATTGTTGTTAAAGACATGAATAATAACATGCGAATCATGTTTTTGTATTGTAGTGTGTCCACATGGGTCATTCGGATCCAATTGTTCATCAACCTGCCATTGCCAAAACAACCTGACATGTGATCACGTCAATGGCTCGTGTCCGGACGGAACATGTGACCTAGGATGGCATGGGTCGAATTGTTCACAAGGTATGCACGTTTGTACATACAGATAAGTGTCCTGTTTTACGTTGAATGTTGTCCCTATATAACCGTATACTCCCTACCGCAGGCGATAACACGTAAAATATATACACAATACAATTATCTTTACCAACATTTGAAACTTAAACGCAACAATGTAGGCGTTGGTATCGGATCCATGTTAAAATATTACTTTAAAGGATAAATATATGAAGTTCAGTTAAAATGTAATAAATTAAAGCCGTACACGGGTAGGGTTAAATGTTAATACTCTGATTCATTAAAAAAATTCACAATTACCATGTTCAACATATAAAAGGCTATACGTTTATTATTCAACTGCATTCAACTGCATTCTTTTGTCTATTGTTAACCTCTGAAACGCCTACTATTTCAATGGTTAGTTTTCAAAGAAATATTCATGTAAGAAAACTTTTGCTCATATATGTTTAGATGCATATTGTGACGGTATTCAGAGTAAGTAATAACAAGTGTCATGAAATATGTGTCATGTGTTTATGTGATTATCGTTAGCAACAGGTTTTGGAAAAATATGATTACAACTTTAAACCGGCCTTTTAAATAAAGACCAGCTACCAGATCTCAAATAATTATATGAGTTTCTTAAACAAAGTTATATGCACGCTTTTAGAAATCAGTATTATATGAAATAAATATAGATCTAAGGCTTCGAAATTGGTTAAATATCGTCAGCATCTTAGCGCTTCCTGCCCCTTGTTAAAGGCTGTGCCCTTTACTCTCCGGGGACCTACTTGCAGTGCATACAATAAAGACATTCGATCAAGTTTTGATTAGCGCTTCGTAAAGTCTATGAACAGCGGCTGGAAAACTACATTAAGACATTAAGACATTACGATCGATAGCGTTATAGAATATGTATTCTGTTGTCTTGCCCTGAGAAGGGATTTTTGACGGTTACGCGTGTGCGGAACAAGTGTGTATTTCGAAGGAAACTAGATGCGTCAATTGAGTCCAGACATGCTTAAAATAATAACATTAATATTATTATCTGCTTAAACTGGAAGCTCACCATATTCTATAAATCAGATATACATGTACATAAGATGCAGAATTTTGAAGAAAGAAAGCCGCTTACGAATATCACATAGGGACTAGAGGAATGGGTCGAAACAGGCAGCGAACTGTTAAAACAATAAAGCATTGATGCAAAGCATCTAAAGTTGCTGCCGAGCAATTGTTCAACAGTGGTACATTTTGCATAATAAGAAATCATTTAAACACTAGCAACATCCTTGTTTTAAAAAGATTTAAATTGCCGTCAAATTTAGTGTGAACAGCCAAGAGGATTTTTTTCCCGTCATAACCCGTTTTAGTTCGTTTGCACCACCTAATACTTGATCGTGTTAGCCCCATTCATCAATGAATCAGCGCCAGTCTGATTGACTAGAGATGTAACATCCCACAGTCATGAGAAGGAGTATCTGCGCGGGAAAACATACTTGTTCTTATTACTCATTATCTAAAGTATGTCTTAATAGAGAAGTCAACTATTTATCTTTTCTACTAGAATAAGAACATCCAGCTTCTAACCACAAACATAATTCCACGGATTATGTTTGATTTTCTTGTCGTAAAAGTATAAATGTTAAATGTACATCCAATGTTATAGAAAGAAGATAAACATATATGCAGAAAAAGGTAATGCAATATAAAATGCTTACTTCATATGTTTAGTATCATGTTTGTAAGTAAACTAGATTGGCGGCAAATAGTTATGAATTAGATAAAGTACAGTATACACAAACGATTTGTCTGTACACAAAACAAATAACATAGTTTCCAGCTTCGATAAGACAATAGAATAACAAGAGTCGGGTAATCTTGACTATGAAAGAGGTCTACAATCGAACTCTTTTTCTAACGATGCAACTAATCATAAAAATGTAACTGATTACACGTGTTTTATTCCCATACGAAGACAAAAAGCTGTTTTTTAGAATACAAGTAAAACTAAAAACCGACGGACAAAACTAGATCAAGCATTTACGAATTGTCTTTGAACGCAAGGAAGAGGTCCGAATACAAACAGAAGAACAAAACAGAATTTTAGTTTTAGTTGTGCAAGTACATCGTCGTAAAACGCAATTTAAACAAACAGTACTTACAATGTATTGATTTACATTTATACAATATATTTGAAACAGTTATATATATATATATATATATATATATATATATATATATATATATATATATATATATATATATATATATATATATACATATACATATATATTAGGGTGGTCCTTATTTTGCGACTTTTGATTTTTTAGTTTCTTACCCTCTAATTGTGTTCCATTATGTAAAAAACATATTTGGCCAAATTTAAGCACAATTAAACAATATTTAGAGGTAGCTCAATGACATTGAAATTTTAGGTTTTCTGGTTTTTAGTTGAAAAAATCAGGATATTATTATGTGAAGCTTCAGTGGTTTAGAATTTGTTTATATTACGAACTGCTTGCAGAATTGACATTTCCTACAACTTGAATAACACACATTGGTATTACTCAATTAGTGTTTGATGACAGACAATGAGAGAGATCAAGTTACAAACAACACCAGTTCCAGTAGTGATTCAGAACAGAATAGCAACAGAGCACTGAAAGCAAAGATTTTACATGAGCTATCTTTAATCAGCTATAAATATTAAAAAAATATCAGTGTGAACAAATTAAAAATGATTTAAAATTATGACGAAATGATGCTTTGTGAATGATCAGGAAATGAATGTGGATTCTAAGCTGATGCTTACCAAGCAAGTATAATGTAATTTACTTCTTAATGTAAACACACTTCTTTTGGCAAGTTAACTTGAATGTTGAACAAAACAGTATATTAAAAGTTTCAGATAACAATATTTTGATAATGATTATTTAATAATAATAATAATATAATAATAATAATAATACACACAATTAAGTGTCAATAAAATATTCAGAATGAAGAACTTGTATCTGTAATGTACAATACTTCCAGACATAAACAATGGCAAAAGCAACAAGATCCAAAACTAAGTTGTATCTTCTTGGAGAACCAGAAACCGTTTTAACGGGCAGCAAGCTACCATCATTGCGTATGACTCTTGGACTTTTTCTACATCACCATATTGAACTAAAACAAACAATTAGACAATCATCAGCAGTTACTATTACAGAAATAGCAAAGTTTTGGTTGAAAACTAGATTTCCAATAAAGGATCACCAGAACTGTCAAACTATGCTTGAGAAAGTGTTTGAAGAGTGGAAACTTTTAAAGAAAAACAAAGGTCGAACCAATTCACCAACACAACTTGCAAAAGAGGCAGACTTTGTTTCCAAGCTTGATGATCTTTTTGATGTTGCTCATGCCAACGCTCTTACCAGTAGATCAGTATTACAAGAAGATAAGGATTTTTTTGCTAGCTCAGCGTGAAAAAAGGAAGAAAAGGATCAATGGTCGGAGTAGATCAAGCGCTAGCTGATAAGGAGAAAAGGGCAATACAAAGAACAATAGGAATGCAGACAAGAAGACGCAAAATGGAAGAACGTTAGCAAGCAAGTTGTTCAACAGCTGAGCTTCTTCAAGTTCTGATACAACAGATACTAGCTCAGCAGAAGACGGTGACAAATTGGATGAAAAATGTGTATGGGGCTGTTGGGGGTGATGTTACTCGTGGAGTTAAATGAAAACGAGGGTGAAAAAGTGTTATTACACAATAACTTGCAATGACTCTAGATAGTACTAAAGTATCAGACCGACAGGCTACAATGGTCATTACTGAAACAGCAAAAAGCTTGGGCCAAAATGTAAATGAACTTGCTATTAACAGATCCACAATTAGAAGAAACAGATTGGAATTCCGACAAAAGAGAGCTGCAGTAATAAAGGAAAAAATCAGAGTAATGTTCCTCTTTAGTTCACTGGGATGGAAAGCTTATAAAAGATTTGAATGGAAAGGAAAAGGTTGAAATCCTCCCAGTGTTAGTGACAGGAAAAAATGTTTCACAACTACCGACAGTTGCTAAGCTATAATCTGGGACTGGTGCAGCCCAGGATGCTGCTGTATTTGAGGCAATTGAAGACTGGGAAATTGGCAACAGGGTTCAAGCCATGTGTTTCGAGACCGCTAGCTCCAACACTGGTAGACTTGCTGGTGCCTGTGTTCTTCTGATGTGGCAAGTCTTGTGGAAGACATGCGACAAAGCACCATATATTATGCCAGCACGTATCTTGAACAGAAGCTGCCAAGAGACGATTATAAAAGAATTCCTGGAACTTGTAATCGTGTTTCTTGGTTCAGCCCCTGCACATGGAGTGTCATTCATGTCACCAGGTGCAATGCATCATGCACGTTGGATGTCCAAGGTTATATACAGTCTCAAAATCTGGATGTTCAAGGCTCAGTTCAAGCTTACCCCTGCAGAAGAACGAGGATTGCGTGACGTGTGTGTGTTTGTAGTTCGTGTCTACTTGAAAGCGCGGTTCTCATCACCTCAGGCAGTATGTGCACCTTCTAATGACTTACAATTATTGATGTCACTTCTTGAGTACAAATCAATTCATGAAAACATCTCGAAGGCAACAGCACTGAAATTATCCAACCACTTATGGTACCTGTCTCCAGAACTTGTCGGCCTGGCGTTTTTTTATTGTAATGTCAGCTCCGCAACAAAACGAAGTATGATTGAGGCGTTAAATATGGATGTTGACCAAGATGAACAACATGACCATTCCAAGAAAGCATCAGTTGATCTTAAATCACTCCCTTGCAACAACCTACATGACGTTGTTACACCAAGGTCTATGAAATTGTTTCAAATGATGGATATTCCGCATGACTTTCTCGATGTTGATCCGGATGCGTGGCATGATAGAGACAATTACAAATAAGCAAGAGAAGCACTGGAGTCTCTAAGAGTTGTAAATGATCAAGCTGAGCGTGGTGTTGCTCTGATTCAGGAGTATAGTGGACTGTTAAGCAAAAATGAAACTCAACTGCAGTTCCTACTGCAAGTCGTTGAGGAACACCAGAGATTATATCCGGATAGCAGGAAACAAACACTAATGTGCCCTAAAACTCTGTTTAGTTTTGGTGGAAAATTTTAGACTAAAGTATTGTAAACTGTTTGAACAAAAAGTGATGTACAGTTGAAAATAAATTATATATATGAAATAAAGAAATTTTGCTGATTTTTTTTACTATTTTTCTGATTTTCAAGGTCATTGAGCTACCTCTGAATATTAAAATATATTGCTCAAACTTTCCACAAAGTGTTTTCTCATCAAATGGAACACATTTGAGGGGTAAGACTTTTAAATATATCGATTTTTAAAAAATCGCCATTTTAAGAGCCACCCTAATATATATATATAGATATATATATATATATATATATATATATATATATATATATATATATATATATATATATATATATCGGCCCGGTCAAACTGATCACACACATTTTGTAGACCGTGTAGAGATACTCACGGGTATTTTCAGGCTCTCAGGCTTATCCGCCCGGGCAGTAATTAACTCACTCGGACCCCTGCTGCTAGCTAGACCATTGAGGCCATCTGGCACGTGTACAACTTCCGCTGAGTGTATTGCATTCGCTGTCCACTGACCCACTACCGAGCTTTATCGGCACTCCTCTGCAGTGATGCAGACGTTATTAGCCGAGGTGTTCCGATTTTCACCTTGCATCCCAGTCAAAGTGCACAGCAGATTTACAGTGTACTTAAAAGTTAACTTTTTTTCAGGTCATGACAAAATGGTTCTAAGGTGCTAACAAGAATTAAGTTGTTTTTATAATAAGGTGTTTTTTTGTGAAAATATATTGAGGTCACAGCTTTGAGATTGGTTCTGACATAGAATAGAGCAAAAATGCAATTTTAAGTTATATCCAAACAAAATAAAAGCACAAACAGTGGAATAGTTGTACCATTTGTAAAACAAAATACCTCCTGGACAAAATCCCTTCCGTTCATTTTAGCATAGGCGGACAAAATCACTCCCGTAAATTAATTATTTACTTAAAATACATCTTGAAGTTGGATTTTTTTCTGAAAAAAGTCCTATGCTATTATCGATGCATATACGAGACTTAACTGTGCGAGCCAAATAAATATTCTTGCAAAATGTGGAAAATTTACAGGAGGGGATTTATCCGCATTGGAAACTTTACGGGAGGGTGTTTCTCTGCCTTTGATAAATCAACAGCAAGAATTGTGTTATCGAAAGATTTTGTCCCTCCTCCGTTTTCAGCAATAACACAGGGTTAAAGTTGCAAAAAGAGAAGAGGGAATATATTTTAATAAGTTGGGAGTAATTGTTTAGTTTAGTGGACTGCAACTGTAGGACGCACCATGTGTAGCAATAGTACTTAAAGGTGGTATCCGACAGTTTTGACCAAAATATGTTCATTAAACATCACAATAAACATTTGCTACCTGAACCGATCTCGCCACAATAATTTCAAACATGTATTTCCTAACTGAGCAACGCTGCACAGTTAAATATTTATAAACTAAGAAAACCACGTGGCCACTTATGTTTTAGCTCATCCACGTCATACGCTGTGACGTCGATGTCTATTGTTAGCCGGAATCCCAATTGTTCTTATTTATAGATTTGGAAAGAATAAACAATTAAGTAGTTGTTTTACTGCACTAAAATGAGATACTGTTGAAAATCATCAAAGCTTAGGCTGAAGAATTTTTTTTTTCTGCAGAACTCATGTACAAATACCCCAAACAGGGATATGAAAGTGTTACAACCTTTAGATATAGGCAAACTGTCGGATAGCCACCTTTAACTATATATGTAGTTTGCTAAAATGTTGTTGTTTCAAACATTTAAACACAGCTACAATATCCTGTGGCAATTGTAATAATGATTTGTTATTGTTTTCTAAAATCCAAATGATAGTATACCGGAACACGACGGTAGTTTGACGATATGTGCACAATCTGTTATATTTTGGTCCAAGTTCTAATAAACGCTTTGCTTGGTTGATGTGCCGAAACTCCAAACTTTTTTGTTATTTTGTTTGTTCTGCAATATTACTGATACGTGTATTCTGTCGTGTCCAACATCTAGTAAAACCTTCGCGGCAAATCAGTACTGTTTTGTTTGTCATACCATTTATTGAAGGCTCTACTGGAAATTTTGGTATTTTTATAAGACAAGTTTAAGTTGTAACTTCCATAAACACTCTGCATCGAAATTATATATTACACGTTCTCGAACACCCAAACAGTTGTTCGCTAAGATAGCAAGATTGTTTTTATCATTTTTTCTTCCCAAATATATGCAAACGACGATCGATGAGAAAACGAAGCTACAAAGGTAATCTACCAAGCTACAAAGGTAATCTACCTGCACATTCGTTTGAACTCGAAGGGAAGTATGTGCTTGCCTATTGAGGCATGTTGGAATAATTTTAACCAGTTTTCAATAACAAAGTTATGTTGCTAAAGGTTTATGTCTTTTCATTTTCAGAAATTCAGAGTCAGTTTAATAAAACCAGTAAAACTATTTACCTTTTGTCAAGATACACTTCAGAACGCATCTCCGACATTTTAGAAATAATATCCGAAATGTTAATGCATGAAAGCGCCGAACTTCACGTGTGCATGAAAAACATGGCTCCATAGATAAGACTTTCCAGGAAAGATTACATATAGACGCCGCGAGCATGCGCAGAAATAGCAGGGTGTTACAATAATAAAACAGATGTTCATTTATACTAATATAATTATTTTGCTTTGTATTTTTTCACTGATAACTTCAAAATCATTCAATAACCTTGGGATGTACATCCTTAAAGGTTATTTATGTTGCTATTATCTTAGCGAAAACGAATCATACCTACACAATTATAGTCTGTATAAAGTTGCTTCCCTAAAATTCTATAAGATTCAGAGTATGAAAGTCGCCTGATAAATTCAATGGAATATAATATTATGATTAAAGCATCAGCAAAAGAAGGGAACTGTAAAGGTCTTTGCATTTTCCTTGCAGATTTGTATATTTAAAGAGAACTTAATCGCGCCAATATTTTTATTAATTTTAAGATCAGCCTATTTAGTATAAATATGTCATGTTTAAATTAATTAATATTAATTCAAATCACGTATACTTACTATAACTACTACTTCTTCTTCTTCTACTACTACTACTACTACTACTACTACTACTACTACTACTACTACTACTACTACTACTACTACTACTAGTACTAGTACTATTACTACTACTACTACTACTACTACTACTACTACTACTACTACTACTACTACTACTACTACTATTACTACTACTACTCACTACTGCTACTCATTCAAAAGACAATACACATACATATTATCAGGAAAATCTAAGTTTTTAAACTTGTGACTCAGATATTCTGTCTGATTTTAATTTCAATAAATTTGATGGTTTATATAGGAATAAGAAACTATGACAACGCCCTATGAATATTGCAGTATGTAATTTGAAAAAAAGCACAGGACAAAGGTATCCATATGCCATTCAAAGTTATAAAAGTAACAACACAACTGTAACGAGAAGTTGAATACAGCAAATACGATAGTTATCGTTTTGGAACGGTGAGTCGGCAAAAGGGCTTTACAAATGTTTAACCTCTTACTTCAAGAGGAGTGAATCAAAACAGGGCAAAGAAAACATATTTTTAACACAACTGTCAGATGATGTGTTCTTAGAGCTAAGTTATGACGTCATTAAAAGGAAAGAGTGAAGTATTTAAAAATAATGCCCCTTGCATTTGAGTGAATGGATACCTATTTTATTTCTATTTAAGCAGCTACACAAAATTCCTTATTGTAAAATAAATTATATATTTTAATCAAGAATTAAATGACTAGAGAAGATTGTGAATAGATATATAATCCTGTTCATCTATAAAGGGAATTGAAGTAACAAAGACAAATACGAGTATAATAACAATCACGAAACAATTCTGATATAATGAATAAAATGATAACATAAATTACATGCAGCCGGATTTTTCCATAACGCATAAATAGCATGATTGTTATCATGAATATGAAAATACGACAACGCTTTATGAGTTTTGAAATATATATAACTTGAAAAGTACATGACAGGTAGAAGAAGTTATATCGATATTATAATCATACTTTATTGTCCTTATAGAATGTGACAACATGACGTATGGGAACAACTGTGCTGAAGAATGTGGAAACTGCTATAAAGGGTCTTGTAACAGACGGACCGGTGAATGTAGTCCGTGTTCTGATGGGTATACAGGACCTAGATGTATGGAAGGTACTGTATGCTGTGACAAACCTTTTAATTACAACGTCATAGGAATAAGTATGTAAATCTTTACCTGTTTAATGGTCTTAAATGGTCTGTACTTATTTTTCTTATTCATGTTTCTTAACTGCATATACTGTATCAAAAAAAGTGTTGGTTTTACTAAATTATACGGGAAAAAAGGATCAAGTGTGTGACTGAAGTCGTGTTCTGTTGTGTGTTTATGTTGTTGTTTCTGTAATTGGTGTTGTGAATGGTATTGATTATCGATGTTCAAGGTCACGTTAATCAGCAAGCTATCCCGAATATCTGAAGACACTTTGGGTTCTGTTATCACTTCAAACTCAAACTCACATTTAAGGACATTTGTCTTCATTCAGATTTTCTAATGCAATCAAAGTCCTTAATATTTCAATAAATTTCGGTCAATCTGTGACTGTTTCCTAATTTAAAATTTATTAACATTTTGTTAAGTAAAATGGATAAATTATAACAAATTCGGGAGAAATGCACTTGGAACATAATAAGACTAGTTACAGAATTATGTCAAACTATTCAGCTTTTTAGCCTAAACCATATACAGCACATGTGAACTGGATGAACAGATAAAAAGTCAAACCAAGAGAAGTACATAAATAAAGTAGGAAATGTCAACTTAATGTGTTATGTAATCTTAATTGAATGTTAGCTATACAGTTAAAGACAAATTATTAATAAACACTTTGTGCGATGTGGGTCCTACCTATACAGTGTTATATCACTTGTAGGGTCAAAACCCTTGCGATTGGTAAGTTTCGGTGGGAACAATTTTCAACTAAGAGACAGTTAACACGATCATAGTTTTAATCACTAAATAGTTTGCAAATAGTCCACAATTGCAGCGTCTAACCACACAGCTCAAATTACATGTTTTGAAATTCACCAACTCACCTTGTCGTGTGTAATGACAGACTTCGATAGTTACATAAATTAAGTATTACTTAAAGTTGTTAGCATGTTTTAATCATTTTTGGGAGATTCCAGTCTGATAGAACAAACTCCACCACACTGTTGAACAGATTCCAAGCCTACATCATTAACCAGGATGCTGTCTTTGTAGAGTAACAAAGGCAGAAATAATGTCTCATCATCCATATTTCAAAAATAGGCAAATTAAGTATAATATTCATTTGTGTACATCATTGCATGTACAACTTTCATGTCACTTCGATAATGTCAGTTTATGATCATTGTCCCGTTTGTGCTAAGCCACTGTCAAAGAAAGTACACTGTCGTTTAGGGCGATCGAAGACAGCAATATATAGACCCAAATAGTCAAGCGCATAACCAACTAAACTGCCCAAATTAGGCTGTAAAAGTATGCTTAAATATGCCCCAATATGCTGAATTTGCATGCAAAACATTGGTGAAACTGTATGCCCAACTGGGCCGAAACTGTATGCCCATCAAGTCTGAAACTGGGAAATAGAAATCGTGCAAGGTACACAAGGTATATTAGAATTTGTATATAAACAAAATAAGAACAAAAATACGGTCAAAACAAAACAAGCTTAAGGTATGGTGGGTGGGCTCTTTTAACTAATAACTTTGCAAAAGTTCTGAAGACCAGATGATTTGCGCTTGCAGGTTAGACGCCAATGAATAAGTTTGTTATATATTCTATAGTGATTCGCGAAACTTTGGAACCAAATTACACCATGACCAAGCTATGATAGACCCCCATAACCATATATAGGTGAAAAGTGCTATTTGTTGTCTATCAGAAAGACCCAGAAATAAGTCAACTTTTGCAACTTGTAAAAAGGTCCTGCTTCATACAATGCACATACCATCAAATTGCCAGTCGGTAACCCTGACATTTCAATGAAATATGCCCTTTCGGTAAAGGTGGATCAGTCCATAATTGTGCATAAGAGTGCACCATTTTTGCTTAATTTTAATTCTACATGGTTTCAGCTTTCTTTTGAAACCAAAAGGTTCAGATTACCTTCAAAAAAGGAAATATAATGACAAATTATAGCAACAGAGTGTTATTAAAGAGAAAAAGTCCATGTCACACATTTTACATCCGGTATTTAGTGTAATCATCCCCTTACAATCCTAAGAATGCCTGACGGAAAAAGAAGTATTTAAGGATGTGCAAACACAGGTTGTATAGTCTAGTTGCCATACCTATGCCGGTACTCTTATCAACTTTGTCTCGACAAAAAGCGTAAAATAATAAAAATAAAATCCGATAACGGTGGTAAGCTTTAGCACATACCTTGCTACCTGTAGCAAAACAAGAACGCACTGTACATTAGACCGAGATTACCCATGATTATCGATGATAAGAAATGTGTCCATTGTTTATAATTTAACATAAAAGTGTATGTAGAAAATGAAGGAATAAAGCAATCTGAGTGGATAGATATGCTTACTCAAATATGTTAAAGATCTACTCAGCAATGCTTTTTATTTTTATTGTGAGGTATAATCCGACTAAGCACAGCAGCTGGAATGCAGGTATCAATGTCTTCAGTCCATGCCGGAATGGATGCCACAAAGGCCATTGACGGCCAGCTTGTGGACGACCCCGAAACTTGCGGATGCTGCTCTGAAACTACCAATGAATACACTTCATGATGGCAAGTTGATCTTTCTCAAGAAGGTTATCGTTTATGGGAGACTTAATGGTAAATCTATATATACACCGCAAAATAAATATTAATAGAAACAGTTATTTCAGTTTGACATCTCTTTTAAGTCAAAGAGGTAATAGATTTATGGAATAATAGTATACTGGACAATATGGACCTTTGTTAGCCGATAAGTGACAAAAGAAATGTCATAAATAAATAAAATCTTTCTATTATGATGAAGGTAATGTACATATTCTATGTAGTAACCACCTTTAAAGTAGTTGGACCAACGTGGATTGTGTCACTAGTTTTGCCTAATTGACCTTGAGATCAATTGTGGGGTTTCTTAGGCAGTTAAAAATGATGGGACAATTCTATGTCTCTATGTTCCTTTCATATGCACACGAATCGTCTAAGATAATTATTTATCCGGGTATCAGGAATGAAGGAATAGTGCAGTATGTTGATGGAACACTTAGAGAAAATTAATGACACATACAAAAGAAGGGTGAATATTAAACCTTATAGATACTGGTGGTATGCTTATTGTGTTCTATATTTGCGACAATTATTTTAGAATCCAGAAAAAAACTAGGAACGGTCAGCGTAGTTGTAAACACACATGTTCGAATACACCGTCCATTGTAGTTAGTTGTTGTGGTTTAGGTAGCCACAAGCTTTTGCTTCAATGCAAACTTTCCGTGACTACCGGGCACTTATTTGATAAAACAATAACAAACATTTATTTGCTTAAAAATTAGAAAAAAATGTCATGATTAAATGCGTTGTCACATCGTTTACCATTAATATCGTAAAAACTCGCTCATATCTGGTCTGTTTGTTCCATTGTGTTTTAATTTCAGAGAACATCTTTAGGCAGCTTGTGGGTTTCACTATCCTAACAAGTTTGACAGACGGATTTCCTGATAACCAAGTATTCATTCAAACCGGTGCGATCCAGAACAGTAAAGTGGTGGCTGTTCTGCCAGACGTTGCTGCTCGATATGTGAGAATTCAACGAGTTGGGATCTTAACTCTCTGCGAAGTTGAACTTGTGCCATTAGGTATTGATTTATAAAGTAAAACCATATAGGCTATGCTTTATTTGTTTAAATTATACTGTAAAATAACTTAATCTCACGATTGTCATAATAAATTTCGACTGGTAGTTTAAGCTTTGTTATTGATTTTTTCTGTTTTTATCAGATATAATCTGCCCTGTCTACACATACGGGAAGAGGTGCGCTGCATGTGGGGCCTGTAAGAACGGGTCATGTGACAGAGTCACCGGGATTTGTCCTTCGGGTTGCTTTGACGGATACATGGGCGATAGGTGTGATACACTTAGCGTTCAACAACAATGTGCCAACACTGACGTCATTAATAGAGTTATAGGTGCCGGAGTGGGTGTGGTCACCTCATGTCTCGTTTTTGGGTTGATTGTTGCTGTATTCTGCTACAAAAAACAAAGGTGCTACATTAAATATTCCTGCATTTTTTGTATTTTAATTTGCATTGCAGACAAAATATATATCATAAAATGAACACAAAATAACATATTGACTTGTCACGCTTAAAAAAACATTTTGATATTCAATTCAATATTTTTATCAATTTAATATTTAGAGGCATATTTGTAATTTTTGTGTCGCATTACTTAAAGTAAAATATAAAATATAACACGTTTTATGGCATATTTAAGTAGCATCGACATGTTACTCAATTATATCCAGTAAAACATACAAATTATGGTCATTTGAAGGATACGCATATACGAAGAACCCTCTGTGAGATGGGAAATAGAGACAACTAAGGAGTCTGCGTATGCTACTTTGGAGAATAAAGGTAAACATGTGATGTAACATGTTAATGATCATTGTTTATTAATCGCCATAGATAAATAGTATTGTTAATGTAATGGCCGTTTTCCAAGGTGCAGTTGTCATGCATTGGGCGCGATATTTGAGCTTGACGCGAAAACATATATATTATAATTGAAAGTTAACAGTATACATGAATTTAAAAGGTATTAGTTATAAACCTCGAACAATAACAACAAAAATCGCTTTAATTGGCAATTGTGATAGTAAAATATGTACTGTATACATACGTGTAAAAATTGAAATTAATAAACCTATCAACATATTTTTGTCAGTGTTCTCGCAAAATATCGGAGCTACAGTGACTTTAAATTGATGGCTACCATATCGGCAATGTTTTAATTACGTATATATGCAGGTAAGTTTACATCAGGTGACGTAACAGAACTTCTTTGTTGTCATTATTTCATTGATATTATATGTTCTCGGGTTTTGATCCTTAACCTTCTGCTGAAACTATTGAACAGGAAATCTTCATCTTTTCGAGCATCAGTGTTATGTTTAATAGCCACAGGTGGAAACTATTTTTATACAATTATCCTCCAATAAGAACAAAGCAGATAGCGACTGATTAACGTCGAAGAATGCTATTGCTACGTATAATGCGCATGCACTTTTCACAACTGATCTTGTATTCTCGGATTACTGAGAACTTCCCGATGTGTACTTGCACAGGCAACGCTTAGTTTAGAAAAAAAATATTTTTGGCCATTTTGTTGCATTGTTTCTGTTGAAAACCCACCTCAAAATATTATCTCAACATTAAGATTATTTTCTTTTGTTTTCAGAAGCTGTTCTTAGGAAAGAAGGAACGTACGACAATCCAATGTAATGGAAACATCTGATGATTGATATTTAAAGAAGTACATGTTTTACGCTGAATTGATGCTGTGCTGCTTTTGAAAGTCTTCTAGTAAAATCTTTACTTTCTGGTATATTTCAACCTTTGTAATTGGATTTGAGCACCAGAAAAATGTGCCGTAACTGACTGAGAAAAGTATCCAAACAAAGATAATTTGTCTTGTTTCAAAATAAAAACAAACAAACGCTAATATATTGTTATGAAACTGTATTTTTTCAATAGGCTTTATGTCAAGTTTTTTCTATCCTTGGACAAAAACGTAACATCGACAATTTGCTCAATAATATTCAAATAGTTAACCCATTTTATATTCTTTAAGTCAACTGTTTTAAGGTTTCGACAGATAGAAGTTACATACGGACACTTCATGTTAACAATTGTTCCACAAATCATGCATGTAAATGGAAAAATAATACAACTTTAGAATGATGTTAGCACTTTATTTGATTGTTCCTTTATGCTAATCACATGTCCTATTGTGTTTTTAAACGAAAAAAGTTACATTAAATTGCTTCCCCTTACTTTGTTATTTGACCAAGAATGCTACCATAATGAAATGAAAGGATTGTTTTGCAATCTTGTTTGTGAACATGAAAAGGTGTTGTTTAAATAAACTTTACAAAACAGATTATCACGATGTTTTCCTCTTAATGATATGTGCGCGATTTTTTCTACCCCATCCATCATCGTGATAAGTCGAAGTAGTTAACATTTTCAAAACCAGTTGACCCCCACCCCCACTGCACGCAATATAACGTCTAAAAGAAAAAAATATTGATCAAGATCTGTTTTTGTCTAACAGAAGTTGGGAAGGATCGAGGTTCTAACCTAATCGTTCATAATATTAGTCAGAATAAACATAAAAGTGATCCGACAAAATGTTCGAAAACAAGTAAAGACATAGAGAAAGATCACATAAATTAAAGGTTGTACCCAACAAGTGAGTCTGTCCATAAATTGTATGGCTTGTCAAAGATTTCTGGAAAAAAAAATGCTCCATTGAGTCCTATTGTATTGAGTAAATGGAGTAATATCTACCTTTCGGTCAAATATTTTTCCATTGCATTTTGTCCGTTTCTGGCGAGGAAAGGCATCATTTTGTTAATTATGTGGATGTTATAAAACAGTTATTAGCATGTAAAGATACCATTTTAGACACATGTATAAGTGTCGTGTTTTATACAAAGCAGATCTACACTGATCTCTTAAATTTTGCCTTCAATCATTACTTTGAGAAAAGGGTTCAGTTGAGTATCACTAGGCACACATCTTGACAAACTAAACAAAAAGATAAAAACAGAATAACGTGTCAAGATTTTCTTAAAATCTAAGGGTAACCCAGGATGGATGATCCCCAAGTACCTTCAAATGATCAAAAAAGGAGTCAAATTACATTGTACAAAACAATGGAATGCGGCTAAGTATTTGAGCCCCATAATCAGGGGAAACATCAATTGTGAAAAAACACAGCAAACACTATTATAGCATTGGATGACCAATATTAAAAGTCAGCGAGAGAAGTCATAACTATTAATCAGTGATGACCAGCACTTACCCGGAACGAATTTTGTTTCGCACAACCTAATATTTATTGACATAATAAAACGGTTTTATAAACATATCAATACCTCATCAAATATTAATTAATCCGATGGTAGGCGGCTGAAACCTTCTAGACAAAACTCATTTATGTATTTAGGCGGACAAAATCTTTTCCGTCATTTCTCCAAGGCAAACGAATTTTCTACGGCCTTCATAATTAAATTAATGTTCATTTTAACTCGAAACCGTGGGCGTTAGATCACGGTAACTTAAAATATGTTTCCTAAATATATATGTACTTGTTTATGTTCATTTAAACAATTATGTATGCCAGAGTTTTGGTTTCTGTTTAATAAACTACATCACCAAAACAAATGATTACTTCCACATACAGTTTAATGTATGCGATAAAAAGATACAACCAAACAAAAAAATCAGAATGTAAAAACAACAAGACAGATTGAAATTATAAGACACTTAACAAGGAATTTAACTAATCAATAGTACAATAAAATTCGCTTGTTTTGAATTTGCTGCGTAATGCGCTGAGTCATAAAGGTCTGGCCTGCCAGATAGTTTGATATATCCTCACGATGCGACAGCCTTCCTGACACAATTGAAATGCGGAAGAAAAATCGACCACAGATAAATTAGTATTAAACAGGACACACTGACCGGCTATGGATGATACATGTAACAAAACTTATATGTCTTAAAGATATATACTCGATATGACAGACACAGTGTCTACAGCTCCTTATCATGCTTTCACATGGAACGGTGTCATTTTACTGCTTCTGTTCTGCCCATGTGGCTTGTCACCTTGATACAGCATTAAAACCTTAAACTTGCTTAACATTTTACAAATTATTTTATATCTCGCAAGAGGACATCATACATGTATACATAATCTATCAAGAAAGGTGAGGCGTATTTGTATAATACAGTGTAAACATACTAAATATAAAATTACTTGTACATGTTTATTTTAACAATTATGTGTGTCAGAATTTTTGTCTCTCTTTAATTCGGAGATTGAACACACCACCAAACACATCATAACTTTCACATAAGCTTTATAACAAGCGATAAAATACACAACCACATCAAAAATGCAGAATAAAATGTCAGATTGATATTATAAGACACAAAAAAATTACGTAATCAATTGTACAACAGATACAACACAGATCCGTAATTCATATTTATATACATAGGTATCAATATAAACACCCAATAAACGTCAATATTTCAAACACTGTCTATATATTCCATCAGTTTGCCAGCAGACAGCTAAAACATCACAGCTCAAGTTACATTTAAGCTTCATTTTAGACACACCATATATTTAACATGTGGGAGAGCACTAATTACAGCCAGTTGACCCACGGCCTAAATATTACAAACATACCACTAGGGGTATACAACCTAGGTTATGTCGTTATTATATCAGATGCACAGAGAATGAATTTTAAACTGCAGTGACAGCCGTAGAGGTTATAATCGATTAGTCCACATATCTGCTTGAAATTTGGTATCCTACAGTTTGGACATTTTTTTTTCATCCAAACAACTGAAAACCTTATCGCTACACAAAGATCCCAAGAAATGCCGTTTATTGACGATTTACAGATTTGAAACGAGTGAACATTTAGAGTTCATTTAAACAAGTTGCTCTGTCAATTGACGTAGTGTTCAAACGCGTTTTAGTTTAGACTAAAGTATGAATTAAAAGTAATAGTTACAGGATAACTGTAAAAAACTGTTTTTAGTTTAGCATGTCCTTGTTAGCAGTAATAAAAAACGACATATGTAATAAATTACTATAGACATGATCGCCCTATGTAAGCAGGAAAGAGGCAAAGGGAAGGTCTCTTTGTATATAGGAAATAACTAGGATATTTTTTTAATGTAAATGTTGTGATGAATGTTAAGTACATAATGTATCTAGTTACTATCGTAAAAGTAGCTGGACCAACGAAAACTATGCCATGAGTTTTACCTTTGAGAGCGTTTTTGGATCCATTTGCAAGCTATAAAAAATAAGACTTACTAATAAAAATTCATCATATACACATGTATATGTTCTATTTGCGAATATTGCTTTAAAGCTCAGACAAACTTAAAAATCGGTCAGATCACGAGCTTGAATGCATTGTCCGTTGTACTTAGTTGTGGTTGAGTGGCAAAAGGAAATTACGCCAGGAACAAAACTAGTTTTTATTATGTGTCTGCAACGGATTTGTGATTTGAAGGTTACAAGCGGTAGATTAAAACACAACACCATTCTGACCACAAAACGATACATTCCAAAAAAGTTATAATTATGTAAATTGTAAGGAATGTTGTTGGGGCCTTAGATATAGCAGATTGCATGACAATGTCATGCAAGAATTCGCCAAAAATCGAAATTCAATTTATAAGGACATCACGTTTACCACAACAAGTGGATACGTTGAAAGGAACAACACATACATACATGTTGAGGATGTAGATAGGCAGGTAAAGTGCAAAGAAATCCGACCCACACTGATCAATATCTTCATGTTGCTTCCAATCACCATCTTGAGCATAAACTATCAATTATGAGAAATAGTATACCCAGTGCAAACAACAATACAGTACATTATTTTTTCTAAGAGACTGGAAGATGACTTGACAATAAATTTAAACAGTATAAAACTTTACTCAACTCGGTCGTCACTTTAGGCATATAAATATACGTCTTTGCAAATCTACTATTATGCATAAAAAAAGTTAAAACTTTGATCATTAATAGGAAGTACTGTACTTATTCATCTGAATCAAATGTTCATACATGTACATAAGCAAGAAAGCAAATGGCTGATTAAGTTATCGAATGGTGATTGAATTAACTAACCAGACGATTTCGCTTCAAAAGCCATTGACATATAAACACAAGAT
Source organism: Sinonovacula constricta (assembly GCA_007844125.1). Taxonomy (NCBI): domain Eukaryota; kingdom Metazoa; phylum Mollusca; class Bivalvia; order Cardiida; family Solecurtidae; genus Sinonovacula; species Sinonovacula constricta. The sequence continues at coordinate 25,392,463 of CM017558.1, read as the reverse complement.
ACGAAATTCCGTAAGTAGTTCCTTAAGCATTTTTGTTGTAGTTGCTATTTCACATTTTATAGTTAATTGCAATTATATTTACTTCTTCAGACTGCAATCGGACCGTGTTATTTAATTTTGTTGGTCTCGATATTGCTGTTATTAGTAGTCCTAAATTGATACGTTGTCTGATTTTAAATGATTCTAGCTTTAGGAAGACAAATATTATTATATTTGTTACATGTATATTGTTTAATGTACGGCAGCTTGTGATCTGATAATTTTAAGACCCTTTTACATTATGGCGTTAACTATATTGGTGCACCTGTAACCAGGCAACTAAACAAGTATGACGCTTTCTAGATGAAGAAGAAATACATTCATAATTTGCAAACCATAAATTTACAAGATCTTGGATGTATTCGTTACAAATCGTATGCCATTATTATACGTATTCAAAATTGTTATGGATTGTCTTGCTTTCTTTATGTTTCATAAAGATATTGTAGCAACCTGACAATCAAAATGGAGACTTACAAGATTGAAATTATATAATAGTTGCTATTACCAGAAATTAGGGACTATCCATATATTGGCGTAATTCTGCAGTGTCTGTGATGTTGGTTAAGTATATTGATGAGAATAGCATGACAAAAGGTCATTTGTTAAACTATACTTTGTAATAACGTACAAATATGTACACCAGACCTTTGCAGACGTTTTAACCTTTTTATAAAGTTTTTTGCTGCATAATTGTTAAAAAAAGATAAGGTACGTATTTCCATATACCAGCTACAAGTTTCAGATTGAAAGTCTAAACAAATGTACTATGTCCATTATATGTGTTTAATAAATCATAATATATGCAAAAGAAAACAAAAACATGAAAAACATGCTTTGAACGCTTTTAGAATGCTTTATGTTGCTCCCTGTTAAGGACGAATTATTGTCCGTCTTTGAAACAATGGATAGTGTTTGACAATGGCTTTTGTGTTTTTTGTACTTTAATCTATTGATGTGCAACGTTTAATAGAATTTAACAAGCTTATTTACTTTCCTACATTGGGTCAAACCAATAAATATGTATTTCGCTTTAATATAATTTGGTACTAGATTCGTTCGTCTTAAGCTCACCTGAGTTTATGCTCAAGGTAAGCTATTGTGATCACAAACCTCCGGCGTCTGGCGTCACTCGCCCGTCAATTTTTTAAACTCTTCTTAAACTTAAAATCTCCTCTGAAACCGCTAAGCCAAATTCAGCCAACGCTATTTAGAAATAGGCAGGGGAGTGGTGGTAGTGGTGGTGGTTGTGGTGGAGGGCGTTGTTAAGCAGTTTTGATCCGTCAAAAACAATGTCGCCAAAGGCGTGGCCATTTTCTTGATATGGTTATATAGAATGCTTAAAAATATTCTTGTCAAAAACTACAAGAAGCAGAGTATTGATATTTAGTACAAAGGTAGCCCTGTATCAAAATAAGATTTATAGGAAGGTCTGTTAAGATTGTTCAAATTGTGGTGCTTCAAAAGCATTGCAGCTAGGGGCTTGGCCATTTACCATATGCAATATAAATATAAACTAATTGTCCGTATGTTGCTTGCGTACTTGTATTACAATTATTTTAGTTTGTTTTAACACTGCTGACATACTTTGCTAATAATAGCTACATGCCTAGGGCACTCAGGTGAGTTATAAACATATATGGCTATCATAGCCTTCTTGTTAATTATACTCTCTTCCATGTTCTCAACTAACTCAAGTTTTCTTCCGTATACGTGTATACTTTTGTCGCTGTATTCAATACTACTGCATAATAAATGTCATAAGGACATATGCCGCGCATTCACTGTTTTTTAAACTTGTATGTAGATATGGTTCCCAAAATGCTGTATGTGATCTTTAACATTGAGGAACAATACGGCCACACAATGATGGTCATTGTGGCGATGTCAAGCTATACCCTCTCATCCTCCCAAAAAACGTGCCGACGCTGAAACACCGACGCGACGAATGTCAGCAGAATGACCACATGGTTTCAGTAAATATCACATGCATAATGGTAGTAGCCCCAGTACTGCCAGGTTAAGGGAAACGAAAATGAATGTATGTGTCGCTTAATTATATACCTAGAGTTATTTAAAGCTATATGGTTGTATTTTAATATCTGAAGAAAAAAAGTGAAAAATGATACAAATGCGTTTTCCAAGTGTCACCTAAGATTGTTTCATGCCCCTCGTCACATATGAGGACCCTTAAGTCGGTACACCCTGAACACTTTGACTAACGAGTCATATCGTGACTAGTGACACTGACAAGCTTTCACAGAAAAATCGTGACTAACATTTAATGTAATATGTGACTCCCTTCTTTTATATAAGTCGATATGTATTTGCATTCCTCATCACTGTCACACAGAAATACATATGGAAAAAAGTATGTACACGCAAAGTATTGTTACCGTCTTTTTTCATTGTGTGCAGAATTAAAAAAACAACAATTTGAACAGATGTAGACCTTGCATCTCACACTATTTTTTAAAAGGATATTAAGAAAGAAAATAACAATAATTAAATGAAATAAAATAAATTAACATATAGACAAAAACGCTACATTGTAATCAAGAAGGATTCATTTAAAATGATTATTTTTTTATAATTAAAGATAAACCGTTTGATAAAGTTTTGAAGAAAGAAAATTCATGATGCAATTTAAACATATATATAGGATTGATTAGAACTGGGGGCATTCTAACTAGTAGTTACTGTCAAATTATATTAATTTACCTTACCTGCTAAAAAATACCAATACCTGTTGACACAAAGGCTGGGTGTATCGAAAAAGGCCGGGAAGATCGCAGATTAGTTCTAAGCGAACTTTGGTCATAAACGTTCCACCATTGATTGGTTTATATATTGGTTCATTCAAACGTTTTTATTTGTTTAATTTATTTTTGTATATTATATAGCACACTTTGCTTTTATAGAACACAAAATCGCTAACCCGGAGCCTGTAACTTAAATCATACAGCAAATACCTTAAAGCAATTTAGTAACAAAGCCTAAAACGCGTAATAGTGTTCCTACAGGCCAAAGTATTGGCCGAAATTATGAGAACTATATTTAAAAGTTTAAATGAAGATGTGTTGGCAAACTTCAAGTAAATGTTATTAATTACAGTATTAACTTATAAATTTTATGTGTGCACCTATGTTGTATTATGCTCGCACACCTATACTGATAAGATTACATGGACATGCCTTACATAAAGGCTTTGCTTCAAACGCTTATATTGTATCTTACCTCAGTCTCTATACTTTATGATATAAACATAGATCATAAACATTTTTTTCTAAGAAGAACATGAAGAGACATTTACGAGCAGAAAAATCATTAAAATAGTGCTACCATATAACTCTATTTTACCATCAATCTTCTGGACATTAATTATTTTAAGTAAATGGTTAATGATTTCTTACTCATTTTCACTCATTTTCTTAAATTTTTTAACAGCGTTTGATTGAAGAATTAATAAAACCATCTGCAGCTTCGGAGATGCAGTTATGCCTAATCAAGCTAAAAACACTTTATCAATTACGAAACAGTCGTTCAGTAAAACAGTCAAAACCTTTGGTCAAATAAAACGTGGTTGACCTTTGAATGTTAAAAATTCAGGCGTGATAGGATAATATATTGGCCTATTTTTGTTTGTGATTTTCCATTTAAAATAGACAAAGCTAGTAAAAAGGAAATAAAACAGAGAGTGTATTATGCATTGTGTATATTATTTAAACATGAAATTGTTGGTGTAAGGAGATATCTCTCTTATCAACCATTAAACTTCCTGCTTAAGGCAAACGACTAAACTGATTGTTCATTTGAACGTTTGTTCAATGCATATTAAAACCATTTTAACATTTAATACATGAAGTGGGCTGACTGTATAAAAGTAACATGAATTTAGCGCTCTCATAATCACTCCTTTTTGTATTATTTTTTTGAAGGAAACTATAAAAGGCGTGTTAAAATGATTTGCATGTTTACTATGGCCATGTTGTTCATGTTTATTCTGGGATATGGACGATCATATGAGCTGCCCGGGCAAGGTAAGGCAAGGCAGTACTATATATATATATATATATATATATATATATATATATATATATATATATATATATATATATATATATATATATATATATATATATATATATATATTTGTTGTGTTTGGTTTTCTAATAATCAACCATTTTGTTTTCATGACAATTTTGACGTCCATGGGTTTATTTTTTTAAGCAACGTCAGTAGTATAATCAGCATTACGATCATTATTTGCCATTATTACAACTGCTTATATTCTGATTTTGACATTTGAATTAAAAAATTATAAAAAAAGTTATCATTAGTGTGAGCATCAATATGAATGTAACTATAATCGTCATCATCAACATTACATAATCAGCAAAAACAGAAGCAACAACGTCATTAGCATCGTCACCATTCCAGGCACCGGAAGTCACATGATCTAATTTAACCTAATTGTCGTATTTTTTCATTATTCATTATTTCTTCATTATAGTAATATACATGGCATTATTAACACTACTGGAAGCACTACAATGTATTGTACTTACTATCAAATATACACATGTTTTGTAACTAAAACACTTTGTAGGAACTCTCCGATCATTCAAGAAGAATGTTACCGGTAGTTCCCAACACCCAGAAACCGCCAGATTTGCTCTTTCCTTCGCCGTAGACGGCAGTACGAGTAGGGACTCTAGCTTATGCAAATGTTGCGCTGCCACCCAGATACAGGACAATCCGTGGATCCAGATTGACCTCGGGAGACTGTACAGGGTAGAAACAGTCGAGGTCATCGGCAGGACAGACTATGATGGTAAGTATATTCATGTTGTAGTATTACAAAATAAATACAAATGTGTAAAAACAGTGATAATATTGTGCCAAGAAATAATATTTCGTAAAGTTAACAAATGAATAGATAATTTAAAAGAAAGATATACAATATAACAAGTGAACGCTGACTATACCGCATATTATAAATGTAAACCTTGCAAAAACAAAAGGCAAAACAAATATATATATTATAATGTTGTTCAGACGTTTTGCTGAGGTCTTCACTTTATCAGACTGATGTGTGGTTCTAGTGAATATAATAACTGATTTCACGATTTATGACCGATGTCAAATGGGCAATGGTTTGACCATTGAAGATGGCATGTTGCCGAACATTTGAGTTTGAGTAAATATTATCGAACTATTCAGCACGTAATTAACTGTTTTGAGAGTGTGTTATTACTGATATCTAAAAAAATATCAGAATAGCATGTTTTTGTGACGCGCTGATTTAAGTTCCAAATGGATGTCTTACTTTACTATTCTGCCTGTAGTAAATTGTGATATTTAAATACTTGGATAAACGCCATTATTGCACATAGCTCCCTAACCCATTGCAAATTACCAGGGATGTCAACGGTTAATTAACCGAATAACCGGATATAGCACGTGTATCCGGAGAGCATTTAACTATCCAGTTAACCTTATATAATGCCCATCTCTTTAGATAAATATTATTAAATTCGGGTTCCGACTCCATCATTCTGTGATTAATTATTCTACGCCCACAACCTCTTCTCCTCAACACCCTTTTCACGGTTACTAACGCATGCATTTGAGGACTCAGGGTCGAGCTGGCAATAAACACATGTGTCCAAATATTGTTAGGGTCTAACTAATCCAACTGATAACTTTTCCATTTAGGTCTAGCTACTATATATCTCTACCTTGTTGTACTTTCGATCATCGTTCTTCGTGAATGTACTAATTCAACAGCGCGACATTGTTGAATTCTTCAAATGCGATGTGTATGCCTTTGTTTACATTTTGTTGTTGTTTTGCGAACTATCTACCCGAATTCTACATTATAAATAAAAACATGTTGATGTATATCCAATTTTATTTAATTATCGCAAGTAACCACCCGCAAATGAATTAAATAAAACTCTTTATAGTCACTTTGCAGCAAAGTAGTTTCGATTTAGTAGCACGGCATCTGTGAAATCTTCCGACTGATTTCGTGACATATCGACTAGGTATTCGTCCACACAATTTAATCATATGTAAAAACAGTTACTTAACTTCATCCAATTTTAATTAGCATGCCAAATTCTTAATGTAACGGTAATGAGATGTAGTAAACTTTTCATTTTAAATCGTCGTAAACATGTATCTGCAGATGTAACATCCGGTTATCCGGATAGCCAAAAACAGGTATTCATTGAGATGCCCGCAAATACACTGAAAATATATAACAAATCCCTAACATAGTATATCAAAGAGCGGACCATGTTGTTATTTGCACGGACGAATTGACTGTTTTGTACATAATGGGACATTATCCTATCTAATAAAATTAGAATGTGATAGTCTATTGTTGGTATGTATTTGGACTACACTTGCTATAAAAGATAAGTAGTTGTGTAATTCTTTTTATTATTGTGAACGCGTCAGTCTGCCACAAACACTGTATTTTATGAATATGTTAAAGTGTCTTGGCATTAGGAAGACAATATATAAATACAAACTAAAATTAAGAATATTTATTAGATAAAGTATACGACCCAACCTACCCACAATGAAAAAAAAATAAAGTTGAATTTCGAAAATGTGTAATTCAATCGTGTGATTTGAAAGACCAACATGTATACAAGAGGGCGTTGATATACGGCTACGCAATGAGCTGAAAACATTTTACTCTGGGTATGCAATATAAAAATAGGCAATATTTGAAAACCTGCACATGCGTATGTCATGATCGTTGCATTCAGGTTACCTCAAAAGTATAACAATGCAATTTTTAATTGTTGTAGTATAAAGCATTTGCTATGCTTAGGTTTTTGTATAAACATGCCAGAAAAATTGTTTCTACTCAGATTCTTTCAATATGGCCATTTACGTCAGTACAATCAACACCAGCTGGCAAGGCAATACACCTACTCAACCGACACTTCCTGATGTACCAGTACAATATCACAACGTCACATTCAGCAACCCGGTGATTGGTCAGTTTGTGACGCTGCAGTTAAACGGCAATACTCTTCTGTGTGTGTGCGAAGTGAATATCTACAGCAAAGGTAGATTGTGATCTTTGTTAAATTTGAGCTTAAAATTTACCAATGTACTAAGCAAGAGCAAACTTCTATTAATGATTGCTACTGACATACATTTGTATACAATGCAGATGAGATTTGGACTTTAGTTTGGCTGTTGGTTAAACGTTAAGTAATTTGATTATATGTATTACATTCCTGGTTAATTTGCAATATCAACTAAAAACGTGTATAAATGCATTATTTTTTGAACATCTGTTTATTGTCCGTTTAAGAATGTCGCTAACATTTGAGCTTCGACCTAAAAGTGTGGCAAATTAATAACAACAATTGAATGGTACTAATTTGGACTACCGAGGGCTATTAAAAAGGAGAGGCGATGTTAGATCGTTTATGAATAAGCAGGGACTGCACTTAATTGCTTCTTCTGATAGGTTTTTTTTCGAAGTAGTTTCGAAACAGACGCACTTTATTTGTATTAAAGGCCAAAGATGAAAAAGGTACATTTACCTCTGTTTTGTTAAAGAGTTTGAAGCGACCTTTAGTAGAATAAATGGAACCTTACGTAAAGGCGGGACTAAAATACATTTTGCTAAAATAATTACAGTCATAATTTGCAGTGTATACAATTTTCAACGTTCGCAAAGTTATGATTTTAATTGATTTTAACGAGTGTTTAATATCGATGTTATGGATTATTTGATTTTATTTGATCATAAGAATTTCTATGTGATATGAAAATGTAAAAAGTGACCAATTTAATAACATTATTTTGGCTTAACTTAAGTATTCTAATTTCAGTGCGTTTTTTTTACCATATGTGTTTATAACAGCGCAGTACATGTAATACTTGATCATTTGTTTAGCTATGGTAAGATGTGTGAGAGCAAGAAAGCCTTAAAGTTGAAAAAATATTTATATTTTCAATTTGAATACAAGACTGCAGTAACGGTACATACGGGCTCTACTGTAATGAGACATGTGGACAGTGTCAAGACGGTGAGACGTGTGATCACGTGACCGGAAGATGTACACGTTGTCTCCCAGGATACCAACTTCCGCTTTGTACCGAAGGTATGGTTGAAAGAGTTACGTACATTTGATACTTATCCAAAACGTATTTAATCCAACAGCTTTAACATCTAGTTCATGTCGTAAATTGACTGGTCAACGGCCTCGCAAAAACAACCAAACAAACATAATTCTATTTCCTTGGTCACGGACAAGTTTGTGCATGTTTGAGCCGCTCTGGATAGTAGGTCCTCTTCTGGAGTGTAATTTGTCATGGGACACAAGTGTAGTAGGAAGTTAGTGAATATTACAGCAGACACTTAAAGAAATCCGCAGGTGTTTGGTGAGGTGTTATATAACATTTGCAAGCCAGTATGCCGATGTTAACAATGCAGCTTGCAATAAAAATGCTGAAAACAAGGAAAACATATTGTAGCAGATAGTCTAGTTCCCATCCGAATGGAGGAGGTACTGTTCCAAAAAGTGTAAACACAACACTTACCGCAAAAGGGAATGACTCTGGCGCGTTAACCGTTTTTACAGTGTTCTAACCTCGCACTTCCTGATGGGTTTCTTAAATGCAAGATGAAAAAACAGACATTGAAAAATAATCGTCACATAGTTTTAGAAGAGGGAGAAGTATTATTTCTTTCCAAATTACACGTATGTATAAAGAAATACTAGGGTCAGCGAATGACGTAAACACACAATACTTGAAGTAATATGATAACAGATATTTTATTACTGATCTATTTTTTAACTATTTTCAGAATGTCCCCAAGGAGCCTATGGCTTAGACTGTAACAGGACATGTGGGAGATGTCTTGCCAATCAAACATGCAATCCTGTGACAGGAAAATGTGCACAATGCGTGCCGGGATTTCAATTTCCGCTCTGTAAAGAAAGTGCGTATATTTTTGTGGTATCCTAATTGATTTTTGTACAAAATGCCCTGGTGTTTGTTTAGCTTGTACAAAAATGTTTTTCGAACCGAATCGATTTGGAAAAAGTAATGCGTGTTCTGTTCACAGCACGAGATATAACATGCTGCACTCAAATATTCAACCAGTCTGAAAAATTCATATATACGGATATACATGAAATGCAGATTGTTGATAAACAATGCCGTGCAGCAGGAATACTGGGAGAAATAGTCGATAAAAGGGAGCGAACTGTTATAAGAACAAGTGTTCCACTGACTATGTGTAAACTATCCCTAGATAATTGCGATATCACACGCGGAGTCTCGCTGACTTTTACGGCTTTGAACCAGGTTAATTAAGACAGGGGCCATTCGTTTCATCTCAGCATCCCTGTAATCGCATGAATTCGGAAAAGAATGGCGCACTCGGGATTTTGGCTTCAGATCACAGAGGTGTAGTGTAGACAAAATACATGACTGGGAGTTAAGTATGGTTTGCGTTGTCGCCTTTTGTAGAAATTTAATTGCATCTTTCATTTTAGTGAAAATGCAATCATATAGAAAGTATTGTACGTTAAATCAAATAGTTTCTATTATAGGATGTTAGTGACTGTGCTGCAACACTTGTTCTAATGTATAATATGTATAAATTTGAAGATTTGACTTGTCTTCTTTTCAGTAAGCTGTACATATGATTTACCAGAGTAAAATGTGACTATTATTTACACTATTGTAACCTTATAGGATTTAACTTAAACAGCACAAACGGTTTTTTTTCGGGTCTTTGATTGTCTACTCTTAGGTCGTCTACATCTATGTGAAACAGTAACACTGCTAACGCACGACAGTCATCTAAAAGGCACATACTCGTGGATAGAGGACGATGAACGATCACTAACTAACGTATCAGAAAATAGTCGACCGTCCTAGCACCTATCGATCTTTGAAAACGAAAGTTGAACAGCTTTCACTGAAGGCCTTTGTCATCTCGTCTTCTTTCGCATGTATGATGTCTATTATAACATTATATCTAAACCATTAATACAATGCATTGAAGTCTGCAGTTCGGGTTCCTACGGACACTTCTGTAACGGGACGTGTGGGCAGTGTCAGGGCGGGGAGACATGTGATCACGTCACCGGAAGTTGTACACGATGTCGTCCAGGATACCAATATCCTCTCTGCGCTGACGGTATGTGTTTTTTTGTAGTATTTTTGGCAAGTCTGTAATGTGGCTTTCATTATTCAAAATTATACAACACATGCTTTAGCATATTTAAAAACGTCATTTTATGAAAACTAAATGCATTAACAAATCGATTGATCGTATTGATTTCACTAGTATCGCTTTGTACAGCGGGTAAATCTCTAACAATATAACTTTATTCTGACGAATATATTAAATAAATGTACTGCGTGTTGAGTTTTCCGTAACGAGTCCACAAACGTTGACATTCATACAGTCATTAACAAGTATGAACAGAAGTTGCAAAAATTAAATAACAATAAGACAATAAGAAGTGGTCTATGAGCGTTACGCATTAAAAATTGAACTTCCACCATATACAGGGTAAATGTAAAAATGACAAAAAGCAGAGTCGGGAAATAAAACACAAAAAAGAACACTCACCACTTACCACATTGGAACAGTCAGTCTGCATCCGAACCAAAACAAGAAAAACCTCCCTTCTTTGTATTGGATTCCAAAGCCTCACAAAACACCATACAAGTAACACTTGCATAACTAAACTGGTTTGAACTCCTGATGCAGATGCTTGCTGTTAGTTGTCTCACTTTGATAGAATATTTTTTATCTATTCTGTTTGTGAGAAAAACCTTCAGAGAAATCGCCGTTGGAGCTCTTCACAAACCAGGTTTAAGCACCCAGTGGGTGACCGTTTCATTGGGCACATGTTCCTTTTGTGTTTGACGTCTCGTCTCTGTGTCTTTGTTACTTTTACATATACTTTGCGTCTAGAGGAAATTCAAATTATAATATCTGTCAGAGTTGTATTTGTCATACATGTATGACCTTAGTTATTTTCTCACGTTCTTATTTGAACTCCAATGAGGTAAATGATGTTTGTCTGTTTGTTTGTTTGTAATGATGTTTGTTTGTTTGTGTGTGTGTGTGTGTATGTGTGTGTGTGTGTGTGTGTGTGTGTGTGTGTGTGTGTGTGTGTGTGTGTGTGTGTGTGTGTGTGTGTGTGTGTGTGTGTTATGTCTCGGATGTGTATTTATGTCACATTTAGATTGACCCTGTTTGCCTTTGTCTAGAGGTAGATTAAATTTAAATATCTATGGAAATTTTGATAGGACCTTTTCGTATTTACCTATTTATTTTTGTAGCTACAGCCTTTTATCACCAAAAGTCTTGTTTCTTCTTAAACACGAAAGAACTGTCTGATTGAAATCGTTGTTTCTTTTGTGTTGTTGTTATTTTTGTTGTTGTGGCTGCTTCTGCTACTGCTGTTGTTGTTGTTATTGTAATTGTGCGTGTTGTTGTTATTGAAGTACAAGTAACTTTTGCCAGAGAATTTACTAAGAAGATATAGCTAAGACAACTCAAAGCTCTATTTATTCTCTCTATTTCAAGACCACAAATTCACTTGAAAATAAATAATTCAAATCAATTAGCGTCTTTTAAATGATAATTCAATCCAATTACTTTGGGGTTTCACGAATGTTCATTTTGCAAATTAAACCGTGCTTATTTCACAAAATGTATATAGGATAATTTAATATTAAACAATCAGTTTTATTCCTTCAGTGACGTTATTTAAAGTTGCTATTTTTCATAAGTTTACAAATTATTCTGCAAATTAAACCGGCTGCAATAGCTCAGGTGTTAGAGCGTAGGCTTGCGGGTCGGGAGGTCGTGGGTTCAAACCTTTAAAGACTTTAAAGTTAGTAGTAGTGGCTTTCCTCCTAACGCTCTGGGCTAAGGGGACAGCATTACGCCTGACGCGTCGGTGTTAGTATAATGGACCGGCCGGGTTCAATCGCTGGGTACCTCATAAGTGCCCCTGTGCTATGACGATAGAAATGCACTGCACAGTATCAGCAAAAATGCCGGCAAATCCCATCCCATTCCAATCTGCAAATTAAACAGCTAACACAGTCGATGAGATTATTTATTTCGAACAGCATGTTACATTTGAATATTTGGAGACACTTTGAGTTCGGTATACCTCTGAACTTACATGTTAGGAAATTGGTCTTTCGTTTTACTAAAGCAATCACATTCAAGAATACATGCATTCCAATAAGTAATCATTTTGTTTATTCAGTAAGTATGTGTTTATTTAAAAATTACACACATTTTCATAAGCAAAATGGTTAAATTATACCAATTTCGGAAGAAAAAAGTTTAAGCGTATTAAGTTTATTTATAGACTGATAATAAAATAGGTGCACTGTAACATATATTAAAATTTGAAAAGGCACAGGACAAAACTATTCACAAGTTACAACAACACTGTGACGAGACATTATACACAACAGGGCAAATTCAAAGATATATCATTGGAACGGTCAATTGGCAAATGGGCCGACTGTGGTGCTTTAACCGGTTTTAAAGAGCTCTAACCTCGCACTAATCAAGGGAGTTTCCTACATGGCCAACTGTTCAGCTAATACGGTCAAAGTTCTAGCTCATCCAATATATTATACATGTGATCTAGATGAAAATATAATTAGCCAGGGAGAAGAACATAAATAAAGAAAAAATGTACAATCTTTCAAGGTGTACTTTAATGTTAATTGGATGAACAGCTATAAACATTGAATAAACATGCACTCATGCCCAATGGGGACTTACCGATATACAGAGTTATCTCGCTTGAGTTACGATTGCTTAGTTCCGGATTAAACCCTATCGAACAGTTTAAAATAGAGAGACAGCCAACACTTTCATACCTGTGTGCATAGCTTTAAGTAGTAAACAGCTTAAAATACTTCAATTGTGCAGCTGCCAACCAGACGAGTCAAATTACATGAATTGAAATTTACCAACTCACACTTCCGTGTGTGTTGACAGTCTTCGATGTTGTATTAATTAAATAATACTTAAATTCTTGGAACGTTTTAGTTATCATGTCATTTATTGCGTTGATATTGTTGCATTTATGATTTTTTTCATAAAAGATTAAAAATGTCTTTGAAATGTGTGAATATATATTTTGCAATAAAAGAATGTAAATGAGATATACATTCGATGACAATGCAACGAACTATACACCGCAAGTATGATAGATAATTTTATTTCTTATATACTATGTATATAATACCAAAGTGAATGCGAATATTGTTTAGATTGAAACCTCTTTGTATATCGATATTTCGCCAATGTGTTACAACCCGTTTAACTATCATCACTACAGCATACCGTTTAAAGGTCATAATTCGTAATACGGAATAAAACATCACGTTATGTACAAAATAAGGCGATTTTTCGTTTCTGTCCAAATGGTGCGAATCTTTAAATGAGCGCGAGTGGAAATAGTTAGTGTAAAAATAGCTATAGTGTGACGTAGCGTGGCTTTAATAGAACATCCATTTTTTAGTATATTGGAGGGAATCTTCTCACTTTAGTTATATAAATGAGAGACATCAATTATCAATAAAATCGTTTTACTGTGAGGGGGTCTATATTAAGTACTTATCATGTATTAGGATGTTTACAGCATGTGGAACATACAACATTTTAGAAACAACATTTTATGCTTTACGTGTACCATTTGTATTACGTTGCAGAATGTCAGACAGGTAGCTTCGGTCATGACTGCGAAGAGGAATGTCATTGTCAGGGCAACCAAACGTGTAACCACTTGACGGGCGAATGTCCAGACGCTAGGTGTGGTGCTGGTTGGATGGGTTTCAATTGTTCTATAGGTAAGAGTAGCTTTCACTTTAGTTGTTAGTTTACTAGTCAATCATTTCAAAACAATTTTACTCATCTTCGTAGAATTTAGTTTATTAACCGAAATAAATTAGAAGAACCCTTTCCGAAAATATGAGCACCGGATATTGCAAGAAACTCGTTTGCTGTAAGCATTGTTATTTATGTCATAAACTTATCCTTTATTGTTATGGTATTCTTATGCTTTCATTCAGAATCTAACATTGTTTAATAAATTCGTAAAATTTAAGTAACGAATGTACAGGTAGTGTTAAAAGTTGTCCATTGCGTCATCCTTAATGTGTATTTTGATATGCTTTAACATATTATGAATAAAGTATTATCGGAAATCTGCCCTGCATTTCTAAATTATTAAGATTACCAACCCGTTTAGAATGTGATGACGGGATGCACGGAGAAAACTGTAATGATGTATGCGGACACTGCTATTCTGAGCCATGTGACAGACGGACTGGGGAATGTAGCCCATGTTCTGATGGATATACGGGGCCTCGATGTATGGAAGGTATTGACGGCTATTAATGCTATTGGTTTAATTAAATTACCAATTAAATTATTTAATTATTATTAATTAATTAATTAAATTATTTGGAAAGAAACGTATTGTTAATCAATCTGCGTGTGAATCATGTGGAAATTAAATTATATAGCGTTTCAATGTTGTAGTTTTAGCAGATGGGAATAGATTTAGCTTGTATGTTCGCTTACAATACCATTTGGTATCAATTCATAACGTGTTTTTTTTTTCAAATAATATGGTGTATCATATACGGTTTTGACTTTATGTTTGTGGTGGACTGTTTTCAAAAAATGTATGTAAATATGTTCAGTGCTGTGTGAGATTTACCTAGGTACCGTGGCTAGTTTGTAATTTACTTTCCCTTATTTTTGATTTAGGTGATTAGAGGAGCGTTACTATGTTAAGGCTGGTTTGAGGTTAAATCACTTAATTTTGAATAACTTAAGGGTCAGCATTTATAAAACGATAGAGATCCATTTATGGATTTTTAAAGTAACATAACAACAGCGCAACCACAAAATTGACCTGTTACAAAGGTATCAAAAATAATTAAAAAATTAATACAGAGAAAAATGTACTAATATTTTTGTTTATTTACCTTTACAATGACCAATACATATTAGAGTAGCACTTAAAACACTAGGACGCTGTGTTACTTCAAACGAGTTTTGCCATCTGGCTTCTGGCCCTGAATGAGACTTTATGCTGCATAAGATAGACATGGGATCCTGGAACGCTAATACATTATCAATGCAAAATTAAAAGTGATTGTTGTGATTCTGTTTTGATACGTCTTGTAATTGGTGTAGCATCTTGAAATTGTAATACTATGTCTGCATTCACATTGAAATACAATAAGTGCATTAAACATTGAACATAAATGTACATAATGATATGACGCTGATATAAAACTGTTATTAAAATTGATATTAAATTATACATATAAGAATATGCAATTCCGCATTTGATAGCGTTATCTGGAGAAATACGCCTGCTCTAGATATACTAGAAATAATGCCATCCAGTGTGTTTTCAATTTACAGTCTAGAACCCCGGGTCACACGAGGGCATGATCCTAGTCAATTAGGCGCTATTTGACCGGTATAGAGAAACATTCAAGCACTTAACTATTAGGATCAATCAAAGAATGTGCTAAAAACAATTAACTTAGAGATTTTGCAGCTTTATACATTTCAAGTGAACTACTGTAGAAAAATCGTTCTTGAATGATAAATTATGGACATGTACGATTAACATGTCTAAAGTGTAATAATACATTTTAATATTCGCTAAAATGACATGTATTTCATTGTATCAATGACTTGCACATTGATAAAGTTTATTCATTTAATTATTGAATATCATGAAAAGTTTTCATACAATCAATGATTTATATTATTTAAAATACTTGCATTGCATAAATGACATAGTATATATTTGTTGCAACAGTGTGTAAAGAAGTGTGTTAGTTTGTTGATTACGTCCATTTTCAACGGTCAGAGATGTATGAGACGGCCACTTCCACGCGCTCCTCCAAACTCACTTTTAAGTCCAACACACTTTTAACACCACTTTGAGTCAGGAAGGACGGAGGTTTCAAAAGAGTGACTGTACTGTTTTTAGATTGTATTGTTTATATTAAACTGAGATTGGCACGATGTGATATTGCACTTTCAATGAATTAAGATATGACGCAAAGTTCTGTTGTGTTTTTGTGCTATTTTGGACACGGAGTCAAGAAAATTCTTTGCACTACGATAAACATCGTTGTTGATACAATCATTTCAAAAGTTTATTAACAAGGCGGCATTGTCTCTGTAATTTAAACAAAAATATTAAGATGTAAATAAAGATATCTTTTTTTAGTTAATTTAATCTGTATTTTGGTGTACGAACTCAGTTTCTGAGTGTAAAGAAGGTGAAGAAACAATTAAATACTGCTTGTATTGACACTACCAGAAACAGATAAACAAAACCTGTCTCTCAATCACATCGGGTTAATCCATGGTCGTGGAATTCCAATAATGTCAGTAACTTTTCAAAAATGCGTCTGTGATAATTAAACAGAAAAGTATTATTTTAACAACAATAATTGCACTCATGTATACAATTTTATTTTTATTGTAAGGTAAGATCCGACTGCGCGCAACAGGAGTGCAGGTGTCAATGTCCTCCATTCACGCCGGACTGGACGCTACAAAGGCAATCGACGGGAAGTTTGTGGATGATCCTGAAACGTGCCGATGTTGCTCCGAAACGGCCAATGAATACATTTCATGGTGGCAGGTTGATTTGGGAAGACCATTCTTTCTTAAGCAGATTATCGTGTATGGGAGACATAATGGTATTTATTCTGTATAATGAACGCGAAAAAGTAATAATTACGAGATAATTGTAAATCAAATAAATACTTTTAGTTTAGCATTTCTTTTTTAGCACTAAATACCACATATGTTATATATGTAATAACAGTACTATAGACAAGATAACCCTATGTAAGCAGACAAGTGAAAAAAGCAACGTCTCATTGTAGAAATGAAATTGCAAATATATTAATAAATTATTTATATTGATATTGTGGTGAATGTTAAGTACATAATCAACCTAGTGAGTAACCACCGATAAAGTAGCTAAACCAACGAAGACGATGCAACGAGTTTTACCTGATTTTCTTTGAGATCATTTTTCATTTGCAAGCTAAAGGAGACAAGACCTCAACAACTAAAGTTCCATTCATATACATATGGATTGTCTAAAACATATTTATTTCTCCAATACCAGGAATTAAGTCACAATATGATAAGTTGAATTGTTGGAAAATATGGCCTGAATAATTTTATTTTTGCGAAAATTGTTTCAAAGCTCACACAAACTTACAACTTGAAACGGTCAGCGCAGATACACGAGTTCGACTAAGCCGCCTGTTGAACTTAGCTGTGGTTGAGAGGTAATGACGAAAACATTCATTTTGTCACTAGGTTAAAGTGTCAGGATAAAAATGGTTTGTCACATTGTCTGCCAATAAAATTGGAAATTTTTTGTTCAGATACAGTCTATATGAGTAATGTTTTAAATTTCAGAGAACATCTTTAGGCAACTTGTAGGCTTCACTATCCTAACAAGTTTCACACATGAATTTCCTGACAACCCAGTACACATTCAAAATGGTGAGATACAGGACAGTAAAGTGTTGGTTCTCCTGCCAGACGTTGCTGCTCGATATTTGAAGATTCAACGATTTGGGATCCTAACGATCTGCGAAGTTGAACTTGTACCATCAGGTATTGAGTTATAGACTAAGTTCATTGAGGCTATGCAACTTGTTTTAAATCATACTACATAATATCACTTGACCTCACGATTGTCATAAGTAACTAAGAATGTGGTTGCATGTTTGACAATTCCTGTTGCCTTTTCAGATATCATCTGCCCTGTCCACACATACGGGAGGGACTGCACTCCATGTGGGCCATGTAGGAACGGGTCATGTGACCCAGTCACCGGGGACTGTCCTTCTGGTTGCTATGACGGATACGGGGGCAATAGGTGTGAAAAGCTAACCGTTAACAACGACATTATCGGATTAATTGGAGCCGCTTTAGCCGGTGTTGTCACAACATTGCTCGTTGTTGGGTTAATTGTTGCTTTATTCCGGTACAAAAAACGAAGGTACTCATTTGGATCCCTAAAATTCAAGTATATTTGATTTGTATTGCATATATTACAAAATTAAATTTAATAAAAGACGACTAAATTGTAAACATTGTCAGCCCTGATATTATTTCGTACGATTAACTATAAATAGAAGGCACTTTAAAAAGTAAGAAGTATATCACGACTCACACAATTACCTCTTGATATTTCATTTCCATTAAATGTTTAAAGACAAAATTCCAAAGAGTGCACAATTTGTGGCGTTATTTACATAACATCGACATGTTACTCAACAATATCCAATCAATACTGATTCTAATGCTGATTGTTTTAAGGTCACGCCTATCTGAAGAACCCTCGGTGAGATGGGGAAAAGAACCAACTAAGGAGTCTGCTTATGATACGTTGGAGGTTCAAGGTAAGCATCTGAGGTAACCTTTAAATGCTCATTGTATTTGTGTAAGCACAAACATGTTCAAAGTTTTGTATGTTTAAAAGTTAAAGAAATCACATTCCATGTCATATATGAGTAAAATTAATTCAATTAAATAACCAGCACAGTCGATAACATAATGTTAATTTGTCAAACTAATGTCTTTTCATGAAAAGTACGATTGGTAAAGTTTTAATCAATTCGAAGTATACTTTATGGGAACGTTAAAATTAAAACAAGATTGTTATAATGACATTTTCCATAGCGCAGTAATCCTTCATTTAGAGTGATATTAGGGCTTCATGCGAGAACATATTCATAATGAAACGTAGTCACATTACTTTTTGATAATACATCAGAGTAAAAGTGAACTATAGCATCAACATTGACATTTTTGTTTGCTTTCAGAAGTTGTTTTGGGGAAAGATGAGACGTACGATAATCCAATGTAACGGAAAGAACTGATTTTTAATGTGTATCGTCATCTTCATTCTAACCTACAGATTTGATCTTGACACGACTCCTTTTTATATATAAGTTATTACTCGGTTATTTTTTGGTAATGACAGCATCACTAAGTCTCTAGACATTTAGTGCCTCATGCCATATTCATGCATTGGCATTTTATAAAAACATTTTGAATCCATACTACACTTTATTTATATAAATAGCAAAACGATCAGCAATATCACCACCAATTGCAACTTTGTGGGGCGAAAATTTGATAAGGCAGGTCTTTTCTATATTTTATATCATAGATTTTAGACGGTGTTTTAACTGATGGTTTTCGTTACGAAGGTTCTCTTTAAAAGCATGCTTGCTTTTTACGTGTATCTTTTTAAAAAAGATACATTGTACGGCATGATTTATCTCTATCTTTTGTATGAAACAAATAAAACGTATGCTATATTTCCTTTTCCTTTTTATTTTCCAGCATTTTAGTATTAAACAACAAGAGTGAGCTTTAAGTACCTTCTCTACGTAAATGCACATTTTAAATTAAGGGGTGTGACAAGTTCCTTTCAACTAACATGTACAATTGATATACACAAAAGGCAATACTACTACTTTACACTGTTTGTCACTGTTTATATATACACATGTTATCTTATATTGCTTTTTTGTAATTTGAAAGTTAATAATATTTGAATGTATATAGACTGTTTTTATTCTTAACTTCACTTAACTTCATTGCTTCTCATTTCAAATCGTATGTAATTTTGTGTCGTGAAAGGTACACGTGACTGTATATTGTTTCCCAAACAACAAATAATGCTGCCATAATGAAATGACAAAATTGCTTTGAATGCATTTGATATACATATATATATATATATATATATATACGTTGTTTATTTCATTTGCATTTACACAATTTGATTATATAATGATATTGCTTTGCTTTCAAAATCCAATATCTACACTACATGTCCTTAAACTACAACACTTAAAGTACTTTCTAAGGTTTTAGTCACAGTATACTTTGTACGTGTTGTTGCTTGTTATAAGTGAAAAATAAAATGTACAATAAATGTTTAATACTGACCGTATTGGTGTTGTTTATGTTGTTGACATTTCTTTTCATTGACGTAGTTGACGCATTGATTCAGCATGCACGGTTTTACAGTTTATTGTTTACTCGCATCAGGTTGAAAAAGATAAATATTGGAATGAATAACAGTTATTTCTGAACTCTCATGACTTTTATATTGCAATTTGTCCTCGGTCAACCATACTGCATAGATCACGAATAACACAATGACCTCAACATTGGTGTTTCCTGGTAAAAATGATGTCAAGTTGTATCGCAATGTTCTTACACTACTGAATTAAATCTACTGGTATGTGGCTGGTGCTCATGAAGTTACATAGCAACAATTCCCATTGATGAAATCATAGCTTGAACTTTGCCGATACATTTGAAGCAGTTAGTCTAAAAGTATAACTTAAGATTCTCAAACCCAAATACCTTCCTAGAAACAATATAACAACAAGGAATACGATTAGCCTTCTTCAGCATAGGCAAGAAAAAAACGCACGTGTTATACTTCCATTAGACAATGGGGAGAACCAATGTTATACTTAATTGTTCAGAATACGATTCAAAATAAAATCATAGTATCGGAAAGGTTATTACTCTTAACTGTTCATGCGTCTTGACAATGTCTAAAATGTTAAGTAAAGCATCAACGATATTAAATGTAGCCTATCTGAAATAAGCATTGAAGTTCGAACTTTAAGAAAAAGAAGGTCGAATGTTCTTGAATTTTGGATCAATCATCTTGCTGTTTAATGAAGCTTTGCATTGCAAGACGAATCACTTAACTGCGAGCAGGAATTCTTTATTTTGTATAAACACATTATTAAGTTTGATTGCCACTGGACTTTAGTGTTGTTGTTTTTTCCAGCAAGTATATTCGTTCAAGTTTCAAGCAAGTATATTCGTTTAAGTTTCAAGTGACTATTGGGGAAACTTCAAACAAAGCCGTCGCCCTTACACAGCTTTCATAAATCAATCCATTTAAGGCTAAAGATAACGTGTGCTATTTGTAGAAGTGTCCGAACTGTCCAGAATTTTGCAACATATCCTTCATAAGCAGCAATGATATAAGCTAAACATATTTGCATCAGGTTCAAATGTTATCTTGTATAGCCATTAGTAGTAATTTATATATTATTTAAAAAAGTTTGGACTTTTTCGCAGGCCTGTACTCTGTTCGACATTTCCAGAAATTTAGACTCTTATTATAACAGACTTATATGCGAATTGTTAAAATTTTGAGTTGGCCTTACAAACAGCAAATTGCATGATTATGACATTTATGAATTCGTTAAACATAGGAATTCAATGTATGATGACAAGTTTACCAAAGAACATGGAGAAATTGAAAGAAAGGACTTAGACACATGCGTACACATGCATACATATTGAGGATATAGAGGTATAGTTCACATAAAGCCGACCCATACTAATCAAATATCGACATTTTGCCTATAATAATAATAATAATAATAATAATAATAATAATAATAATAATAATATGTTTATTTTCACCACCTTGAGCACACAATATCAATCGTGAGAATTCTTCTACAGAGTACAAGCAACCTGGTAAAGTAAAAACAAACGCAAAACATTGAAGAGATCGGGCGACCACTTGACTACAAATTTAAACAGAATAAAACTGTCATTTACTCATTCGTTTTGCGTCAACGCTACGATAATGCATTGAAAGTTGATATGGTGATTATAAATAGGAACTACAGTACTTACACATCTAAATCAAGTGTACATACATGGGGCAAACTATATAAAACTTACATATATATAAAGTGCCATGAACTTGTATATATTAATTTAAGTTTGATTTTGTATTTTAAACTAATCCTAAAGCTTTTTAACTAGCACAGTACACGCTTTTTAAATATAAATACATTATTCGAGTAAAAAGTGAGGCTTTTAACATAACCCCTTAAAATGCATTCACAGTGTTAAAATGAGTACTTGCCCAAACAGTCCCTGCTTAACATTTAAAGTGGCCCGAATTTAACTGCTATTAACTCTAACAAATCATTTGTGTGATTTATAACCCTAATAAAAGTCAACATAAGCATGATCTGCTCAGTGTTCTTAAGACAGCGGTGGTAATTGTACCATAACCCGTCTAAGGACTGTGTAAAACGTTGTACTTCCGTACACCCCAAATCTTAATCATCCGTTTTTTTAAATACGACTTTAAGTGAATATTCACAGGCGTACATAAATCTTGAAGACATTAATACTTGTAGATTTCTATGTCAACAAAGAATATCTAGACCTCAAAATTTGTGAAACAGTAAATAAATTAAAGGGTTTCATAGTGCGTGCATCATTTTAAACAAAGGTCTTAAACATCAAATTTTAACAAGGTGTTATCTAATGAAGATTGTATTCACCGACTTGAGGAATTTTTTCAAAATTTATTGACAAACACAAATGCGGAATTCCATAAGTAGTTCCCGAAACGTTGTTGTTGTGGTTGTTGTTTCAAATTAAATAGTCATATCTTATTTCATGATTAAACGATGTTAGGCGTATTATAAAAAAAAACTAATACTTTTTCTTATTAATACTTAAATTAATCACTCAACTTTTATCAGAAAAAATGCAATTATATTTTAATTCTTCCGACTACCCCCGGATCGTGTTATTCGTTGCTCTTCGAAATTTCTAGTGTTTTAATGTACCTATTACGAAATCTGCTAGCGATCATTTGTTTTGTTTGTCTTTTATAACTACACTTTATCAACATGTCCATCAAAATGGCGACTGATAAGTTTAGCAAGGAATATAATCGGGTATTGTTTCTATAACCAGAAATAACATGATTAAAGGAGCATTAATACATCGTCATACTGCAGCAGTGTTTTTGTTTTAGTTACGTATATGCAATGTGAACAGCATGTCAACAGACCAGTTGTAGAGCTATACTTTGTAGGATATTGCAGACATTTAAACCAGAGCTTTGCAGACCGCTGAACATTTTCTTCTAACAAATTTTACATCACAAATATTTAAAAATAAGACATATTGATATAAACGTTTTATCAGTCAAGTCTAAACAAAGTTCGGACTAAAGTGTTCCTACAAATGTTATATGTACAGTATAACTATTGAATAAATTATTACGTGTACAAAAGAAAAAATCCCATGCACGCGGTTAATATGCTTCATGCTGACTGTTAAAGACGAATTATTTTCCGCCCTTTTAGCTTGTTTAATTTCCGACATTTGGCTAAACAAACAAAGCTTTCGCTGTAAGGTACTTCGGTACTAGATAATTCGGCCGCGTTTTAGCTCACCTGAGCTTATGCACAAGGTGCGCTATTGCAATCACCCTTCGTCCGGTGTCCGTCTGTTCGCGTCCGGTGTCTCTCGTCCGTCAACATATGTGCACGACATGTCGTCTGACACCGCAAAGCCATATTCAGCCAAACTTTCCCAGACTCTTCAGGATTGTGAATCCTCAGAAAACGTTGCCGATAGGGGCGGGGACATTTTCCCTTTTCCCTAGCTTCCTTGGGTGGTCCTGCATGAAGATTTTATGCTCCATCGAAATTATTGATAATAAAGAATTAATAAAATAAATAAAAAAAAATAAAGAAGAAAAATCGTTGACAATTTTAAAGCTAGATCCTTGTGTGATAGTATGTTCCTTGGTACAGATATTAATTAAGATTGTTCAAAGAATTGTGATCCGTCAAACATACATGACGGCCCCGGGCGTGGCTATTTGCTATATATGTAGTAAAATGATACTGATTGTCCATATGTTGCTTGTGTAAATGTATTGCAACTTTTCTAGTTTGTTTCAATATTGCTGATATTCCTCGCTAATTTTAGCTAATATGTCTACGGCACTCAGGTGTGCGATATATGGCTATCATAACCCTCTTGCTAACTATGCTATCTTTTAGGGTCTCAACTAACTCAAGTTTTCTTCCGTATATGTGACTACCTTTGTCCCTGCATTCAATACTAGGATAAAATAAATGTCATAAGTACATCTGCCGCAGAATCAATGTCTTCCTTATCTGCTTTGTGAATAGATTTTCAACAAACATGTGCTTTGCTTTGAAATATAATACATCGACACAATAAAGGTCATTGTAGCGATATCCAGCCATACCATCATAAATATGGTGGGGTTGAAACACCGAGCACCACATTGTTAACTGAAAGACATGGTTTCAACAAATACATGTTGTACATGTATAATGGTAGTAGCCCCTGCACAAACAGGAACAGGGAAATATTTAATAGGTGTGTACTCATCTCTTATATACAAATCTATATTTCCGCATTGTTATCACTATTTAACACATAAATACGCATGGACACATTTATGTATAATAAATTTGCTCATGTTGTTACCATTTTGGAAAATTTATTTATCGATTTGACATGAAAATGAACTAGAGTACTTACATCTCACGCTATTTTTTAAAATGATATGAAGAGAAAAGGTAACAAAACATAAATTAAATAATAGTAAAAATACAAATACACTTTACAGAGAAATCAGGAAATGTTTATTTAAAAAATAAACGGCTTTTAATTATAAGACATAGATCATTTACAAAATTCTGAAGCAGAAAATTATATGATGCAATTAAAAATATAAATCGACGGATGGATTTGAACCTTGATTTTTTCGATTAGTGTCAGGACACTAAATCCATTAACTACCTATAGTACTAGACAAGTTCTATTTCTAATGTGGCTATTCCGGGGCTTGCAACTTATGTGTCATGTACTTAAGTGGCGAGAAGTTATCTTTGAAATTTTAGGCGTGCATATTTGGACACAAAACAGCAATAAACAAGTTTTTCTTCATATAAATGAAAAAAAAATGGAAATGGGCAATACGGTTTAATGGTCAGTATAAGTAGAAGTAATAACTAAATATAAATATCAATGGGTTGTTCTATATTCATAAATATTATGTCTTTTAAGTAAATAAATTGCCTTCTACTGTACTACTTTACTTGCTGGTATGTGCTGCCTTAATACTTTTGTAATTACAAACTGCACTGGTAACGGTTGGCTGGCATGGAATGGCGTGTCTCCCATAAAACATTCAGCAAGACCTGACATCCTGTTGCGATTCCTGTACTTCCCTTATACCGTGTTACTTGTTAGTTTATACTTCATTTATAGATTTGACAATTGAACGTTGCACCGAAAATATAAGAATAAACGTTTCTTCTTTATAGAAAACAGCCATCAAAACATAATCAAAACACTGGGAATTCTTGTTATTGCATGCAACATTATTCTCCCCATTCCCAGATTTATTCCATAAAAGGCATAGCACTCCAGAGCGGCAACAACAAAACAACTGAAATACTGTTGGTGGGACGATAAACCCAATAAACAAACAACTAGGTGACTTCAAGTTTACGATAATGTTTTCTTAACTTCTGAGTAGTTTTATTAGGACAATAAGAATGATACATAGTAGATGTATGTATAATTCCTGGTGGAGATTTCTCAGAGTTACAATTTCATAGCTAGAGTTCATGATGACGGTTTTAACAGTTCCTCGGTTTATTCGCACCGCCTTACCGCTCGTTATACATGGTCTTTTTGTTTCTGTATTTGTGTGTTTTCAATGCGAATTTACATTCCTAAATTTACTCATAGTTAAACCTTACAACTGAATATACAATCGCGTATATCAATAAAATTATAACGGAACATTTTAAAGTAGGTGTTAAACTGTTTTGAAAGCTAACTATTTGACATGTAAAAACAATCAAAGACTTAAACACAGAAAATGTTTCTAAAGACTCCTGAAATAATGCTGTTAGCTTCTTTTTTGTAAAGATGAAGATGTTTGAGAAAGATTCAAATAGATATAATTAATAAACGTATCATTGAGGCATCGATTAATAATGCACCCTAACGTTGTCTCTATAGTTTATGATATACACGTATAACAAAAAGCTTCAGTTTTCATTAATCATGTCAATGTTTTGTAATAGCGTACCCTACTTTGTCTCCATTGATGATATACATGTAAAACAAAAAACAAAAAAGCAAAACAAAACAAAAAGCACAAAACAAAACAAAAGCGTATCATGACCATAAAGAGCCTTTACAATGTTTATTGTAATGTTGTACCCTACCTTTCTCCTACATACTTTAGGACATGTAAAACAAAAAGAACAACATTCTTTTTCATAAATCCAGTCCATTAATAGCATTTTACAAACAGGAAGATTAGGACATTAAGCCATTTCTACTCTAAGAATTGTAAAGAATTTCATGTTTCTATATACATGCATTTACCACCAATCGTCTCCAGATTAAATTTTAAGTAAATGGTGATTTGTACTCATATTATCAAATTGAATTGCTTGCAGCACTGGATTTGAGACACATCAACAGCAATAAAAAGAACATTTTATTGATGCATGTATTTTACAGGGCCACACAATTTATAAATTGCGAAATGAAGAGGTATACCAACAACTTAACATGCCGTGATCGACAATACAGGATACGGGTATCGATTGTTGTCATACATTACATACATATAGTATAAGATTGTTTCATGCCGTACAGTCAATACTTTTGAGCTAGGGTTTTCTAGTTTTAAACAGATCAAAATATCATCTTGGGTTCCTGTTGACTAGAGTTGTTATTGTTTTAAAAAGAAAATGATCCTTCTCATAAAAACTATTTGGTTTAAGTATAAATGTAGACGCATTTGGACTTTTGACATGAGCCCGTTAGGGACTTGACACTTATCAAGGAAATTAATTCATTGTGTTTATTATTCAAACGTTACATTACCTAAACTGAGGACATCTTCACTGAAAGCAATTAATTTTCCTGTTTACGTCAAACAAGTTGACTATATGCTCATTGATTTTGTGAAAGCACGTTGATAAAATACACGTTAATAGGTGGCTGCAATGTTGGAAAGAAACGATTACATTTTCAGAACACAACCAACGTCGCTTTCATTTGCTTACGTTATTTTTATTGAAATGAAAGATATATTTGGTTGTATACGATGTATCATACAATTACTTTATGCATGTTTCTAATTTGTGCTCTGGAATTTGGACAAACAGACGAACTACCCGGCCCAGGTAAGGCACAACAGTAGTTCGATTGTATATGTCGTTACGTTGGGTTTAGAAAGACTGGAACTCTCGGTTACGGGACTTTGTTAACGTTGATGTTTTATCGTCATTACCGTCATCACCTTCATTAGAAGCAACCGAATTATCATCGTCGTCGTCATTACCATCATAAGGATCGTCTTTAATGACATTATAAATAATATCTCATTATAATCATAGTTACAACCATGGTCACCATCAATAGAAGTAGCAGTGCAATCGTTATTATCATCACTATTATTGTAATCACTTTTATCCTTCATCTCCATTATGTGTTGCACCAATATTTTGACCAGCAGTACCATAATGATTAATTATTACATTCAAATATGACAAGTCCAATTTATTGTAACTTTTAAACTTTGTAGGAAATCTCGTGTCACTTAACAAGCGGGTTACCAGCAGTTCCCAACACAGAGATGCTGGATTTCTTGTATCACACGCTGTGGACGGCAGCACCAGGAGGGACTCTGGACAATGTAACTGTTGTGCTGCCACGATACAAGAGAACGATCCATGGATCCAGATAGACCTTGGCAGACTGTACAGAGTGGCCAAAGTAGAGATTATTGGCAGAACTGATATTGACGGTAAGATAAATTTGTTGCGTTAGTCATTTCGAAATAGGTATATAGTCTTTTTGTGAGACATTTGAGAAAAAAGACAAAACATTATGTTCAGCATATAATTGTATGCATCAATTTCAATCGTCTATGATCTGAAGGATATGAAAAAAACAGATTCTTAAAAATCTCTTGAAATCAGTATTTTAAGGCATGTACATTACCATAGACAAAATATATCACACATTCGAATTAATAAACATGTTCGTGCTTTATCATTAATGTTTTCTTTTTTAAGTTATGAATACAGATTAAATATATAGTTATATCAAATATAGTATAATTATTATCTTTACACGATTACACTAACTTTAGATATAGGCATTAAAATAACTTTGAACGTTTATTTGTCTTATTTAATTTTCATTTTGTAAATGTTTGCCAAGTATAATGAAATCGAGGTATACTGTTAGCTTTAAATCCTTATATCAATGGCATACTGAAGCAAAATTGAATTCATTGTCGACAATGCCAATGTTACAATAATACTTCTAAGATTTTTTGTCTACATTTTTGTAAAACCATTTTCAAAAGCTATTTTGAGAAGATTCCTAAGCGCACCACAACGAAGAGGAGTGTTAACTTGCATATATTTGGACATACTTTGAAACTACAATACTTATCTTATCTATTGCTATATCTATTGCCTAGAAAGAAACATTGAATATAGTAATAATATAATCTTTGCCTTTTTTGCTTAAGAAAATCTTATTAATTTGCACTCAATATGGATAATAGATAAAAACAACAAATGGATCGAATCAAACATTGACTTTATAATATTTGTTGATTGTGTAATTAAAGTTTCCTTGTTGTCTACATAACATAACCTAAACCAACCAAACTGTAGTTTCAGGATGTTTGGTATTTTCAGCTTATAATCATCGTTTAACAAGAAGTTTGAATCTCCTTCATTCGCCATATAAATAAAAGATGTTTTTTTGCTTATCCGTTAAAATGGAGTTTTAAGACATTTCGGAGCGTTATGAAAACACACAATTTTATGGCCGTATTATAATAACAATAGCATCAAAGGCATGACATTTCCCCCATTGGCCTTCTACTGACCTATTATTTTCTACACCATTTATGTTAACTTTTCGGTAGCAAACTGCTTTTATATGTAGTTAACTATATAGGCGTATGCTATAGATTTTGTCTGGACTTAATTAAAATAACATATTCTATTGACGTGGTGCTTTCAGGTCGGTAAGCTTTAGATACTGTTTGTTTTCTGTCTGCAGTACAACTTTATATTTAAAACCTGTATAGGCGAGATCCATTTCTCTCGCACTTTGTAGTTTATCTGATTGCAGGTAACTCTAAAACTAAGATGGTCATCATTCGAATATAACTCAAAAAGCGCAGGCGTATTCATTTTTTTTTCGTACGTAAAAAGGGACGATACTGTAAATATTCAAATTAGACTGTTGTACCTCGTTTGTTGGTAGGCATTTGGTATATACAGACTAATAGATCGTTTAAATGTAAGGAATCCTAAAGTACCTACCAAATAAAGATCGCTGATGTAATGTATTTCTTTCGTTTCGTAATTAAATCGTGTGTGTAAAACGGTCAAACTTGAAGAACACTAGCGACGGACCGATGAAAAACAACAAGATCTGTAGTAACCTTGGCTAGGTAATGCATCTGACAACGTTACTTTGTGGTGGGAAAAATAAAAAGATATTTAAATACATGAAAATGCGAGAGTCGTAGTTGTTGCAAACAGGTTTATTGCACTCAACAACGAAATAATGAAAAATACACCAAGTGACATGGTATTTTAGATAAGCAAGATCCGCCAAGTGTTATTTATTACATACCATGGATAGTTGTTAAATTAGTGGTTGTGGATTTTGCACTGGCCACTCCCTCTACAGTTAATGTTTATTCCACGTATTAAATGTAAAAGCCAAGAGAGACGTGATTCTTATAATAAAACAGAACACAACAGGTTGGAGACGTGCGTTTCGTCCAAGCGACCATCAAATCATAGGTCCGTCGTGTTCGTTAATATATGATTTCGTGAAAGAATATCGCAAACTAAGAGCTTGTGATTGTAAAACAGCCTATTGAAATTATCTAAAGTAAATTTAAATGTGTAAATAATTGATTCAGAAATAAATGCTTATTGTTACATTTAGAAATAAAACTATATTTATACAAATTTAAATTTACACTTCCAAAAGTCAAATATTGTAAGATGAAAAAAGTAATGTGTAAGTTGATGTTAGTCTTGCGAGGAAAAAATCCAACTTAAAATCGGCGTTAATTAAATAATTAAACTAATTTGTAAATTATTGTTGTTATATATAATTCTGAAAGCGTTGGAAGATTTAGGAAATTGCCAAAACATTTTATATAATTAATACATTATTGTTGTTTGAATTTGAAGACCCTTAAGTGTATGTAAGGGAGACGGTTATGCAAGCCCTACCACTATAAAAGGAAATTTTTTTTTTCATACCAGGCATGTTCTTGTAATTTCCATCTGAATATCTTTGCAATAGTAGAAGTAGTTGTAGTAGTTGTAGTAGTAGAAGTAGTAATCGTTGTTGTCGTAGTAGTAGCAGTAGAAGTAGAATTTATAGATAAAGTGGTATTTGTAGTAGTAGGAGAAGGAGTAGTACTAGTAATAGTAGTAGAAGTAGTGGTAGCAGTAGTAGTAGTAACTGTAGGAGTAGAAGTAGTGGTTGTAGTAGCGTTAGTAAAATTGAAGTAGTAGTAGTAGACGTAGTAGTACTCATAGACGAAGCACTTTTCGTTTTAGTAGTAGTTGCAGTAGTGGTAGTAGTAGTAGCAGTAAAAGAAGTTGTAGTAATCGTAGTAGTAGAAATAGTAGAAGTAGTAGCAGATACAGCAGCAGCAGTAGAAGTCGTTGCAGTAACAGTTAGTAATAGTAGTAATAGACGTAGCAGTAGCAGCAGTAATAGTTGTTGTAGTACATATGTAGTTGCAGTAAAATCAGTAGAAGTGGTTCCAGTAAAAGTAGTAGTAATCAGTAGTAATAGTAATGGTAGGAGGACTAGAAGAATTTGTAGAAGATGTAGTAAAAGTAGTTTCAGCAGTAGTTGAAGTAGAAGTATCAATTATTGTAGCAGAAGTAGTAATAGTAAAAGATGTAGTAGTAGTTGTTGTTGTAGTAGTAGTAGTAGTAGTAGTAGTAGTAGTAGTAGTAGTAGTAGTAGTAGTCGTAGTAGTGGTAGTAGTAGCAGTAGTAGTAGTAGTAGTAGTAGCAGTAGTAGTTGAGTAGAAGTAGTAGTAGTAGTAGTAGTAGAAGTAGTAGTAGTAGTAGTAGTAGTAGTAGTAGTAGTAGTAGTAGTAGTAGTAGTAGTAGCAATAGTAGTAGTAGTGGTAGAAGTAGCACTTGAAGTAGTTGTAATAAAAGGTGGAGAAAATAAGCTTTTTTATTTCCGCTCAGATCCTTTCAACATGGACATTTTCGTGAGTACAACAAATACCAACTGGCGAAACAATCCATCTACACAGCTGACACTCCCTGATGTACCAGGACATTACCACAACGTCACATTCAGCTACCCCGTGATTGGTCAGTTTGTGACACTTCAGTTAAGAGGCAATGTTCTTCTGTGTGTGTGCGAAGTAAACATTTACAGCAAAGGTATGTTGTGCTGACTGTTCATGTTTGGGTTTTAAATGTAACGACTGCCTGTGGCATATGCATAAACATTTTATCTCCGTGCTAATCAGAGTTATCTGTAATAAGGCGATGGTTGTTGCGGTTTATGATATTTTTGTTTCTGTTTGTTCAAAGATCGTAAAGAAATTAAATTTAGTCTTAAGATAGTTTCCAAAAATTTCCTATATCAAAAACCTTTAATTGTATTCTTCATACAAGACTTTAAATAATTGTATTGGACATAATATTTCCTTAGATCAGTAGATGTCTTCGTCCAGTCATTTTTGCCAAATTAAGAGCAATTAAAAGCAATTCTCCGTAACCACCAGAAGATTATAGGTTGTGGCACGCATAGTCACAAATTTGCCTCAAACATTTATATGGTGTTCAGATCAACTTTGAAATAATAGTTTGAGGTTCAATTTTCATTTTTATGACCCGGTGCCAAGGTAACGCAAAAACTAGCCAGTTTCTGGTACTCAAAGTCTCGTGACCTGAGGGATTTTATTTTGCAAAACAGATACAATTATTAATTTGTCAGAAGGCTTATAAGCTCGTCGGTAGGATATTTGTAACATTTACCTGGAATTATATCCACATATTTTGAGAGTAAAAGATACTCCACCTAATCAGATATTAATATTAATTTTCGGGACAGTAAACAAAGATATATGAAAAAATAGTTTGTGGGCCACAAAAAATTAAATATAGAAATATAACCTATGATAATAAAAGTTAAGAAGTAGTTGAAGTTATGGTAGTAGAAGTATTAGAAGTAAACTAGTTTTGTATTAGTAAAACTAATAATACTAATAATACTAATAATACTAATACTACTACTACTACTACTACTACTAATTATAATAATAATAATAATAATAATAATAATAATAATAATAATAATAATAATAATAGTAGAAGTAGTAATAGTAGAAGTAGTAGTAGTAGTAGTAGTAGTAGTAGTAGTAGTAGTAGTAGTAGTAGTAGTAATTGTCGTAGTGGTGCTGGTGCTGGTGGTAGTAGTAGTAGTGGTCGTACTATTTTTATTATTTTATTATTATATCTTTTCCAAGGATGTTGATACGCAACCACTGCTATTCAAAGATTTCAAGGTCAGGCAGTGTCAACTAACAAATCGTTTTTAAAGTACGCACTTACGACAAAAGAGTGCGAATAACACTGGTTCTTATAGTTTATAGTTGGTTTTATATAAAAAATAAAGGTAATGTGTTAAATAATTTATTGTAATTAACCTTAACAGATGTATGTTGAGGCGTATAGCAATGATAACATCACATGTTTAAACCTACTAAATAAAATCTACTGTTGTTTTGACAACAAATATATAAAGAAGGCGACATGCTAAACGGATATGCAAAGATAAAATGGTGTGTTGCTTTATAACTTGAACACTTCGAGAATTATAACAAAGTCGAATATGTTAAGATGCCTGTTGAATAAATGAAATATATACTTGTGTGTAAATATAAATTGTCACCAAACGCACTCAGAACGAACATTACCATAAGGAGAAGGGCAAGTTGTTGAACGAGAATTAACTAACTTTATTCACGTGCATTCGCGTTCATACATTTTTTAGAAGTGTCAGCGTTTTCCAATTATGTATTGCAAATATTGCATCGGCAAAACTAAGATAATTTAATTGTGCTTGTGTCTTTCACAAGGAATATTTCTTTATTTAATAATGCACATTTCATATGACAATATATGCGGTTTAAAAATCTTCTTTCAATATTCGTGTAATTCATATCGCTTTTAATATGATTCACATTTAGTTTTACAATTAAACTCGTAAGTGAAGAATATAATTATAAAATACGTATCTGGCTACTAACGTCAATCTCCTTCGTAAGTATTGGTCCTTATTCTAACTGAAAATGCATCCAATTTGCACGTTGCTGTTTACCTGTGCAACAATTTAGAACATGGAATACACTTATAAACTTATTAAATTATAAATACCCGATGAAACGTAATTCTTATTAAAAATATACATAATAGCCATTGCAAAGTACCTTCAGTGACACACAGATAGCGTTTTCTTTTATCTAAATAAACAAAAAATAACATATGTTCTGTCAGTGTAGGCCTATGAAGGAAAGTATGAAAAGTAATGAGCAAAAAAAAAACTTCATATTGGCTAAAATAATCATATAGTGGTGCATTTTTCGCGGCCCAGTGGATTTTATAACACTGCAGATAAGGGTTCCAGGGGAGACGGGGCGTGCGGGAGGGGGTGGAGGCGGGGCTGGACTCAGATGCCAGATGCAATATACCAACTATTTCAGTAAATTACCTGGTGATATTTTTTGTACACACACTGCATCGATTTGATATAAATTTAAATAAATCTTACATGACAAAACAATAAAGAAATTAGCTAGGCAAACTAATGTTCTATACATAAAAGCAAATATAGTTTCTTTTATAATATTCGATGATAGGAATGTTGATTCCCTATGCTAACAGAATGGTGTATATAGTATGTCAATACATGTACATATTGTACATTTATCCACAATGAGATATAGACAAGAAAGAAATATGAAAATTTGTACATATTGTACATATCTCCTTTATTGGCATATTGATAAAATAGAAATAGTTCACCATAGAAATAATTTAAAAAATGGGTCTACTACACCATATTATTGTGATAATTCTTTGATATCTTACTTCTCCGTAAAACTGCTTTATATATATATATATGTTTCAAAAGCTTGCAGTTGATTCAACATACGATAAGATCATTAAAACAATCTTATTCAGACAAAACACTATGCAATACTACTGAGACGTTTTACCTTCAGACTGCAGTCCAGGTACCTACGGACTCCACTGTAACGAGACTTGCGGTCAGTGTCAGAACGGGGAAACGTGTGATCACGTGACAGGACGTTGTACATGGTGTGATTCTGGATTCAGGGGAGACCATTGCAAGGAAGGTAAAAGAAACACAGCCGATTAGCATACTCGTAAATTGCCACAAAATTAGCAGACTTTAATTGATGTAATTACCTGATGCATGTAAACAACAAAACAACGATACATTTACCCTTTAAAATAATGTATGAACAATACCAGAAATCAAAGTTAACATTACTCCATACAGCTGTTATAGCACTTTATGAAATAATGTTGATCTCGCGTAATTCTGTGTGAATTTATGTGTATTTATTGTGTACACATAAGCGGAGACTTTAATGTATACATTGATTTTACAATCTAAACGGCGTAACTTTTTAATTTCGGTCAGTTTTTGATACATTTACTGGATTGGTGACCGAACATGTAACGAACATCGTCAAATGACGTCCTTAAATCAAGTTATGTTTGGAATTTGACTATGCATAGAGGGTGAAAAATTGCATGGCAAATAAAAAACGAAAAAAGTTATGTTTGGAATTTGACTATGCATAGAGGGTGAAAAATTGCATGGCAAATAAAAAACGAAATCTTTATGCTACAGTTAATTGTCGCGGTTTTAAGAAGGGCTGTAATGAAACCAGGTTTTGTATACTAAGTTTTTGCCTTGTGGTGATATCATGCAATTGAAGCGCATTGAAGCTATAGTCATCCTTACAGTATTTTTATAGTAAATTATTTTGGATATAAATGCGAATTTGTACTAGAGAAATTAAAAGACTCGTTCACGCATCTTTATGAGTCTTTTATGGAGTTGAAGCTGACTCGCGCATGTATGTGTTAAACTAACGATCACATGGACTTCAAGATTCATTCCACGGGTAACTTAATACCACAATTTAATCTTCGTTTGTGGATAATTTGGCCACTGTCATAGCTAAGTGAACTATTAAACCCTTATGGTATACGAGAACAACTTCAGTTAAACTATATCAAACTATAAGAAAGAGAGAAATGGAAAAAACGTTCATGCTTTCAATTCTAGAATATTTCATTATACGCCTCAAACATGTGCGGCGGTTTCAATATTGAAGAAGACCGAAGTTCTTGATATTATTCTGTTTTTCTTCGTCTTTTTTATTTTTTACTTCATATCATTTAATAGCCATGGAATGTACATGCGTAAAGGTCATTCATGGTACATGTATACATTCTATAAATAATTCTCAAAAACAGATCTTACTTACATAAATCGGTGTGCTGGTAGACATCGACGAGGGAAGTCCGTTTGGCAGTGCATAAATAAACACCATAAAACTCAGTGGTAATACATCACATATTTGTGAACGAGACATTCTTGAAATCCTTTTGTTCTCATTTTAGATGTTGTTTCAATGGCAGTATAAGTAGTATTGGTACGTTTTTACTTGTTAATTGTAGTAACATAATTGAGTAAAACTTTTAATGACAGTACCATTTTTGAATGGCAGTGACTATAACCGTTGAATCGATCACAAATAAAAGGTTTCGCATGGATGCGACATGCGTGGCGCGGGTAGACGATGGGTAAAACATCCCTGCCTCGGGAATTAATGTAGCGTCTACTGACAATGTTCCATGTCTGAGTAGTAGTAATATAAGTCAGACTCGTGTGGTAGAATTAGGTTTGAAACATATCATAAGTTTTGCCACAAACTGAGAAGTGAGTTTATATGTGAGAGTTTGAAAAGAAGTAATGCATTCACTTGGGGGGTTTACTCTATCTCTCGACATACAATGGATTGTGTCCTAGCAGAAACGTTTAAGAAAGGACCTGATTTCGTTTACTCAACATGCGAAATAATTGCACTCACTCCATTTTGCACTAGAACTTAATAAATTGATTTAGCCTACAATATAGTGAAAGGTTAAGTAAATTCCTTCTCATTTAAAATGACACCGGGTCGTAAAAAACACTGTCTTCAGTGAAAACAAGTAAGTTACAACTCTATCGTTAATAACTACTGGGTAATGTTTCGGCGAATGTGTGTCTCTCGTCCTTTGCAGATTCCTTTTCAACATTGTTTTATTATTTATTAAAATCATATGTGTAGCTTATTTATCTTAAAATATCATTAAACGATTCTAAAATAGTTTAGTAGAAAAGGCGATTTAATAATACTGAGAGGTTTTACCTTTCGACTGCAGTCCCGGAACGTACGGACTCCTTTGTAACGGACCATGCGGTCAGTGTCAGAACGAGGAGACGTGTGATCATGTGACAGGACGTTTTAACGGGTGTGATCCTGGATTCAGGGATGAACATTGCATTGAAGTTAAAACAAGACATGTATTGCCATTATTATTAGGGCCATTGGACTTCTATCTGATGACAATTTACTGATTCTAATTATTGGGTCATCCGACCCAAATACTATCATTTTTCTTTAAAAAGTTTTAATTGCATCTATAGCAAAATGTTCTACACCGAATATGCCGACCAATTGCAGGACTTGTTGGCTGCAAGCAGACCAAAAACGGCCAGCTATTGTCATGATAATGACTTGAGTAGAACTAGCGCTTTTCTATATTTTACTGTTTTGCTTGTGCGTTCTTTGTCTGACACATTTTAAAGGCTAGAAACGTCAAAATTAAACTTTCTTAGTCAGAAGATTATGTCTTTTGGCATGTCTGAAATCTAAAATGCAAGTTCTGCAGAATCCTGAGTGGCACCTTCTTAAAGTTGGCTATTTCAGCATGTTGGCAAGAAAACGTGTCATAATTATGCCAATTTTAGGAATGTATCACAAAAATTTCACAAAATTGTAGTACTTGCTAAGCCAAATATTTTATTCACATGTATGTACTATGGGGATCGGATTAACCGTTTAGCCAAATCGGCAATTTAGTTTGAAGTACCAAATTACAATATTATAAGCCTTTAAACCTATGTTGTTGTAGATCTACATACAGCCATCTGCCACTGACAGTTATAGGGGACCCTAAATCTGTACTACAGAACAGCAACTGGGTGTATTTGGAGTACCCTGTTTATGGAAAACAGTCAAAGTCGAACATTTCAGCCAATTTCAAAGTACATGTATTATATCTCGGAATTTATTACTAAACTTGCATCAGTGTGTAGTCTTTGGCAAGCCAAACATTTTATTTGAAGGTACTATGGTGATATGACTAATCCAATAAATCCTATTGTAAAACCCGTATGGTTGTAGAACTAGATACAGCTCTCTGTCACTGTCAGTTTGTATCTTATACATAAACAGCAGTACAACAAGTATACTCACTCACGCTCTCTATTGTATGCAGAAGCTGACTGATGCAGACTTTCGGCAAAACTCATAATTTTTAGCAGAGTTTGTTTATAGAGCTATGCATACATAGTCACTGGTATTATGCACACGACACAGGTGTTGATATGGTCTTAGGATGACAACTATGTTCACGAAAGTTCTTGTGTAGTTTGATAAGTAACATCGATTGTTAATTTAAGATGTGATCTTTACACGTAACTTGATCATATCTAGCTTCGAATATATAGCTAAGAGATTTATGGGTCCATGTTCGTCTTAATTATAAATTTATATAGGACAAAGTGTGTTTAAAATTTGAATGTATGTGTTGATAATTTAGAGTAATCTAAAGTTCACGTCCACTAGCTTTACAATCACAGTTCCAATGACGTATCGCCTGTTTGTCAATTGATTAACTTCAGTTCTATTTGTTGTGGTATAAAGTTTCTAATAAAAAATCCAGTATTTGGAGGTAATAAAATATATCTATCTATCTGATATCAAACATCATCAAAATCATGCTGTAAGCAAAGTATGACCTCCGTTCTGCCTTTCAGCAAAAAGTATCTTTC
The DNA here is from genome assembly GCA_007844125.1 of Sinonovacula constricta. Classification (NCBI taxonomy): domain Eukaryota; kingdom Metazoa; phylum Mollusca; class Bivalvia; order Cardiida; family Solecurtidae; genus Sinonovacula; species Sinonovacula constricta. The sequence goes on along the minus strand of CM017558.1, from coordinate 25,354,206 downwards.
TAGTTAGAAGTAGTAGTAGGCGTCGTCGTCGTCGCCGTCGTTGTAGTAGTAGTAGTAGTAGTAGAAGTAGTAGTAGTAGTAATTTTAGTAGTAGTAGCAGTAGTAGTAGTAATAGTAGTAGAAGTAGTAGCAGTTGTTGTTGTTATTGTTGCTGTTGTATCACAGTCTGCTTTGTCAGTATTTGCACTGCTATTTTAACAATTCATCAGACATAATATTCTTTTATATCATAATAATATTTTCTAATGTTTAAACCTAGCCGCCGATTTAAAACTGCTTATCATTTATCGTCAAGAGAACAGCAACATGCGTCATTCGTGCAGAACTTATGTTTTACGCTAGAAATCCGACACAATAAACATTCATGAATTTCTCAATAATCCAAATAGAAACCCACTAAAAGGACGAAACAGTTTTTATAGACACGAAAGACATCTTGCAAACAATTTTTCTATTGTAGAGTGTCTGCCTGGATCATTCGGAACCAACTGTTCCTCAACCTGCCATTGTCAAGACAATTTGACATGCGATCACGTGAATGGCTCGTGTCCTGATGGCATATGCGACTTCAGATGGTATGGCTCGAACTGTTCACAAGGTAGGCACACATTTCTGACGTTGCATGTAGTATCTACAGAACGTTTTCCTTTTTGCCACAGGTTATGACACGGCCAGTTATTACAACCTTTAGGTACATTGTTTACATGTTTCAATTCCAGCGCTGTATTGAGTAGAGTAGACGTTGTTACCTAGTTTATTTTAAAATTGGCTAAAGGAAAACATTTATCATCGTTTTTATCAGAATATGTATAACATGAATTTATAACTCTATCAGTTTTCTATGGTAAATTGTCAGCTATGTGCTGCGATTTCGTTTAAGACAGTCATGTTCGCAAGGGATTTCTGGGATTTTTTTTCAATTTTGCAGGCATAGGTATATGTCACTATAGCACTAGTGGAAAAAAAAAACGTTTGATCTGTTACATGTAATACCGTGCGTAAACATATATTTATTGTTTATTCTTGTAAAGACTTTAATGTATCTGTCGGTATTCACAATTTGGGCTCCATTGAAAATGTCATTCGATTAACTGGGCGAGGCGATCCATTTTCGGCCAATTTTCATCCATTTGCGGGGTTGGTACATGTAACTAAACACCCAACGAACATCAGTCAAAAGTCATCATTTCATAACCCAGTTGGTTGGGAACTCCACCAACTATGAATAGCTGGTAGAAAACTGGTTACTGCATGACCAGTAAGAACGAAAGCTTTATATAGAAAAACCGTTGTCACTTTTCTAAGTTTGAAGAATGGATAAAATAAAAAAAGGCTATTTATGCTAAGGTTATGCCTTGTCGGTATGTTATGTAGGCCGCATTGAAGCTGCATTTCTATAGTATTTCGTTTTTAAATGTAAATTAGTTCTAGACAATTTAAAAAGCCCCGTTCATGCATACTTATCAGTCATTTATAGAGCTGGACATTACTCAGAAATGTAAGTATTAAACTAACAGTCACATGGACGTTTAGATTCATAACAGTTATTACTACATTCCACAGAATAGTCTACAAGTGTCTCTGTTTTCTGGATGCATGGAGCGTTAATTTGAGATCTAGTAATATGCATGTGTATATATATATATATACCTGTTCAGTGTCGGTGTGTCGTAAAATCCAAATAAATAAATAAATAAATAAATAAATAAATAAATAATAATAATAATAATAATAATAATAATGTTAGATTTATATTACCAGCATACTGCATATTGTAATTAGTTCTACTCTGTCGCAAATATAATATAAGCTTATTCAAAATTGCATCACTTTTTAGACAGGGACAATTCGTGTCAAAATAATCTAGAAATGTAACTATATTCTGCTCCTTGAGATCATTTTATACATATAATTTCTATCTAGACACACTTCGATCACTCAATGCTATCGTCAGGGCCAGTTCCATACACCCTAAATCCAAATTCAATCTGTCCCGTGCGGTGGACGGCAGCACCAGTACGGACTCGACTGACTGTAAGTGTTGTGCTGCTACGAAACCAGAGAACCAGCCTTGGATACAGGTAAACCTTGGCAGACTGTACAGGGTGGCCACGGTCGAGGTTGTCAGCAGAACAGATTGGCCAGGTATACGAGTTCATTTACCACACCTATAACAATAATAAAAATTGTATAGATGACAGCTTTCATGGTAAAAAATCATTATTAACGGTGGAACATTGTCGATATCAAATACATATAAGAATAGTAATGTTACAGCCCGCTATGCAATAAAAAATCGCTTGGTAATAATTTTTATAACAACGCGTGCTGGTGTGATATACTCCTTATTGCAATTGAAAATAGCAAACCTATTTTTATTGTCTATATGAAAGAGAGCTGGCTTTAAGCATAACTTTATAATTTTAGTTTTATTTAATGTGATGTTTCACATTATCGTAACCGCAATATTATAATATAATATATACAATATTTGTGACCTAAGATGGGCAGTGCTAGATAACGAACCATAACGGTGTTAAAGTACTTTTTCAGTGAGCTGCATATAAATGTTATATAATGTTGCACATCTACATTTACCTGTACGGATTTCTGCACTTACAAATGAATAAAATGGGTTATTTCCATCGCAATATCTATGCTTGTTGGTAGAAGTAAATGGTTTTGGAAAATACAGCCACTGTAGAAATTTAGGCGACTGCATGTTTAAGGACTTTAGATAAATGTTTTGTTATAACAATTGCAATGACGTACATATTACATTTAGCTTTAATAAGTACAAGCAGTTACACAGAGGAGACGTAGAAGACATAGATTTTCTACTCATATACATTCTAGTAGGAGTGTGGGGAACACGGAGCGACAGCCCGTTAATGTCTAGAATGTTGCTAATGCATTCTGTAGTGTATTTTTGAAAAACAGTACAATCTTTAAGGGTATATAACACGTAAATATATTTTAAAACGTAAACAGGTGAAAATAAAACCTTGAAAAATAGCTTTAGCTAGTGATTGAAAGTATGCTCTACCCAAACGATTATACCGAATCAGGCAAACATATACCTCCGTTTAAACGAATTATATTTCATAACTGGCTCTTTTTTCATCTGTCACTATATCGCAGCAAAGCAAAACAACATAAAACTGCAAAACTAGAGCTATTTTTCTGCAAACAGATGCCATTATAGTTTATGATATCAAACTATTTATACATTTTGCCAAAATTATCTGTTGGATGTTCTATAACTTGTTTAGCTAATTTCAAAAACCAGCATTATTTTCCAGTAAAGTAAACGTTGAAGAAAAGAAACACTGCATGCAGTTTGGCCTAATAATGCAACTAGAAGTACTGCAAAATTAGCCATTTTCCCGACTAATCATTATGTGTTTTGTGCAGTCCTATAATTTACTGTAACCCCAGTATACTGATAAATTGTTACCATATTGATCCAGTAAACCGCCCATTGAAGTTTCGACCAATCAGCATACGATATAAAATTTAGTTTCCAAGCAAAACATTGATTAAACATTAGACCATACAAGACAAATTACATGTACAAATACCTCGTCAAATCAGCGTAGTCTTTAATTACACATAGATTTTGGACTTAAATTTAAACTTTACCGCTTGTAAAAAAATCAAAATCTTCTTAAAATATCATAGATATTTATATAAGACTTTACCAGCAACATTTCCTGGGACTAGTGTTATACAAATAAAGAATTGTGTTGAGGTCACTATACAGTTTAAAGGACCTGTGTACTGCAATAACGTCCGAGCTATCAATTCAGTAAGGCCCGCAGAACTGTCTATTGACTAAAACGCAGTTCTTTACTAGTTGTATCACATACCCTGTTAAATAATGTTGTCACTTAGCCATTCGCTCTTCTCATTTTAATATAAAAATTTCATAGATGTAGATTTAATTCGCCAGCATTCATTTCCTCATTTTGTTCTCACATTTTCACTCGTCAGACAATCATGGAAAACATCCACTGCTACCGATGTTAACTTTTTGTTCTTTTCCCAATACGTATGTATTAAAACGGATCAATATAATAATATAATATATCAGTATAATGGGGTAATGTCACAAAATCATCATCAGACACACTGACAAACTGACGATTTATTTTATCAGACTTGATGTTGTGGTAGCACTAGTGTGTACATGTATAAAAAGAACACGACCGTCAATATTATGTTTTCGGTGCTCTCGTGAAAACATTCTCGAGTCGATATAACTTTATAGTGACTCACACATGACCAGCGCTCGACCAATCAAAATGCTTTAAAATAAATGTGTATGTGATATTAACAAATAATTACATTTTATTTCTGTATGTGGCGATCCGTGAAGACTTCCATAATATTTAAACAATAATTCCATCAACGATACTCTTCTGTTTACTTGTTTCTTTTCTTAAGAAGCATCGTAATACTTTTTCTGTAAAACCTAATGTTTTGCATAGAACTATATAGATTGGAAATAACTATATTGCCACTTTCTTATTTTCATTTAGCTTTGATTTAACATAATTATTCGGTGTTGGCTATGTTTTCGGAAACTAGGTCTTTCGACATATGAAACGAGATCGTACACAGAGCACACGATATCGATTCATTTACACATTGTATATTGCGCAATTTATCTTTACAATAAGCAAATACTTATATTTGTACAATAAATAAAAAAACATTGTAATATGGGATATTTATGTAATATATTAAAAGTTGAAGATGGTGAACCCTGTATTTAGTGATGGATTGAGAATGCTAATCTCCAGTCAGAGATCATATATTTTTCAGATTAGAGTAACCATTACCACGAAACATGTGGGCTTGGCGAATGAGATTTGAACGCGATAATACTATTTTACTACATGCATTTATTTGCAGGATGAGCTATTGTGATCGTCTACAATTCTGTGTCTGTCGTTTTTCGTCATGCGTAACGTCCTTTTTTCAAATGACATTTCCTTTATAACTGCTAGCCCAAATTCAGCCAAACTTTTGCAAAGCTTAAGTAGGCAGAAACAACGTCAGAAAACATAAGCGTCAGGTGCTATATATATGGCTATAAAGGAAAATATAGTAAATCTTCTTAAAGTGAAGAAGATAGAGCCTTGATACTTGGTATACATGCTATTTGCGTGGCCTTGTATGAAGATTGTTGAAATAATTCTGTTCCGTCAAAGAAAATGGTCGCAACGGCCGTGGACAATTTACATATAAGGCTTAGAAGGAACTCTTCTTGTCAGTAACAGTAAGAGCTAGCGCCTTAATATTTCGTACACATGTTTCTGGGGTAGTCCTTTATGAAGATTGTTAAACAATTGCAAAAGATAGAGCCTTACCTTTTAGTACACGTGTTCATAGGATGACCCTGTATCAAAACACATTAATGATAGGGGCGGGGCCATTTTTCATGTATGGCTTTTAAGGAAAACTTAGAAAATCTTCTTGTCAGAAACTACAAGCGATAGAGCCGTGATATTTCATATACATCTTCTTTGGGAGCCCAGTATCAAAATTTGTCAAGGAATTCTGATCCGTCAAAAAACATATTTGTTAGGGGAGTGACCATTTCCAATTTAAGGCTATATGGGAAGTTTTAGAACACCTTCTTGTCAGAAACTACAAGAGCTAGAGCATTGATATTTGGTATGCGTGTTCGATAGGTCGCCTTATATCAAGATTGTTCAAAACATTTTGATCCGTCTAATAACATGGCTGCCAAATATGTGCCCATTTTCCCTATATGACTATATAGGAAATCTTTGACAATCTTCTTGTCAGACAGCACAAGGGCTAGAGCTTTGATATTTGGTTATGTATTCCTTTGGTGGTCTTGTATCAAGATTGTTAAGATTTTTAATATGTAAAAGAGCATAGCCACAAGGACTAAATATCTACGGCACTCAAGTGAGTCACATAGCATCATCACGACCCTCTTGTTTAAAAATGTGTAATTATAGTTTCTTTTGACGGTAGAACCTAAGGAATCCTTGCATTTAAAATATGTTTTTATTAATTTTAAAGCTGATGGAACATTTTTCGCTTACGCTGATATCGATATTCACAAACATGCAACCAGTTGGGATGTATGTTCCTGTAGGTAATGGGATTACCTCGACAATGTTCCTTCGGCCATGGGGGGAGGGGGGTGTCGTATTTTTCTGACAGATGACAAAACACAGATTTTAATTCTGATGGCAGCATAATGTAGTACTTGCGGTGACCTTGATCTGCCTGTTAGTGTTACAAAAGCAGTGTCGGATTTCAATAAGAACTGATTTTATAGAACTGCTGAAGTCTGCGTTGCGTAAATTGAGAACTATCGTTTTATGCATCATCATGCCCGACGAATAGAAAGTCGTGATTCTGTAAGTATTATCCAGACGGCATAAACATAATTAACACTAAAGTCACGCAAGGGGTGGGGTTGGGGGTATATCGTGGCACAGCGAAACGTAACCGCCGGTGGGAGGGGTGTGAGCAAATATATGATAATTAACCTTTCCATTTAACAGTAGGTTTTTATCTAATTTTAAATAAATGAATTGAATACAAGAATATAAACTTTAATCTGGTTTATTAAGTTTTCAGCAAATATATTTGATCTAAGTATAAACCCACCTTCTGTCAGAATTTGATCGCACCAAACAATTTTGTAATTAACATGATGCATTATTTTCTACACATTATAAAACACTTACAATAAAAAATATGTAAATAATCGCCGCTTTTACATAAAATTGTTATATTTTTATTTTATATTTCCCTAACTTATTACCTTAAAGCAAACTATTAATGTCATTTTACATGTGCATCCAGTATTACTTTATTCCAATAATAATATAACTCCAAATCACTGTTAAGCTATATCTGTGAAACATGTTGTGATTTCAGCCAGTAATCTGTTTACTGGGACAACTGATGTATTGATAAGATCCAATAACTCGATTCAAGGTGTCATGCAACTTACGGACCCCATAACACGAATTCCCCTTCACGAGCCCAATTAAATGAGAAGTTCCAAATTGAGTTTTCAATCTCCAACGAGATTTTATCAACTGTAAATACAACAATATTTGTAACATTCGTAGATAAGCGGGGTGTTAACTTGTTTACATTTTCGTATCTTTTTTGTATTATCTAAAAAATTAATTCATATATTGTAATACACATGTTGTTTTATCTGATAAACTGGCATTTTTCATCTTGTCTTATAGCTTTTTTACGCATCTATGTTATTCCACATTTTCATATTAACATGTTATCTGTTTATGATACAGTTGCTGAAACCTGCCCTATAGAGTTACTTTAAATAAACATATAAACTTCGAGTTAGTTTTACTTCTCATTCACTATTAATGAGTAACTAAAGAAATACTATGATTTACAAACTAAAAGTAATTATTCAACATAATTGTGCTTATAGTGAAGATATTTTATTTTGAATTCATGATGTAAACAGACTTATCGGAGTCTAAAAGAAATGAATTAATGAGTATGTACTTATACAGTATAAAAAAGTCATAATACTTCATACAAAACCATCACCACGATACGAATCCGCCGATTTGGGATAATGGTCTTTTATTTACAGGGCTTTGACTTATCTTGAACAATTTAATCCACTGCTTTGACACATGATGGAAGCTAGATATGTCCAAGAATGACAAAGCCAACACTTGCCTGTAATTTAATGATTTTGTATGCGGTAAGAGCTGCAACAAATCGTGTAATTGACCCTTCATCATACGGGTCGTGAACACATCTACCTTAATAAGTCCAAGTCATACTTTCACGAATCACCTCGCCGGTTCCACTACGGATAAGGGCTGCATGTAGTTAGAACGATCTGATACAGAATAGTATGCATCGCCACGGACCACAAACGCTCGCACTCATCTGCTTAGTTCACATTCAAAATCAAGAATACATCATTCAAACGTCCACCCAGTACGTCTTGCATATATAAACATTTTTGTTTATGCTTACTTCGCCGGGATTCATATTTACCTACACGAGAACAAAGACAACTGGACAATGAATCATGTCCTGGTCCGCATAGTAGAGTCTTACGGGTCACCCTACTACAAGACAACACTTCTCAACCCGGTGATAGCTCAGTACGTTACACTCCAGATACCCGAAAATAACTCCATGCTGGTTGTTTGTGAAGTCAGCGTCTTCAGCAGTGGTAACTATACAAGTTTTTAGATATGTTTTATAAGATACAGATGCTTAAAAACCTATTTATAGAATACAGCATCACTTTTCCTTCATGTATTAAATCTTGTTGTAAATTGTTCCATAGGGAAGTCCGTTTCACCGTACTGTAAAGAATATATGTAGCGGTCAGAAATGAGAGGCAAAAATATGAGTCATGGATGTATACACTACAATCTTTCCGACCGCTGGGCTGAAAAAATAACCGCCATCATGTTTTGCTTTTTGATGTTCAGTATATGGCGGGTAAACGTCCTTTTCGTGTTGTTTAATATGGTGGCGCCCATGAACGCTTGTAAATTTGTTAACAGAGCAATTGTTTGTGTTTAACTCTTGAACAATAAAAATTGCCAAATATTTGAGTGTGCACTTTTTAGACAAAATATAAAATCTTCTTGTTGTATGTTGGCTTATTACTGTGTGAAGATTTACATATCAGGTATGTGTTCGAAAAGTAGTTCTGCAGCCGTAAGAGCTTAAATGTATAGACCAGGCCTAATTAATTATATGTAAATTTTATTAAAAGCTGGACATAAATCTTCGCTTATGTGAAAATAAAACGTTCGTAGTGTTTGGATTAATCTTTTGCTATGCGCTATACAGTCGCCGTCCAGTCCGGTCGACCGGGCTTAACCAAAGTCAAATGCGTACTTATTCTACAGGATTCTGTATTCTTGACATTTTTTATCTTAAAATGTTACAAGTTATACCGTTATTCAACTATATGTACGTTTAACTCAATTATAATAAATTTATGATAAAATTTATGATAAAAAATATCTATCATTTAATACAATCTTCAGTAGACTTCAACAGGTTTTTTTTTGCTGAACATCAGATTGGAATCAACAAGGTCAACAGTTCATTGATACAATATTTGGTGTTGAAGTCGTTTCCTTACAGACTGCAGTCAAGGTTCCTACGGACTCTACTGTAACGAAACTTGTGGGCAGTGTCGGAACGGCGAGATGTGTGACCACGTGACCGGAAGATGTGAACAGTGTCTTCCAGGATACCAGTATCCGCTTTGTCAAAATAGTATGTCTTGCTTTAAAACAACACATCGAGATTGGATAGGATTTACCGCAATTAATTTGTCCTTCTATTAGTATGTTTGTCCACTGTGTGTACCATTTTTTTAAGAACAAGATATATTAAAACACCATATTTTCACAGTTGCTTTAGACGAAGCATTGGTTATCCCTAATGAAAATTTAATTGAAACACCGCCGCTTACATTTGTTCACGTAGGTAAGTTCGTCTTCTTAAAGGCGTTGGTTGAAGCTATCAAAACGTATTAATGGTTTTAAATGTTTTTTGTCAGCATCAGCTTATCATCAACTTAAAACTACAATAAAAGCCTATCTGATCCAATTAAAATATTACTCGGGGCATAAATAAAGCTGAGTTAACATCGTCACTTGATGGCGTCGATACTTCTTTGCTCGTAACTTCAACATAATCAACATTTTCATAACATTTTACTGATTTTCAGGTCTTGATACTATATTGCAACCACATAATAATGCTAAGTTTAACAACGAGCAATTTAAGTAGCTGATGCACAATTGCATTTCTTCCTCAAAATTACTATGACACATATTCGTGAACAAATGCAACAGGAAGTAGAAACATTTTTTCTTCTTATTTCCTTACAGATATAACAGACACATCAAGTCTTAGACAAACTATGGCTTTCTATTGTAGAGTGTCTACCTGGTTCATTTGGACGTAACTGTATCGAAACCTGCCATTGCCAAGATAACTTGACATGTGATCAGGTGAATGGCTCATGTCCAAAGGGCATATGTGACTTGGGATGGCATGGTTCCAATTGTTCACAAGGTAGGCAAATTTTACTCTGTTAACAAAATGGAATACATGTCATTTGGGACGATACTGGGGGCATTTTAGAATTAATTTCATACCTCAGGACACAGGTTATAAAACTTCAAATATATACGAATTAATTGGGTTGGGAACTTGATGCAAATGCAGATAACAAAGAAGGAAAGGAAAAGCGTCACAGTGACGGACCAGATATTTACATAAACAAGAGCTTCGCCCGGGGTGATTTTAGCGTTTTCAGACATGTCAAAACGTATTATAACTTAGATTTTAATTTAAACAAATGCACGCATTTAAATGCAACTACAACATTTGATTGAGAAGCAGAAAAGTGGGACAAATCATGTCCAGCCCCGTACCCAAGTAACAGTATTTGTAATGGAACGTGAGTCATGTGTTTATGTGCTTATCAGAAGTTACAGGTACTTGTAAATAGATATATTGACAACTTTAAATCAACAGCAGCCAGTTCTCTAAAATGTATATGAGTCTCTTAACAACTTTATCAAAGTTATCTGCACTCTTTTACAAATCGTGAATTTCCACAGGGTTTTGGGATTTCACGCTCAGAAATTACTAAAATATCGAAAGATACAGGGTACTACATGCCCCCCCCCCCCCCCCCCCACCAGGCTAGGGCCTTTAACCTTTACCTACATAGGTTCTGTCGCCTGCTGGTCGCCTGTTTAAACTCATACGAGTACTGTCAAATTTGTCCAGGAAACGCGCCTATATCAAGTGTATAATAAACAATCAATTCACTTGTCATATCACGGGTATATAGTACCGTAGTTTTTATAAACTCTTTGTCAAAATAATGTGTTTCTTATTATACGGTAAATTTAACATTTTGTTATTCTCTTCATGAAGTTTAACTTTGTGATATGCTCATACAGGCACGTTAAAGGCAAATAAATGTTCACTATGGTCGTAAAAATGTTAACCGGTTGATTTTCCTTCCCCCTTAGGGTTGACAATGTACAACTAATTTTTGTAATACGTAACCGAAATCAATAAATGCACGGGAATTAGTGTAACCAATTAAAATAATTACATCGCAAACCTATCAAATTTGTTATACCATTTTCTATATTGTTTTTAAACACTGCAAAATAAGTGTTAAGTTTTGGTGCAGCTTTTAATATATATTTTAAATTTTAAATTTTCTAATTAGGGTCTGCTGATTTGAAACGATTCACTGCTGCAATAAACTTACCATGATCTTGCTATCGTAGGTACATTTTGACCAAACCACGAGAGCAGCAGTTGTGATTGATCCGATAATTTTGTTTCTATTACTTCTATGTCCCATATCTGTTACATAACGCTAAGTTGATTTTCAAAACAAATTTTGTAAAATGAAACACGAAGAAACCGTTCAATGATGTTTAAACATGATAAAGGCCCCAGCCCAAGACTTCTAAAGGCATTAAGTTTTTTTTATCATGAACAAGCATTAACCATACCCAGTCAGATGATTAGCAATCTCACTATTGTGAGATCTTACAAAATGTAACATCTGATGACGGCCCCCAGCAAATACCGTCCATAAATAAGAATGTTTATTCCCGATTGCTATGTTATAACAGCCAATCAGTGAGCGTAATGCATAACACTTTCGACGGTTGACTTTCGACCTGAAGATGTAACTGATGTTGAAATAAATGGGAGACCTCATTCAACGCACCTATTTTCAGTGACATAAGTCTTGCGCGGAGTGGCCATGTTTACATTTTTGGTAAATGGGCGCAGCCTTTAAAATGGTACGTTCGGATTGCTGCGGTTTTTCATTTATATTTTCGATTTTGTAGGCGACAATCTGATTGGTTAGGAAAGTTTTATTGACTCGTCGTGAGATCATGATAGCGGAGCGGTTTTAGTGATGATTTATATACTAAATATTATATACTTATATACTATTATTCACACTGAATCAAACGTTATGTGTGATAACATTATTTAAACGTCTACATACATGTTTTAGAATGTTCAGCTTTAAAGTCACTTTGTTAATCAGATAAATATATTTTATTGCTGGTCTATGTTTCTTTTTTCCAGAATGTCCTTTTGGAACCTATGGCCTACAATGTAAAAAGACATGTGGACAATGTAAGGACAATCAAACATGTAATCACGTGACAGGAAACTGCATGCAATGCGCAATGGGATATAAATATCCTCTTTGTAAACGTATGTATTGTAATATATTCATTGATGATTTTTATATAAAATGTGCATTGCTGTTTTTTTACTGGCCTATATTTACCACTCCCGTCTTGCAATACACGTGGTCGTTGTGGAGGTCATGTATGTGTACATCGATATCGGTGCAAATGTACAAATGTTCCATATAATTTAAACTGTAATGAAATCGAAACTATGTATTGGTAAAATGTAAACGTTCCATAGAATTTATCGTTATCATAGAAGTGTAATGCTCATTGTACTGTTTAAATATATACGAAAATATTGCAACGCCGTTCAAATCTCCTTCGTTAATCTTACTGACAATTTCCTGTTGGTGACAGTGGTTACTTTGATGTGAAAGCCATTTGACTTCTGACTCTGGGAAATATTTGATGTGAGACATTGATGCCGATCATATAAAACGAATGGCTACACTTTACGGATCGTTTTTCCTGGTCGAGAAACATAGTAAGGCTAGTCGTATGAGTTTTTATAGAACATTATTTTATAGAACATGTGATATCTGAATTAAGACGACAGATATTCCCAGATCATGATCTGGTTTATTTACAAGAAGGAAACAGTTTTTATTTTCAATTTGCAACACTATTTCTGGTTAACTGTATTGCTTTACTTTTTAATTGTTATTATTGCTATTTTTTTATCTTATTATCGTTTTGTTTAACACCTATGAGAGAATAATGTTCTCTGGGTCTTGTGTCTTTAATGGAGGTTCGAACAAGCATGGAGGCTATAACAATATGTTTATGAAGGGAATGAGGATGAGTGTTAAACGAAATGTCGACACGTCCTGTACTGATTTTTGAGTTACTGTTGCTTTTGTTGTTGGTATTGTTTTTTCTGTTGAAACCTATATTTGATGTGATGCTAAGATGTTCTGTCAAATTAGGAATTACATAAGCATGAGATTAAAATGCGGATCGTTTCATTATTTTCACCAAAAACTGAACTATACTTATAGGTAAATAAGAAAAGAAAAGGTCCTTCCATAATTATCACAGATATTTAAATCTCTACCTCTCTATTTAAAACTACCTCTAGATAAGCAAAACACATTAAAGAAGAAAAATGCATTTACCGCCCTGGAACGTTCGGTCGGCAAGTGCACACACACACACACACACACACACACACACACACACACACACACACACACACACACATATATATATATATATATATATATATATATATATATATATATATATATATATATATATATATATATATTGACAAACTATAAATCTTTGTAATAATTTTGTAATAATTTTGAAAATAAAATGCAAATGCATCGCACTATTGACAAACATGCGAGATTCATATATACATTTATAGGCACCTCTAGACAGGAACATTTTTATTTACAATCATTAGTTTTTCAGTGCATTTTAACCTATGAGCAGCGCCACCTCTGAAGGTGATTAGTCATCCCTATATGTCCCTTAAGGGTGTGATAACCTCTGATGAGCACCACCTGGGGGCTCCTTGAAAACTATCACACATTTGATAAATGATTTGGAATCATAGTAGGCTGACTTAATATAGATGCTAATCGAATATATTTCTGTTTGACAGGTCACCATTTAGGTGTGATATCCTGATATCCTTGTTTTAAAATAGTGCTAGTAGAAACAAAATTGTCAGTTTGTTGTCAGTATTGATAATGTTTATTAAATCTAAAAATCTTATTAAGAAGTCAAAATTTTCAATGACTACTCTTAATCTGCAGCTTATTTCTAGATTTTCTAGTGATTATATGTTGAGAAATGTATATGCATTAACATTTTTCGTACTTAGTTTGCATTTAATTGGTTTACTTAATTAAGTTCTGTTTTATCTAGAACTTATCTGATTCTGCTAATAAGGATATTTATTGTGTTTAAAATTACACACTGTCATGCTATTTAATTTCTTTACTACATTTTGCATATGTAAAATACCACGCTATTGATGTTTGTTTCACATCTGTGAAGTAATCTTAAAACAAAATAATGATTTATATATGGTATTTTATATAAGCATCAGTTATGGCCTCTGGACATCAACACCTCTCAGTAGCAACGTTTTTCTGTGCCTCCGCAAAATGTTGCTGTGGACAGGTTTCACTCTTATATGTAAGAGTTACCCATTTTTGATACATGAGTTTACTTCTATTTGTTCTCTACATGATGATGAAAATAATCAGAAATGGTAACAGCTGAAGGTTATTCTTAGGAGTTTTTTCTAACATAGTGTGTAGGAATATATTAAATAATTGGATTCGGGCCATTTAATTGGGATGAGTAAATAGACATACATAAAACGTACAAAACGACTTTTAGTTGGAAGACAGCTTTATCAATTTAGCTTATTGAGTAAAGAAAAAAACAGTTTAGAGCAACTACTCTATGGTATTTATTGTTAACCACTGTTTAAGAAACAAAATTTTTCTGAGCACATTAACGGACCTTACCGACTATTTATTTGCCGTTATCCTGAAGTAGACGGACTGTACCGAATATTCATAGAGTGCCTTTTAACTACTGCGGCCAGAAAGGCCACGTGTACGTACAGATCATGCTTGGGTTGGAGTCAACACTGAACTCGAAGTCAGAGTAACCATGTTTTAATGGAATATATAAAATCATTACGTTAAAATTTCATAACAGTTAAATATATTGAAAATTGACATATATTAATTCTTGTTCGACTGCCACTCAGTAATATTTATGCAGATCTTTAAGTTGTTAGAGAAGAAAACACGTCAATTATTGTGTTGAGGGTATTCATAGAAAATGGGTAACAGTTTGAAACAAATATGCCTTCCGTATATAAAACTGCCGTATATATTTGTGTAAGAAAACAGTTCCTTTCAATACAACTCCACTTACAGTTTTGAGGATATAAGCTGAAAGTTAAGGTCAGATCTCTGTAGATCACCGAAACATAACCGGCGTGAGGAGTTGGGCGAGAGCATGTTACTGCACATGTATAGCGTGTCAGCGGTAGCTATATTTCTATGGGATTCAGACTGTTCTTTATTTATAATAAGAATATATAAGATAAAGTCCTATGAACATTGCAACATATACAAAAATTGAAAAGACCAAGGTATCCACATTCACGCCAAAATTAAAAGTGAGAACAAATCCGTGAATAGTCATTTAACAATAAGAGCAAACCAGACAGAAATCCGATAACCATTAAAATTTCAATTTTACAGTCATTTTTTGAGTCTAATGTAAACATCCATACTAGTGTAAACATTTGGTGATTCTGCTATGGGTGTTTAACTATGTAATTCTGCCTTTTGGTTCACATTGTGTCATTGAAATACTTATTTCCTTCCTTGTTAATGGCGCTTGCAATAGTTAAACTAGTAGGTCGGCTGCATTAGCGCGGAGCAGTAAACACAGTGAATAAACGAAAAAACACGTATGTAAAACATCAAATGCACCACAAAGAGATTGTGCTTGAAGCATAAAGATGACTATCCTGAGATCCTACACGGTCGAATAATCATTTAGATATGTGAGAGTAATGGACCATACTTTTGGTTAGAACTAGTCTATCTGCTATTTGGCTTTCTTTCATGCTATTTGCTATATCTGCACGTATCAGCTGCACACCCGCATACTCAGTCTCAAGACTTAACCAAAGAGATGCACTTCTTTTCTATTAATGCCTGCACCTTTTTATAATTGCATTTTATTATTGCAAACTACACAGTCTTACAAAAGGAAAGTCGGTCCATCCGATAATTAAGAGCAATTAATAAACATACAAATGCCTAATCGGCAGCTTCGCGGTGATCACCTGAAATGGCATATAGTAAACGAAGCCATTTGTGACCGGTGTGGATAGCGCAAAAGCAACGCATTCTAAACTCTTGTTTTTTTCTGTTATAGGTTGTCCAACTGGAACCTTCGGTTCGAACTGTTCGTCCGTCTGTCATTGTTATAACAATGTAACATGTGATCATGTGGCAGGATCCTGTCTCAACGACAGATGTGACAGTGGATGGAAAGGTCTTAATTGTTCTGAATGTATGTATATGTGTACTTTTAAATATGTTCTGAAAGTATGTATATGTTTACTTTTAAAAACAGTCTCACACAGCGCATGGAATTATCAGTTCAAACTTACAAATCGAAAAAGTTAGTGTAGCAAAAAGAAAGGAGAAACTTTTTGATGATCAATAAAGCTATAGTCAATGTCATGTCATAACATCATGAACTACTGTCAAATTATAATGCTAGATGAGGTCAACGCCTCAAAAATGACCATTGTTTCAAATTCATATTAAGGATTCTGATTTTAAATAGAACTTGCTATATACATTGAAATAAATCTATGAAAAAATTTATCTAAATATAGTTTTTTCCATGTAGATACATCTTTAAAAGCACTCAGTCATATTGTAGTGTGCCCTCCCGGAACGTACGGTGACAACTGCTCTCTTCCTTGTGGCCACTGTCGCTCCGATGCCCCTTGTGACAGAATATCAGGACACTGTAATTTGTGTCAGCCGGGATACACAGGCACCACCTGCAATAACGGTAATTCGGATGATATCTAATTTTCTCATTTCAAAGTGATGGGTAAAGGAAATTCTAGCAAAATATCTATCCCAGTAAATATTGTTGAAGTAAAATGGTAATTTTCTAGACTGGTGCGCATGCGCCAGTCTTAAGTAACGATGCTGTGAACACGGCGACGCGCGGTCGTTAACTGCGGGTGTATCATTGCGACCACGAGAGCGTATTCAAGTAGTTGTGCGTTTTTAGAAAACACAAATATTACGAAGGAATGCGAACATTTGTAAGGAAATGCAACAAATAAAAACAAGGAAAAAATGTAATGTTGTTGTTCGAACAAATATAAAAGGATATTAAAAGAACGATTATAAACAAATCAGTCACGTGACAAGCGGGAGATATTGTTGGTTGCCATTTTGGATAGATCGGAGTGCTTTTGATCGAGTTTCTGCTCAGCTTTCAAGGACCGTAAGTAAGTTGGCAAATATTTTTGTTAATGCATTGTTGCGAGCGACGTAAAATTAGGATTGTAACTGTTTCAGTCTCTTAAGTTACGTGGGACTTGTGCATTTCATTGTTGACACTACTTCAGTTGTGGCGGAAGCTGATCATATCTGCATTAGAAATAGAAGGTTTTTTATTGTGTACTTCAGATAATGAATTTTTCGTAACGTTTGTGGTGTGATGTTAGTTTAATAGGCTAACTGACTTCGGCATGTTTTGGTCTTGAAATCTAGACCTAAATACAGGAGGCTACGATTATAAACAAATCAGTCACGAGACCAAAATTGCGGGAAAATCTAGCGTGGGTTGCCATTTTTGTAAGCCTCTGTGGATTGAGAGTTTCCTAAGCAATATGAAGGTAGCAGTGACATCCATTGGTGGAATACAGTTTTCTGGTATGTTTTACTTGAAAGAAAATGTCCGGCTTTAAACTGACTCCTCCTTCTAGCATTATTATTATTTATTTCCTACTGCATATGTACATATATGTTACAATACTGATGACCGCAACCGTTCACGTAACCTTCATGCTGTGCTACTGTTAACAATCACTGTACTTCTACTGCATGAACCAATTACAACAGCCAGGTTAATGGTTATCACCACGGTACTGTATACTCAGGGATTCCAATAGCTTTCACTTTTGTTGAGAATTTCTTTGACAATTTTCAAGGGGTAATGATCAGATTAACACAAGTCAAATCATGTGTTCACGAACTTAACTAATTGTAAAATTGCTTTAACTTCATTTCCATATATTTACAAGGTTCCACTTAGTGTTTACTTTATTTTTTAAATGCTATACATACTACATTTATGGTTATTCTTGCAAAATTTGACCACTTATCCTGCGCTTCTGCATCAAAATACCCCCAACCTAAGATTTAGGTGAGGTCAAAACTGGAAAACCTCAATTTTCCTTGCATCAAAATGCAAATATCTGGATCTGTTGAAGTCCCTGAATATACTGAATTATTTGCTAATGTTGTTGATAGTGACTGTCACTTACAAACGAAAAGAACATACACATAGTTTTATATGTTTCGAGTAATGATATCTGTGCGGAAAAGTTTGATTCTTTTGATCTTCTCCACCTCTCTTTTGTTCATCTTCAAATGTTTTTCAAAGTTTTGTTACATTAAATTCTTATATGAAAACTACTAATTGTTATTCATTGCGTCCCTATGACAGCCAATGTAAGACCATCAACAGCAATCTTTCCAATTCCTTAATGTGCATTTCGCCGTTCAAGACATCTTGATTACTCCCTTGGAACTGCGCTTTCAACCGGCGCGTCAGTCTTCCAACGCTTTCAGCGCTTTGATTTAAGCATTATCTGTTACTCCGCCAGGAGAATGATCTTTCTTCTTTATGGTGATTGACAGACTGTCCTGTTTTTATCCCACAAATGTTTAAAAACATACCAAATTTCTTCAATAATTCACATTGACGTTAAAACACATGTTGTATCGTATACAAAGTCTTCAAAATGACCTCCTTACAGATACCATTAGCATTACAAATGTAACGGTCAGTGGTAGTTCCCAAAATACTGATGCCAGATACGACCTTTTCTACGTTGTGGACGGTAGTAACAGGACTGACTCAGCTGTCTGTAATTGTTGTGCTGCTACCCAGAAAGAGAACGACCCCTGGCTCCAGATAGACCTGGGCAGACTGTACATGGTGGCCACAGTGGAGATCCTAGGCAGGACGGACACTAACGGTATATTGTTAATCGTTGAAAAAGTTATATCAAATATTGTTGGTCAATCACATAATACGTTACAAATATGTACATGTTCAAACTTAAATGCTTGTTAGAGGTACTTTCTTTACATGGTGAATATACTATGCCTGTAAATATTACAACGCTATGACAGAGGATTTAAAGGGCAACACACATCAGACCTTAAAACGCTTAACTTCTTCTAAAAGAACTGTGAACTAGCCAGAAACGTCATATAACTTTATAATATTATTTTTTCATAGAAAAATGATGTGATGTGAACTAATAAACACTTAACACTTAAACCATATGTCAAACCACTGGGGTATACAAAGTAAGTATTGAATAAAGAAAAGATGACTTATTCAGCAATGCTTTTTAAGTAATCGTCTTCATACTTCAAGGTTGTCCCTGAGGAAAAAAAAAACTTGTCAACAGGTATAATGTAAGGTTGAATATATAAATCCGATGCAGTGTGGTCTGTTGCATAAGTACTTTAGGGTTGTGGGATGCTGCACTACCTCTAATTGAAGAGTATCCATGAATAAGCAAGAAATGACTAAGTGGAACTAAGGGTTGTGTGTTCATACGTCAAAAGTGGTAATCGTGGTTCTCTCTTTTTGTCTGTACTAGTATTCGTGTAGCACGTCAATCAACCTAGAAAATAGGCTTGATTTATTTTGCTTATCTACAATCTCATTTATTGGATAAATAATACTACTGTTCATAACATTTAAGGTACCTAATTGGGTATTAGGTATTCAAAGTCTTACAACATCAAACCACGAAAAGCAAACAAATTCGTCAAAAACCAGACGCTTAAGGACATTGTTCAATTATGGCTTTATAGTAAACTTTTGAAAAGTCGTCTTGTCAGAAAGTAAAACAACCAGAGCTACGATGTTTTGTTTACATTTTTCCTGGTGGTCTTCAATGAGCTAATCACCATTCTGCACGTATGACTGTTCTGTAAAACTTGAAACTACTTGTTGGATCGAGTTTTCTAGATCTAATTGAAACTCGTTGTGCGAATTATTCTTGTAATCTTGTAAACGTACCGATAATAAATGTATTAAGTATGCTTCTATAATAAAACCTATCACTGTACCTCAACGGCCTTTATCTGAGCGATAACGGGTCATCAAGGCGTCATTTCGTGGTGATTTTCCTGTTGAGACTTTTAAAGGGTAACAATTCAATAGATGTTAACTAAAACATTCACTAGAACAGGTTGTATGTATTTCAGATTCACTTTCTGGAATGAACATTTATATCCATACAAATAACACCAAGTGGAAACAAACACTGACTTTCACGGAGACTTTATCTAACGTTACGGACCAACATTACGTAACGACCAACCCATACCTTGTGATTGGTCAGTATGTGACCTTAGAAAAACCAGGCAACAACGTCAGTCTGTATGTCTGTGAGGTCACAGTTTACATACAAGGTAATTAAATGAAGACTATCTCGTCCTTAGTGGCAATGTCTTTTAATTGTCATTTGGTTCAATATATATTGTACACTTTGTACATTTTACTGACACTGCATTTTGTTTCTTTACCTACAAATTGCTATTTATAGACATAAACAAGAAGAAATATAGCCTTTTAAGTCACAAATTTCAACCTCTTTGGAGCGTTATGTAAAGATATGATGAAAAGACATTTTAATTTTACTCATTCATGTTGTATTTTTGTTCTTATTTTTCATTTGTTGTTGTGATATTTTCAGAAATATACTCATATTTACCTTTACCCATACTAATAATGTTTTTCTTCCATGCAATAGCAGATTTTAGAAATGCAACAATATTGACATAGATACACAACTATTTTATCGAACATATTTACACTTAAACACTAAAACCGCAAAATGTTTTCTAAACTCACCATACAGATTGCAGTCCCGGAACCTACGGACGCTACTGTTACGAGGCATGTGGACATTGTCAAGACAGGGAAACGTGTCATCCTGTGACCGGAGAATGTACACTCTGCAATTCTGGATATCAACTTCCGTTGTGTAGTCAGAGTATGGCTTCTTCTTACCTTCTTCTTTGTAACATTAAAACACACAAAATCAACTTTTAAACCTTATATAGGTATTTCTTTAAGAGTAATTTGCAGTATTTTATCGAAGTGTACACAGTTAAAAGTGCAAATTTGTTTTGTTGTTGTTGTATTTTGAGTTGTTGCCGTTGGTAGTTGTGTGTATTTTATTTTTTCAGATACAATATTTTATTTTTGTACGTACTTTTTGTCATGCCTATGTTCAATAGAACTCATATATTTAAGAACATGTTGTCATTCTTAGTCAACATGCGCCGATGGACTGTTTGGTGAAAAGTGTACACATAATGTGGCCAATAGGACTCTTTGTAATAGCACTACTGGAAATGATACTGGAGACGCGCAAAACGAAAAATAATTAAAATGTATATAACGCTTCTGTGACAGGTTCTGACTGTATTTTTGTCATTGGTGGAGCTTTTGGCAATGTTAGAACATTAAACCTTTTGTTGTTTTTAGGGTAAACAAATAAACACTAAAATGTTCATTTTCTTCGTCTTCTTCTACTTCTCCTTCTTCTTTCCTCCGTCTTATTTTCGTTCATGTTGTTCATATTATTGTTTACACGCTAACCTATTATTCATCATATCATTTTCACTGTATTATCAACAAACTTTTAAAGCTGGCAACATTGATTTATACGTAGTAAGATTGATGTTATTAAATGTCATTTCCCAGAACTGCAACCAACGAGCCAACCTGTCAAGGTCGAATATCTAGTCGGTGCAATTGTGGGCTCCATCCTGTCAGTGATCTGTGTGCTAATCATTGTGACGATAGTCTTTAGGCATAACAGGTAGAATTTTATTTGAAATGTGTTACCCCAGCCTACCCAGATTCAGTTAAGAAAACCCATTTTGAATGTTATGTATCGAATAACAACTTTGATTACATTGTTCTAAGAGGACTTTTACAGGAGTTTGGTGTTTTGGTAAATGACTTTGTGTTGACATGAGTAATTTAGGTATAAGGTATCTGAAACATTAGATATGTGTTAATTTTTACCCGATCCATAACATAATAAGTTTAAGGAAGTATTACTATTGTAAAAAGCAACATGGGTAATTTAAAAAATAATATATTTTACATTTTACAAAAATTAGTTTATGGATTCCGCGTTTGTTTTTCTCGTTTAGCAATTACATCATAAGTTGAAGCATCAGGCGTATATTCTACGTCAAGGAATAATGATTTCATGTTCATTTCAGCAAAGGGTTAGTGAAAAATAATTACCTTTCCACAGCCGTGGTACGTTTAAGAGAAAACATTCGTTCTTTTACCTGGGAGAAGATGTCTGACTCGGATCCCAGAACTGCGGTGGAGGACGCGTATGCTATCGGTTTACAGGAGCGAGCCATCGAAATACCAGACGATACTGGTCTGTTTGATTGACAGTTCTATCTTTAGTTTTTTTAATCGTTATTGACCTTAATATAAACATGATTTCAGAAAAATAAGTAGCAACTTTAAACATACTATAAGTCTATAACTATGATCCTACTTTTCAGTCAGTCAAAATGTTATGTCTCTCAACTAAAGATCGGGGACTGTTTGTGTAAGTAAGTTAAATCAATCTCATTGTGTCAATCGGACCACAGTAATCTCTGCGACTGCATAGGCGTTGAGAAAATCTGAAAGATTTTAGTATTGTTTAATATAGTTTTATCAATTTTAATATATTTGTAGTTTTGTTTATACATTACAATTAAAAATATTGAAATTTTAATTTTATAACTTAGAGTCTTGATTTTGATACATTTAAGTCAGTTGAACATTTTACATTGACACTAGTTTCCACGCACACAAACACGATCTCCATGTTTTTTATAAGACGTCACTGGTGTGATGAGAGTTTTAGACAATAAGAATCTTTGTATCGTTTTGCTGTTTTATTTTTCTGTGGTGATAACATTTGTTACAAAGTGGGACTGATAATGTGATATGAAACTAAATTATACCATTGTTTAGAACAAAGCGTATGTATTAATTTGATTTATGGAACAGATCGTCGGGACCTCAACTCTTATGTTGCGCCTAAGGTCCCCGTTTGTATGTTCTGGAATTATATCCACCGAGAGCACAGCTCAGACGAAGGAACAATCCTCTCTGAATTTAAGGCAAATGTTTTACTTTTTTAACTTTGTAAAAACGTCCAGTTTAAGTATTATGTTATGTGTTCTTCTAAGACACCCAGGAAAGTATATATTCATTTCATGATTGAATAAGATTAACCAAATCATATGCAACATCAAACGAGATACTATTAAACAAGTACGTGTATCTTACTGTGTTTTTAAGATAAAATAGCTTACTAAACTCTCACTGCTTCTCAAGAAACAATTTTGAATCCAGTTAGTCGATAGTGTTGTCACTAAATACCTATAAATGCACAGATATGTTAGATCTGAAAATATCTCAAATAAATTATTCACATCGTTGTAAAATTGAATCCCATAAAAGAAATAATCACACTGTATCTGCATTTCAGCTGCTGAAGAAGTGTCCATATTATGTATCAACTTTCGCATGCCGTGAGGAAAATGTCGCCAAGAATAGATACAAAGGCTACGAGGCCTGTATGTTCCCTGGTTCTCAAATGGTTCTTAATTCTATGACAGAATCGCTTATATCTTTCGGATATGACGTTTATTTTAAGTTATATTCTAACCTAAACAATTTTAGACGTATTCTAGAACTTTTCTATTCTAAAAGTGTCATTTAAAATAATTTATGGAATTAACATAGTGTCTAATGAGATGTGTAACTTAAATTTCGAAATCTCTAAGAATATAAGAATGAGATATCCATTTATCAATATCTATTATGTTCTCGTTAATATTATGCACGTACTACTTTGTTTAAGGAGTACCAAGTCTACATTCCTATATAAGCTAACAATGCTACTACATTTTATTCTTAACATATAATTAACCAAGAGTAAGCTTGTCATAATAAAACTACATTATTGTTACGTATCTTACTCAAACCGTTTCGTTGCCAGATGACCACACCCGTGTTCGCCTGGTACGGACCGTTGGTGGTGATACGGATTATATCAACGCCAACTATATTCAGGTAAGTATGCTTATATATGTTTGTATATAGTTTAATGGTTATCTTAAGTGCAAATGTTAGCTTTTATTTTTAATGTCATTGTCAAGAGGAAAATAATGTATTAATTAATCATGTTTTAGTGTATGGTTCACAAAGGGACTACTGATGAGCTGTTTCAACATTAGTTTTTTTTTCTTTCAGGGCTTTGAAAGACCGAACAAATTCATTGCTTCACAAGGTATAAACCTTACATATTTTCCTTGTAGTCATTCTTTTTGTTCTCAGATTTCGTTATAGAAAACGTTTAGACAGTCTACTGCATCATTAATTCAAGGTATATTATCAGGTATACGTCCTCGCAAAGACTCCTTCTACATCGACCAAAACAAAATATATAGATAATGAAATTCTTTTTATTGAATCGTACATCTTGTAAATCAGGTTAAAAAAACATGCATATAAAGGGGAAAGGCTCAAAACTTTAAAGCAATTTAAAATATTATTGTCTCTTTAACTGAAACCCTAAACAAGTTTAAAAAAAACCTAGCATGTAATGAGTTACACCTGTCGTGGTATTAAACCCTGTAATATTTATGGTTTTTAATGTTTGAGTTAACAGGTCCAACTGTCGCGATGGTGGAAGATTTCTGGTTGATGGTAGTACAACAGAAGTGTAAAATCATCGTGATGCTGACTAACGTGTTTGAAATGGGTGTGGTGAGATATATTTTAATCAGGAACGGCCCAAAAGTGTACATGATCTAAAATGATAGGAAGTAGTGATCATTGTGTTAACTTTCTCATTTCGGTCCGAATGTATGCAATATATTCCAAGGATATTTTGTATAAACGAATAATTTATATGCTAAATAGTGAATTAGTATACTTACAGATTTCAAGACTTTAAACAACATAACCAACAAACAACATTACTTATAAATTGTTATAGAAAAAGTGTATCCAATACTGGCCGACGGTCGGCCAAATGATGTTTGGTACCATTTTTGTGACCTTACTCGATGAGGAGGAATTCCCAGACTACATCATCCGACGGCTGGAGATTAAACTGGTAAGAAGCTGTCGGTGGTTGCATATATAAAACAAGTGTCCATGTACCCACATAAAGTCTAGCAATTTATTGTTTACACATCCTTTTCTTTTGTGGTATTATCATCTGCAATACAGTCATCACACTATTTTACGAAGGACTTCAACTGATCTTTCAACATTCGCCGAAGAAATTTCGTCATTGTGGTGAAATTTGATGCATTGTGCAGCCTTTGATGTAGTTCCATCTCTTTATTACTCCCTGTCTAGATGAATGTCCTCGAAGAAGTGCATGTTGAATGATTCAGTTGTTGTCCTAAACAGTTTAAACATGAGAACTTTCTCCTCTCAAATTTAGTCATGAACTTATTTTCATTGGGCCAATGAGTATCTTTAAACCGGATTCTTTATATAACATTTATACTTAACTGAAAATTCCAACCTATCATTGTTAATGTTTCATCGTTACTTTGAAGAAACATATAGTTTTACCATGACAGGCTTATTGGAAACAGTTTTAAAACATATCTGGAAGAATCTTGCCTTATTGACCCTTTCTTGCAAGTTTCTTCAAGTTCTGTTTTTATTCTATTTCTTGCGAAAGAAAAACTATCTGCCACAATGCTCGTTAGTTTCTGTTTTGTTTGTTGTTTTTTGTTACATCGTATCGATACTATATTGGTCATATTGGCGACGTCTAGCTAAGTATTGGTGGAGGAAGACCCCAGAGTAAGACTTGGTAGAATCACGGCGGCACCGCAGGTAAGCAGTGAAAGTTCCCTCCTAACATTTAAGTTCTCGACCCTTATTGGCTTGCAGTAACCACTGTTCGAATTTATTCAAAGTTCATGTTATTTTACATGTATCGAATAAATACGACTGACCAAATGATGTCAACTGTCATTTAGACTGAAGATAGTCCAGGACATGTGGTGAACCAGTACCACTTCGTGTCGTGGCCTGACAAGGATGTACCGGACAATGTTTGGTGCCTGGTTAACTTCTGGAGGGTTGTCGACTCCAAGGCCGTCTCATTGACCACGCCCGTCCTCGTACACTGCAGGTAGACCTCTTCGACGATGTTTAATTTAGAAAAATTTCTATTCTATTTAATAAGTGTGCAAACAAAACGGTATTCAGCTCGGGGTATTGAATATTCATAACGCCTCTCTCCTTCAATGTGTATGAAATGTATAAGAATATATGACAAAGTCCTATGAGCATTGCAACAAATACCAGACTCTGAAAAGGTATAGGACGAATAAGCCATATGTAAAAGTAAGAAAAATCTTTGATGAGTCATTTAACAAAGAGAGCAAACCCAACAGTTACCGCTAACTTCACACAGTTTCATTTAAACGCATTGTTACGTTGCCTGAAATTTGTCAACTTTATAAACTTTATCTTGATTTCAGCGCTGGAGTCGGTCGGACGGGCACTTTTATTGGCCTCGACTGTTTGTTCTATCAGGCCGAAGCTACCAGAAGTGTATGTCCCTTTGAGGTGGTAAAGAGCCTGCGCCAGCAAAGGATTAAGATGGTTCAAACAGCCGTACGTTGCCTAGTGATTGCAATCGTTATTTAAACATCTTTTTCTCCAACTTAACAAATTCCTCACTTGTGTTGACATGCATATATTTCTTCTTTATAAATTTAACAGGAAGGAATGGAGGTCATCTGCTAAAGATTAAAGACAATATTTATGCAAATATGAGTTATATCTAACGATCTCACTCTTGATTACTGCTAACCCTCATCAGGCGATTATAAGCAGCGTGGCATCGTAGGAAAAAGTTCTTAAAACATAGATCATTAATGAGACAATCATTACAATGGAAAACGTAGACTTATCCCAACTAGTTGTTGTTCAATGCTAAGTTTTGTAAATTAGCTACACAGTAGAAGCATATTCTAGCTGGTGGTGGTGGAAAAGGGTCATGTATGTTATTTATTTTAAGTTTGAGTGTTTGTTGGAAATATCTCTTTTGAGGAAGTTCAGTCCAGGAACAATAAAACATTAAGCATGAGAAACTGGTCCTAGTGCTTTGTAATGAAGGTGGTATCTGCTTAAAGCATGTCTTCTGTAAGACATTTTGTGAAATCTGAAAATTCTATAGCTTAAATTCTAAATAATTTTCTTTCCCAGACTACTTGTTTAGACTGGGCTGATTGTAAGGAAACGAGTATAATCATGTGTTGAAAGTCGTGTAAATAGCAGAGTCATTAGAAAGTTGAATTTCAAGGACTCTAATTGATAGTTCGTTAAAACATAGCATAGATGGAAATTGTTTGTTTATAAAATGACCTTAGTGAAGGTGCCAATTTTGAAGTTTTTAAGCTGGTCACTTAGATATGGAAATAATGTTTAGCCTCTTTAGAATATTTAGTACAAAACTCGTTTGTGGTCATTTTCATTTTCTTTCAGGTTAAAGGTTTTTTTTCACATATTGGTTATAGATCTCTTTGATTAAGAATTAAAATTCGGGTTTAACGTTTCATATCCGGAAGGTTTCACGTTCTGATATACATTATACCTCTTAAGATTAAGTGTCATAATAATTCTGTTTGACCCTGGTTGTGAGAGATTTTTGGCATTTTTATAAGTATGACTTTCTCTCTTATGATTTACGCGTAGGCCACTATTCGTTAGCTGAAGGGATTTTCTATTTTCTGAACAATTGTGCTGGCCTAAAAGATCATGTAGTTTGAGTTCTGTCCAGTTAACCTATTATTTACTTTAGAAGTTCTTCCGCAAGTGTCTAATATAAACGGTCGCATGATAATAAATAAAATTCAGAGATTTTCCCGATTACACCATCTATATTTTACTTATACTTGTGATATTTTGTCTTTAATATATCTTAACACAACATCGTTATGCTACGTTACTTAAAGGAAGTACAGTCAAACATACCAATAAATAATTGCTTTGCGACAAGTGTTGCGCAGATATGTTTTTTTCGGAAAATGATTACATGTCTGTCTACAGGCCCAATACGTCTATCTTCACGAGGCTCTAGCTGAAGCTATTCTGTTCGGGACAAGGTCCATAACACAAGAACAGTTTGAGGACCAGTACGAGTACATGAATAATAAGGATAAAGATGGCTCTTCCAGATTTGGCAAACAATTTAAAGTAGGTGAAGATATTGGACCTGGTGCACTATGTCACAACTACCTTTTCAGACGTGTCAGGTATTACATATTTGTAAAAGGATGTAAGCATTAAACATGAAGCATTGTATTCTAATTGATTTCTTATATTATTTATTCAAGTTGTATTCTGAAAATAATTCAAACCGGGCTAAATTCAATACTCTAAATTAAACACTTATTGTTTTTATTCATTTCGAAACCAAACTTAGATACTTATTAAAACTTATGTTTATTCAGATGACTAAACCTTATTTAGTTTGATCCATCGAGAAAATTAGGGAATATAGAAAACGTAAGCTGCTGTGAAGCTAGGGAATCGCTTTTATGGAAAAGTGAAACCTAGTCTAATAAATATAAACTAAAGACTATGTAAGATTGTTATGTGCCTTAAAACAG
The DNA here is from genome assembly GCA_007844125.1 of Sinonovacula constricta. Taxonomy (NCBI): domain Eukaryota; kingdom Metazoa; phylum Mollusca; class Bivalvia; order Cardiida; family Solecurtidae; genus Sinonovacula; species Sinonovacula constricta. Next base: position 25,325,417 of record CM017558.1, on the reverse strand, counting down.
AAAAGGTGTGTTGACAATGTAACAATTTCTTAATAGTTAATTGCCGACAGCATCGAGAAGGTTGAGACTGTAATTGAAGAGACGGAATACTCTAACGTAGAATGGAATGTCAACGATGGTAGGTCAACATTGTTGTCTTCCTTCTGAAAAGTTCAAAATTTATATGCCGACGTATAAATGTTATATTAACATATAAGGCACAATCCTTTCTAGTCGAACACCAATTACACAAGAAGTATGACTTATAAATAAATATAAAAATGAATCCTTACATCAGGTCCTCAATGGAATACATGTAACTGTGTACGGTTATTAAGATTCCTCTTGGTAAACCTGCCGTGACTACCTGATTGTAGGAATAGAGTAGGGAATATACTGGGGTATCTTTTTAACAAACCATTATATTTGCTTTAACACATTTCTAATAATTGAATATTTACATTATCTATTTATTTATTTTTTACGTTTTCATATTTTTTTTGTATATTAATTATTTCAATAAATCTCAATTATTTTTTCCTTTCATAGATGGCGACGTCAGTATAGATGCCTGCAACACAGCAGTTGACGTGGCCTTTCTGCCGGTACTTTCTTTCCATTGTGTTTGACCAAATTAAGATCGACAGCAAGGATCTGTTAACGAGTGTAACATACTCATGATTTAAACTCATACTGACAAAGCTTCTTTTACTTTTGTCTTGTTTGGTAGTGTTGTTATCGCACTAGCCGGTCCACGTGTCAGTCGTTTATGAGTCAATTGTGACAAAGTGTAATATTTTATCTACCATAAATGAAAGAGTAAATGTTCTACTTTAAAAAAAAAACAACAACACTTAACAGTAATTACGAATGTTATATTATGCAAATTTATCATTTCACATAGATGGTGACTGGCCCCAAATCGTGTCTGTTAGTTAGGTTCCCCGAAACAGATACTGCGGAGATGTTCTGGAAAATCATAACTAAATTCTCCGTAACTACCGTTGTCATGGCAACAAGCACAACACACCCCAATTACGAGGTAATCCCGGTACTTTTCTGGCATCTCATACTGCTGTCTTAGTATAACAACAATGGCGCATTTAAGTGCGGTGCCAGTAAGTGTGTTCAATATAAAGAACTTAAAATGTATAACCACGCATTTTGAACACGGTAATAATTTTATTTAGAAGGACTTCAATAACCAGTCACTTCGATTTTAATACACGGTAAATTAAGAGTATTATAAGATCCTTATGTCTTACATTTTATTACTCTTTAACATTGCAACCTTGTGTTTGCTGCATAGAAAAAAATCTGCATGCTGTTGCTATGAACTTGGTGGCTTAAGTTCCAGTCTTTTTTTAAGCTTATAAGTGGTGAAGTTTAGGTAGAATTGCAGATCCTCAAGATATATAGATTTGTAACTAGTTATTGCAGTTTCTTCAATATGACCTTTTCATATTGCAAAATGAACATTCAAGTCAGTGGTATGCGGTTTCAGGTGAGTTTGAACTTGGACGGGACGGACCGATGGTCGAACGGTTCACTGCATATCCACTTGGTATCATGTGACGAGAAGTCCCAACAAAAATCTTTCTGCCTGGTAAAACACCATCGCAATTTCGGATATATTGTGACTAGTATTAACGTGACAAATTTAATCATTAACATGACAAAGGTCTTCAAATTAATAATTGGTAGGGACTGTGTCTTATGTCAGTACATTATAACATTGAAATTTAATATTTAAGTTATTAAAAAACTCATCATTAAGTGTATATTATTGTTTCGTGTACATTATTTAAGTTATTCTTTTATAACACTATCTTTTCAGAATGAATAAATTGATTTTGCAGTTTTAGAGCAATTAACTGAGTGTGGGGTACCAGAAGGGGGTATTAAAATTACGGACATACGTAGTTCAGTGTTAAGCTTAAAATTTAGTTTTCATCACTCTTTAAAAAAACACAAACTTTTCTTCTTACGTCGCGTTGAAATAAAGTAAAGGACCTTACACTGAAATATAATTTTCTGGCATACCTTTGGTTTTATAGCTGATCATTAGTGCGTAAAACAAATAACTTTCCGAATCAGTCTTATGTATTCTTCAATATTTTTTGCGCCGTTTTGTTACAGTGACGAAGATATTTGGCCATTGCAATACCTCACCATATCGTATGTTCGCTTTTGTTCGGTTTTACAAAATGGCTAAACACAACTTTGTTATTAGATAAAAAACTATGTCAAATGCAAAAAAACAACAAAAAACCCCAACTTTTTGTCAATTTAAGTACGTAAAATGATGTTCATCCACTGTTCAATCACAGAATGGCACGACCAAGGTGACCCATTTCCAGATCCTCGGATGTGAAGGGAAGTCCTTAGTACCACGTGACGTCAGAGCTGTAGTGGCCACCCTAAACAGCATCGAAACCTGGCTAGAAGAGCAGGAAAATCCTGGACCCATCCTCATTCATTGCGGGTAACTGATGTTTATATAGTTTGAGGTTGTCTAACAGTTTTGTTGTCAATATTTAGTCAATTTATGGCGATCGAATTTTATACCGACCGATTAAAAGCAATAAGTTTGCACATGCAATTCAAAATTATCACACTGATATTTGATATTTGATATCACAATCTCTATGTGCTACGCAAACATTATCTCTATTATTTGTCACAAAAGAAATGCGTAACTTTTGTTAAAGTTGCTATGCTTATCTTATCTTATTTTTAATTGCCATATGTTTATTTCTTAGTACGGACCGAATTGTATTCTGCTGTCTTTGCTTTTTTTTTGGTTTGTCTTGTTTAAGCACTCCCATAACGGCATGTTTTACTGTTCTTTATTAAGCGATGGTACTTCCACTTCCGGTTTAATAGCTGTAATACTAAACGAGATACTCCGCATGAAACTTCAAAATGGCACCATTAACATTGTGGAGTCAGTGAAGACGATGAAGGCGGTGGAGAAGAATGTCGTCACATCGGCGGTATGGAAGAGTTAAAATACTCTTATAGATACGTGGTTGTTGATGACAAAGCCATCGTACATATTGTAGCTCGATCAAACCGTTAAATAGGCATGAATGATCGCTCACAATAAAATGAATACTGGCTCATGGACAATTTGAAAATGCTTTGTTTTAAATGTAAGAAATGTGATAAGAGTTTTAATAAAATATTTTTGGATATCACAGCATGTGCTACATTCCATGCATGTTGAATATCGTTTCTGTTTTTCAGCTCTAGTTTATGTAAAACAATACTTAACTTATCTTCCACATTTTAATAAAGATATCATAAGTTGTACCGTTAAACACAGATATATTAATTAAATTTGGCTGGATTATTTCATTTTATTTCATATTAATCATTATTGTTAAATTATCAAAGTACAAGGAAGGCAGTATTTTACTATATTATGTTTAATACTACAAACTATTTAATTATGTTGGATATTTTCGTTAAACATAATCGTGCACTAAGTTAATGTTCAATGATAATGACCGTATGTTTCCATATTCCAGGACCAGCTACAGTTCTGTTACGATGTTGTTTGGGCCTACCTACACCCGAACGTCCAGGAAGATGTCTATATGAATGTATAAAGAGTGAACATTGTCGCCATGACAATTATTCTGTCATTGCCAGTACCTGATACCGGTAGTTGAGGAAATACAACATTGACATCGCTTTTATCAACTGTACATATTGCCTTTTGTCGTTTTAATCTGTTTTTATAGATTGGAATTGGGAAAGGAATTTATAGAAATATTTAATGTGAAACTTAATATGTTGCGCCAGAACAATCAAACATATGCATAATACTTGACAATGCCATTGCTTTTGATGTTGCTTTGTTGTTCTTGTTTATTTGGTCTACATACTTACTTTAGGGGATGTGGTCTGAGTGTTCGGTGGTCCATATTTTGCCCTGTTATATATGTATAGATATCTCTCAATTTACTATTGGCAATGAATTGTGACAAGCCATGAGATTTGCGGTCCAAAGAAGGCGAAATTGAGTTATTGGTTGTTTCAAACTGGTGAAACCATTCAAGTTTAAGCAAAACAAGAATTACACAAACACACACTAAACTTTGATCGAGATATCGGTTTTATGAAAAATCAAGTTCAGTAATACAATTCATTGGCTCTTCTCTTTCATATACGCAACAACTGGTTAATAGAGACGAGCAATTTACATATTTACGGGAAATTTACATATTTACATTGTATTTCAGCAGAAGGATCAATCAAATTTTTCGAAGTTTAAAATTTCTCTATAGAAAATGGTTGGCATGGCAAACAAAACATAAAATATACACAAAAAATGATCTGTATGTTTGTAAATTATCTTCTATCACACCAAGAAAAATAGTTACAACAAAGAAACAATGTGAAAATACTGCAAACTACTTTTTTAACACATTCTTATGTTTTAACAAATCGAATGTTCGTTTTGAACTAAAGCAAACAGAATCACAAGGGCCATACTTTCGCACATACATTGCAATACATACTCCTTGCTTATGTTTGTAACAGTTTTAGGGCTATGTTATTAATGCACTTACAATATATTAACATTGTGTTTATTGTAATTTGCAATAAAGTATCCATACAGATAGAAATATGTATCATTGTTGACAAAAAAGTGGGAAGCTAAAATATGTCGCCCACATTAAAGCGATTAAAAAGATAATTATGTTTCATTGGTTTGCATTTAAATGCAACGCCAAAAGTCAGTGAAAAACAGCACATAATTAATTTGATTCTATAACAATTTATAATAAAGCAACAAACATAATATAGGTTAGGTAAACTAATTTTAACAGTGTTTTAATTATAATAATGCATATATAAGGTAGTCACGATAGCATGTTAACCACGTCTTTTATCAACAAACAGGCTAATGCGAATCATTTATTAAAAGCACCACCTGCACACCATATTATTTGTTCTGAAATATATATTTATGCATTTTGTTCTTGTTCTTGCTGATTTAATAACCAGATTTAGTAATATATGATTAATGGCAGGCTGATTTATTATGTCCACTATCAGCCCCCTTTCTTATATAGATAGTCATTGTCATTCTAGAATGAAGTCACTTCAGGTTTGGTACAGATGGTCATGTCTCTGGTCTGTTATGCTGTCTTTGGACAGCCTTGAATGGTATTTATGGAACTTGGGTGCATAATGAACACAATAATTGGACTGGAGTTTCACAATCTGTATAACATACGAATAACAAGCAGTCGATTCTTTTTCAGTTCTGACACAATAAAAACAGCAATCTAATATTTGTAATTAAGTAGTTTCAGTGGGACGTATAAGCATAAACAGTATACGTTAATAATTAAGAAGATACAGTCATAAAACTTATACCTTGACGATTGACAATAAAATATAAACTACATGACATGCAATTTTTGGGCCTAAGGTGACCTGAAATTACCCTTATGTCAGTTGTTGCAAATAAACCTCAACACTTTGTTCTGTACTAAATGTGTAAGGAGAATTATTACAATCCTGTTAAGATGTTAAGGCAATTGTGTTTTCTTACTTTGGACTACATTACATATTAACAACCGCTTGATTACCAAAACAATACTATGATTAAACTGAGAGACCTTCTTGAAGGTGGTATCCTAGTAGCATAACCAGACTACATTTTGTATATGAAATAAAAACAAGTTGGTATTGTAAAATCAATTATTTTATTCGTCTCGCGTCATACATTGTGTCCATTTTATCCTGTAATAACGTACCTTCCATAGTTTTTATTTCTCTTCTTGTCAAAATTGTAGTGGCACCGTCATCTGGCTAACAAAGCAAATGCCATCTCCTTTTGGAGACCTTTCATCACAGACAGCCTAGCTGCAAAAAACAACACATCGTGTGTTCTTCATATCATGCTGGGAGCCCGGAGGGTTGTATGGAAAAATGTATGGAAAAATAAATGTAACGGGATCATTTATAGATTTGTGAAATTTTCGACCATTACTTGAACAATTTGTTCAGTATAATTTGGCTACATAACATATGAATTAACAGGAATCCCCTTCTCTGACAGGATTCCTCATGCCTATTTAAGATTAAGAGCATCTCTTTTAATATAATTGCAAGCATGACTGTTATTGTTACATTACAAACAACATTATAATCAACTCTTTTTATAAAGGGACTTTAGTGTAGGGGAGGTTTGGTGTGTGCTTTTTTAATTTGTCATATGAAAGTATAAATATAAAGCAATGATTTACATTTTCATAAAAGTCATCATAAAACTAATTGTGGTGCAAATTATAGCAACTGACAGGATTACTTTACACAGATAAACATTTGTTTCTGGAATAAATAATGCTAGAAACTTTCAATTTCAAATCATTTACTGATTGGTAATGTGCATTTGAAACAACTTTTCTATAAAGAAAAAAAACTTCTTTCATTCTTTCTGTTTTGCTTCATTTTCCATACGTTATAACACGAAATCTCTACATCAAGATCAATTTCATCACGAATACCGATAAACAAGTGTCAACTTTAATAAACAACGAAATGCCAGGCACATACGTAGCCGTATGTTTGTGCCGGTTTGAGTTTTAAAAAGTAAAACTATAAATTTGTATTACCGAATGGAGCCAAAATCTTTGGATTTAAGATTAAAACAGATCATTTGTGTTTATACTAAGAAAAACATTCAAAGATTGATTTATAATTAGGTATTTCAGTGACGTCATCTTCTTAGCGTTTTCCTTTATAATTTAAGTTCATAATATAAAGTTGTTTAATCAACCTACTTTTAACCACCATTTTGGTAAACGAATTCGTCCTGAAGTCAATATGCATTATCTACATAATCACACATTGTAACTTATTAGGTAGAGCCTATATACTTGACATTTCCCATTTTAAACTGATGATGTCATATTGACACATATCTTTTTTTTTTGGTTTTGTGTCCTGTTTTATAAATCCGCATATCTGTAACTCGTATTTTCTGACTGAATTATTTAAATTTTAATATTTGAACATTTTAGAGCCGATAATTAGCAATAGAGCAGATTAAAAAATAGCTAGCATCTTTAGATTAATGGGTGATATCTAAGCTAACAATTGATTTCATAAAACTATTGTTTTCCCTTCAATTTTACTTGTGAATAAGTAGTGATCAACGAAATTAGTATTTTCAGCTCGTCAGAGTTCTTGATTTTACAAATTTGCTAACAACTTAATGTAACAAGAATCGATCATGTAAAACCAAGACTGATTTACGCCAAAACCGCGCGTTTGTACATTCTGTATGATGTATTTAATAAGATTTACACGTTTTCATTGTGTAAAAAGCGTACAAGTGAACTTGCCTATATTACATATTAGTACTTTGTTTTTTATATATTTAATATAATAAAGTGCTCCTCCGATTCTATGTTTCTGCATCTGAATTTACATTTTGAAAACACGTTGGTGTATATTTGTACTTCGGGGGTATGTGATATGCCAACTTTGTGTTTATTATACAAAATTGCATGAATATCTGTTTAATGTTTGCTTATTATAGTAACATTACCATAAAATGAACTAACGCACCTAGAAACGATTATCATGAGTTACTGAACTCTATTTCCCAGAGACACGACTTGTGTTGAATGATTTGTATAATCATAAAGAGACGTGTAAGAAATACGAATTAGTTTTCATAATTTTTTGCTTGAAAACAAAAAGGTTATTACATTCTAATGAACGTCACGTGCATTTGCATTGCAAAGCCAGAATAACTTAGTATACATCTCCAAAATGTTCAATATGACAAGAACAATTTTGCAAAAATAAAAATAATAAGCTTTTAGCATTTTTGCTAGAAATAAGTGTACTTAATTAAATCGATGCACATTCATTTGTTTCCTTTTGATGCATAGTGATGTTCAGAAACAATGCAAACAGTTTAAAACATATGCTGCTGCTATATAAATTTCTCTGCTAGAAACATTTCTAGATACAGTTTACATTTATATATGTACCAAACCACTCATACAGATCCTTGTAGTGTGTTTTGATGTCTCGTCTCTTTGTTTTGTCGCTTGTTTCAAGTTATATGCTTTTGTCTAGAGGAAGATAAGATTTAGATATCTTAAAGCTCTTTCTGTTTTCTGTTTTTAGCTTGACAGAAAAGCTGTGGTCAGCCAATCCTTGTTGCTGAAGTGTAAAATGTTTGTAAATAAATGTTTGTAAATAAATATGTGGTATCTGTGTTTAGCATTAATTCAGTACAAATCGAATTTTAATCATTTTATCTGCTGTATTATGAAATGTAAGCCACTTTTTGCACTGTTCTGACTTTGCGTACGAAACTTATTATAAGCATAATATAATGTAAACTTTACACGTTTTCTATTTAGTTTTAGATATTGCGTATTTGATAATCTTATCAAAATTTATAAACACAATAGATTGCTTGATACTGCTTTAGTGATTAAGGTATATATCGAACAATTTTTCATTTACATTATCGTTACTACTTTGCTGTATTATAAGACGTACATTTGAGCTTTTAACAATGGCATGTAATTTTGCTCATGCTCCATTTTGCGTACGTGCTGCCTTCCGAGTTCTTTCTAAATCTCTGCTTATTTAATTGTATTTTAAAAGCTGAATATTGAGTTTCATGAATAATAACTTAACATAATCCAGCCATGGGTCATAAACCACCGACTCCCTTTCGACCTAAGCAAACATATAACCAAATGGTACAGTTAAGACGTTGTGTTTCTTTGCGTTTTATTCTTACGATTATCTTTCATCAGGTCACGTTAAACAAGAATGTGTGTAATTGGCGACAATGATGTACCACAATAAGTAGATTCCACAAACTTATTTACCCTCCGTAGTTGATTTTGAATTACCTAAATATGTTGTTTGACAGAATGCATTCCCAAGCATGCAAAGGTTTCAACGTCTCACCTGGCACAGCAACTTACAAAATACTATTTAATTTCCGAGATTGTAGCAAATCAACAAAAATTACACATGATTCACTATCGAAATCACCCATCATCAACATTACCCATCCAAAATATGTCAAAGTTGACAGAATCTCACTTTAAAATGACAGATCTTACGAAGTATCCCACGTGCAGTTTGGCCGGGGTGGCAAAACCTCCTCTATTAAGGCAAAATATACCTTTATTTACTTATTTAAACAGTTGGGATTATCAGTGTTTAAAAAAGGATTACTAAAATGTTACAATATGACAAAAATTATAAGTAACTGTTTATTAATACAGTAATCCTTACTTTATTGCTTTTTGAATAGGGTTATTTATCATCAACTAACGCGATATCAGCTAATAAGTCGACTTGGAATTCAATCGGAGATTTAATTCATCTAAGCTTCATTACATGCTGACATATCTTAAAGTAAGTTGTAGAAAACGCGGTGGATTTTCTATTGCTACTCACCGCGATTCCGCAGCGATTCCGAGCGGAAAGAGCAATCAAATGTTACCGAAACTAGGTGGGTCAAAACACTGCATTATAATTTTTGACAGAAAACTATTATTGCTGCTGTTTGTTTTATTCTAAAAATTATTAAAAGTAATTGATGAGTGCATTCTTAAGATATTCTTAAGATAACTACAACGTTTATTGTTACCGATATTTATAACTTTTTTGACAGTTTTATATTTAAAATGTATAAATTCAGTGGTATTAGTTTAAGCTTAATTTAAGAAATACTTATGTATTGCTTTTTACAAATCATTTCCAATAAAAAGGAGGTACTTCAAATGGAATGTTAATACATATTTAAAATATATTTGTCCCATTATTATTATTATTATTATTATTATTATTATTATTATTATTATTATTATTATTATTATTATTGTTATTATTTTACGGGTTTGTTAAAAAATCAGTCTTTTGACACAGCCATTCAATTACTTATACCATATACTAACATTTAAATGTATTGTATTTGGGCAAATTGAGGAGAGGCCAATTGATGAACAGATGAAGCAAGAAAATGAAAATTTGGAATCCAGTAAGCAAGTGAAATTCTTATAAGTTAAAAGGTGTTGGTGTTTATAATCTCATTTCAAATACACTCTTTCAGACACGGACATTTATATTGTAAGAGATATACCTTTTTAAATACTGTGTTTTGTGATCGCTTTTATAACTGTGGTTGGCTAAGAAGATATTTAAAAAATAATGCTGCTTTATAGGACATTAAAGATAATCTTGTATTACATTTAACTATTTATTGAAATTTACAAATATGCTATACCAATCAAGCGTTATGTTGTAAATGACTATAGAAGTGAAACAATGTGTTTTGTATAAAAGACTTTTAAAACAAAAGTATATATCCTTTTATGCTAAAAATTACCTTAAGATACAACACAATTATGTAGTGTCCGTTCAATATTTAAAGACAAATTTGTAATTAATGTGTCATTACGTAATGCAAAATATAAAGTTGCGTGGCAGTTATGACATTGCAACGACATTTAACGCAATAATATCCAACCACAAACGGCTCAAAATATTATTACTTTAAGGATATGCATATACGATGAGATGGTCAATAAGGAGTCAGCTTATGCTACGTTGCAAAATTAATGTAAACATGTCAGGTAACCGGTATACGCTTATTATTTTTTATCCCAGCGGAAACATGTTTAAGGTTATGTATTATATAGAAAATAGATTTTAAGTTTGCGAGATGTAACGCCCAATATACCACAGTTTCGAGTTCAGATGCGTATTAATTTAATCACGCAGGCTGTAGGCCTGAGTTATAAAATTTACGCATCTGAAGGAGAAACTGTGATATATTGGGCGTTAGATCACGCAAAATCAAAATCTTGTTCCATTCCGACATGTTTTACATAAAATTTTGACCTAATAGGGACACAAATGCAAAATACAATGTGACCTACAATTTACTCAATGTTGTTAGGTTGTTTCCCTTGTCTGTTCTTATTCACCCCCGCGAACTTACTGTTATTTTTTTAATATCAACAACCGACGAAATTGCTTATTTTATTTATTTGTTATATCGTAATTTAATACTTGCGTTCCCAGTAAAGCAAAACCGTTACTTTCTAAGATAGTGTAAAGTTTCAGGCTAAGGCCATGTGAACCAACAGAACAAGTTATCACAGTATTTCAGCTTGGTCAATAGTACGAAAATGGGTAGGGAAAGTAAAAGGAAAAGCTATTATATTAAAGTACAGTAAAATAGTCCCGTTTTACGAGGTGATATTTCGTTTATTTCATCACGGAAAAATGTTGTTTTTCGACGTAGAAGACTGATAGTGTTAGAATTAAAAATAAAAGGGTTAGTATTTAATCAGTTCGAAGAATACTTCAGAGGAACGTAATATATTATCGTTATAAAGGCCTTTTACTCAGGTGCAGTTGCCATCCATTAGGAGCACTATTAAAGCTTAATTCGAGAACATAAAAAGTAATCACATGTTTTTATATTGACGCAAACCTCAAACGATTGAAAAGTGTAAAGATACTTGGGAAAAGACAATATAAAATTGATAGCTTTTTGTAAAAAAAAACAACAGTTTGCATCAACTTAAATGCTATGTTTTATTTTATTAATTATTGTAAACAATGATAAAAGCATCGAAAACTAACAAACAAAACTACTTTGATTTATTTGAACATGCTAATAGACTCTATACTTTTTATACAGATGTGATCGAATTAAATTAAAATAAATACATTTATTAGCGTATTTTGCCAGTGTTCTTGCAAAATACTGGCGTAACAGTGACGTTTCGGTTACTGTATTCTATAATGTTATATTCTTAGAATTTTGTGCTTATGTTTCATTTGCAGATAATTTTACACCAGTTGAAGTAATATAATTTAATAAATTCATTGATATTTTTCACGGTATACAGAAATTAAAGTATAAAACAAACTTAAAGCTGCTACAATATTGTAATGTTTAATAAACTGTATAACAAATTTATATTTATTATCAGACTTTTAGAAAGTTATTTTGAATAAATTCATGTTAAATGTTTAAAGTAAGAAGGTTTACCATTTTGACAGATACATATAAACAGTTCCACATAAAGCATGCACGTTTATGTATCTTCATATTCAAATATTGCTGTTGTTGTTGTTTTGTATACGCAGAATTGGTCTTTAAATAACCCCTTTAAAGTATAAATTCGTCATTTTTATTGAAATTATAACTAAGTTTCTTGACATTTAGCTTCTAGTGCAATATTTACACATTTATTTCTTTCTCCAACTTTTTAAATCCATATTACACTTTTTATACGAATAACACAAATTCAGCAATACAAAAACTGAATGTAACATTTCTGGGATTAGTAATCTGTATGTCAGATTTAATTGCTTGTATATCTTAGACTTCCGACGATGTTCTATTTGATTCTTTGGTTTCTGATGTGATTGCTTTCTTTAAAATCGACATGATTGCAGTTTTGTGAGTCTTCAATAAACGATACAACTTGATCTCTATCTATAGTATGAAACCATTGAAAAGCATGCTGCATTTCGTGTCATAAACCCCTTTTAAAAAAAAAAATAATCAAGCATAGCGTGTTCAATATTATTTTCCGAGTTTGAAATGTAATGAATAAGACGACAATTATTTTCTCTTAAGTGTGCATTTGCCGCCAAGTGGCGTTGTAAGTGCATCCGTTTTTCGTGGTTGGCTTGAAAGTGGTCAGTTTTCTTTCTCAATCAGCCTTGAGAACTCGGCTGCATGTTTAACAAAGACGGTATCGACAGAACTCAAATTAAGAAGGAAAAAACAAAAACACGTTGAGGTAAATTTTGTTTTGAGCAAAAAACAACAAAAACAAACAAACAATGTGAATTAGTTAAAGAAAAGTGTTAGTTTGCCGGTGGTTGCAAAGCAGGAACAGATAGACATTACATGAATATTTGAAGGAAATAAGGATCAGTAATATTTCAATTATGAACTTCAAGAAGGAATAAAACAGTGTATGTGGGCCATTGCCAATCACAAAGTTGACTACGCTAAAGGACTGTAGTCTGGCGCGTGTGGGGAGTTCGGTCAATTCCAGCGGACCTGCCACAACACTCGAGGTAAGCAGGTAGCCGTTCAGTTCAGGAAGTAGTGCCACAAACCGAAAGCAAAATACTATGATTTTCGTTGAAAACAGATTTGCAAATTTAATATTTTTGTTTATGAACAAGGTCAGAGAGATATTGTTATCAAGAACAGACTGAAATAGCGTATTCAATTTTTGAAAAGACATTGCATCTAATCAATTTATCGATACAATGTGGTTAATCCTTTATTTGTATCCGAGCATTGGTAAAAAGCGTCATATTTCTTTATTTGACCTGGGTTAATAAGCATGTTTGGAAGAAATCTGTAAAATATGAATATTTGATATAAGCTTTGATATATCTTAAAAATCTTCATAACTAATTTTAATATCCATTCTTCCTATCTTTACAATGATACAATTCCTTAATACAAAAAAAAAAAAAAAATCAGGGCGAAGAGAATTATTACAAGTCCATGCATTTTGTGTCGGGCGTGTCCCCGTATTTTACAATAAGCTTACCAGGCCACTGATAGCGAAATGGATGGGCGAGGGTTAAAGAGTTTTTATGTTTTTTGGATGATAATGGGCAGACGCAACAGCTTATAAAATAAGTTTTGCTCCTCTTAGGTCTGACCCCTTATATAAGTGTGCTGGGGACCTAGTGCAGGAAATGGAGAGGTCAGTTATCATTTTGTTTATGGCCGATTTTTAAAATTATAATTCGTAAAAGAAGTCTTAGCATGGCTATCAATACTTTGGACACATTAAAAGGCTCTGAATTTATTTCAGTACGAAAGGTAGCAAGTTTTGTTGGTCAGATTATTTATTTGAGTACCGATGTAGCGAGCGTGCGTTATCTAATGATGGTAGAGAACAATCAACACTTTCGAGACATTTTTGTGCTTGCAAAAGTAGTATATCGTGATACATCAAATGTTTCTTATGCCAGATATGAGGTAGGAATGGAGAATGCTGTGGCGAATGGATCTTGGTCGTATGATCAAATATCAACCACTTGAAGGGAGCTTTGTGGCGTTTACAGGGTATTAAGGTCTTCAGTTCATGTTCGTTCAAGTCGTAGGGCTAAGTGGTTTACGAACAATAAAGGAGCTAGCTGTATCTGTGTTCAAGGTTCCATGAAAAATGATTTACAATATTTAGGGACTAAAATATTCCATTTCCCGACGAAAACGTATGTTTATTTAGACGTAATCAGGTTTCGAGTCAGATCATTCATCTAAGGTTGTAGACAGTGATTATTTGGGAAATTGTGTGGAATGTACTTGAAATGTTACAAGGGACATATTTTGACGTTGATGTTTTGCATTAGAACACAATGCCAAACATGTCAGATTTTTAGCAACTGATAAAGTGTTCGAAATCAGCTAGTATTGATGCGTTTACATTTGACAGGTGCATAGTTTTGGACTTTATGTTCCACTTATTACTCTGAGGGGCATTCTTGATGTCTGGCGCGTTTAAGTGCAAATTTGAAATAACGTTTGTTTTTATGTATACTACTAAACGAGACCTTACGTGAATATGGCTGCGAACGGTTACTGCACAATTTACCAGATATGTTCCGCGCATAAGCGTGTTTTTTTTATTTTGTTTTTTCCCTGGGCGAGCACACCTGTGTAGAACAGTTCGTGACAGAGCACCAACGTAAATACATACACATACTGTACAAATTTAATAACACAGAGTATTTTTGTAAATTCTTATATGTTTGTAATTAAAGATGCTAAGGAGTAAAGAACACTAAAATAACACAGATACTCGTTTTGAGATAGAAATGAGTGTCTCACTTTTTATTGATATAACACACATATAGCTTGAGTCGATAATGGTTGTAATTTTTCGAATGCAGTCAGCGAAGGGTGGATATTAAGCATTCTGTGGATGAACGGTTAAGAGTGTGTCGGCATTTAGGCTTGTAATTCTCTGTTTAAACTGTGGTTTTATCATGCATGTAATGATACTACATTGAGACTATTCCTAGTGTCAATTTGCCTGTTCATTAAATTCAGCAATATTTGAATTTCCATCAGTTAGTACCCAAAACGTTGGACAAGGAGGAGTGTAAGGCAAGTACCGTAAATAAATCCTCTTGTGTAAATAAAGGCGGCGTTTTTAACATTGAAGACAGTCGTACTTTGATTAGACAAATATACATGACTTGTAATAACATTCACCATTGTTGCACACCCTCAAATTATGTTTATGCCTTAGTTGATTCTTCTTCTATTCAAACAAAATGTACGATTGTATTGTGAAATGAAAACGTGACTTTAGATAGTTTACTCATACTAATTTAAATGAAAATCAAGCTGCCATCATATAATAAAAGAAATGCTTTGCAATTTTGTTTAAGAAAATGTACAGGTGTTATTTAAATAGAAGAATTATAATAAAAAGCGTTTCACGTTATCTTTTAAATAATTTTTACAAACGTTTTGATCAGAATACAATTATATTGTGCTCTGGACGTTATATCTACGATTCAATAGCACATCTAAACATATATACCTTGATCTACTAAGGCAAGGAAACACAACGTTAGCTATAATTCAAATATACAATGTGAAGACAA
Organism: Sinonovacula constricta; assembly: GCA_007844125.1. Lineage (NCBI taxonomy): Eukaryota > Metazoa > Mollusca > Bivalvia > Cardiida > Solecurtidae > Sinonovacula > Sinonovacula constricta. The sequence goes on along the minus strand of CM017558.1, from coordinate 25,309,760 downwards.
GAGGTTGTACTAAAATGTTCGGAATATTAGTCAAAAAATGGGGGATGACTTAATATTCGACAACGCAATGTATTTAAGAAAGGTAAAAGTGATTCGACAAAATGTGTTCAAACATATACATATCATCATTAAAGAACGTAAAGATAAAATAAATTAAAGACAGTTAGACAAAAGATTCTACCAAAGAAGTGACTCCATGCCTAAACAGTATGGCTTGTAAAAGATTCATAAAAAGATACCCCATCGCGTCCCATTGTATCGAGTATATGGAGTGATATTTACCTTTTGGCCAAGTATTTGCCTTTGCAGTATGTCAACAAAAATCCCTGCATCGTACGAGGTTAGTGTGCTACAAGCTATATACTTCGTGTTCAAGATATATATTGTTCCGTAGTTTCACCCAAGGATGGTACTTCACAATGAAAATGCCATTGCATATTATTTGTACATTCACTTAATGTCTGTTTAAATTTTCGTTAACTCTTACAAGATTATTTAATATCCGATAATTCGTCAAACCAACACATATTTTGTTTTTAAGTAATTCAGGAGATGATTCGATAGTTTATATAATTTTACAATCTTTCGTGATTGCAACTTACTGTTTTCTTCCTTATACATGTCTACTAGAATAAATATTAAGTAAATGTATATGAAATCTGCCTCAGTATAAAGAACTTCCTCATCTAAACTGTTGATATGGTTTCAACAAAAATGTTTTAGTTTTGAAGTCCATCGTACGACACGATTATGATCATTGTAGCAATGTCCGGCTATACCACGAAAAACATGTCGGGGTTGAACCACCGCCGTGCATGTCAGCTGAAAAATAACATGGTTTCAGTAAATATCATTTTTATTATATAAGTAACCAAAGCATGGTCAGGTTAAGGGAAAAGAAATCTTTGATATATTTTAGTATCTTTATTCTGTACTTATGATATTAAATGCTACAAAGAAGCGTTACAAAGTATAAATAAAAAGATGGATTCTTGACCACAAGGCGTCACACAAAGTATGCGCATAAAGTAAATGGGTAACAAGCTTTTATGGTCACAGTATTAGGATAAACAATAGCTTTTTTCGGGATTTATATGCAGTTAACGATAAATGTTGATGGGTATTCGATGTCCATTATTATTATTTCTTCAAAGTAAATAATTTGCCTGCTAATGTGCTTTATTCGTTGTTGTCTGCAGCCTTGATCATTTTGTCATTACAAACTGTACTAGTAACAGTTGGCAAAGAAGACATTTGTCTTACAAAACAAATAAAAACGATCTGGACGAACTGTTAAGATTCCGGTTATTCGCCATTTGTCAATGCTTTTGTCTGCATTATATATATTTTACAATTGCAAGCTGAGAATTTCTGTTATTGACTGAAACATTATTTTCGCTTTTACAGATTTATTCCATGAAAACACTCCAGTTCGGCGTAAAAAAAAAGTTGACTTCATGTTTAGGATAGGGTTTGCAGTTTTTTTAAGTTATACTGTTTTGCTAAGACGATACGAAAGATACGTAGTAGGGAAATGTTTCCTAGTGGATATTTTTCAGAGTTAACCATGTATTTTTATCGCAAAGTATAATATTTATACTGGTCTGAAACAGTTACGATGGTTTTCTTTGCACTTGCTTTTCCGCTTGTTACAAATGTTCTCTTTGGCGGGAGGGGCCTGCTTTCAAGGGAAGGTATTATTTCTCGCTATTGGGCAGTCCGATAACTCGGTTACTTCCCTTAATTTCAAAGGGAGGCTACTCGCCGCTGAGCCTCTGGGGACTAAGTAAAAAAAAGATGGCGGACAAGGACAAAGAAATCAACGTTGCTAGTGTAAACAACAAAGAATTGGACCATTTCAAGCTAGCAGATTTGAAACAGTACCTAGCGAATCGTCGTTTGAATGGATCCGGAAGGAAATGTCAGCTTATCGAGCGAATTATCGGCGCTCACAAGCTAGATATTACTGGCAATTATGAATTGAAAAGGAGAGACCAACTCGAGAAGAATTAGTAACACTTCGCCCTCCCTGGTAACAGTTCGCACTTGATCGGTAACATGTCGCCCTCGGAGATAAGTGTACACTTCAAGCAAAAAAGTATACTTGTTAACTTATTTATAATTATTTTGATACCATTCACAACAATTTGTATTTGTTTCCATCGGCTTCATATGCATTACGAGTATTTCGGATATAAGTGTACCATTTCCATGCGTTTAATAAAGGGGAAAAAATGATGTCAAGTACAGTATATACTTGATTTAATTTGTTATATAGTGTATAATATATATAATATTTTATAAGATATGCATACAAACACAATTAGTTGGTTGCCGTCTTCGTCGACTTCTTCATGCCGCATTGTGATAAAGCACTTATATACGTCTATGACGGCAAACATCTGTTAAGATCACAGTGACCAATATCAATCACCATTAGTGCTAGCGCTATCATCACAATAATGACTGTAGGCAAACTGCAATAAACGGTCACACACTGACCAATTTATTAATTTTAATTTTTATATGCGTCTATGTCGGTAAACATTAATTAAGATCACACTGACTAATTATCAATCAAGATTAGTGCGAATGCTATCATCACAAATATGACTGTAGGCAAACATCAATTAACGTTCACACTTTAAAGAATTTATGTGCAATTATAAGATAACTGCATACTCAAGTCATCTTGAACAAAACATGTATGCAACTAAGTTACATAAAATCCTTGCAACAGCAGAAATTTATTTAAATATAAAACATGAAATTAATAAACCACGTACACAGTATAATTATTATATTTTAGGACGTAACATTACATTTAAATCAAGGAACAGTAACAGTTCGTATATTGTAGTGGGAGGATCAGATTTTTTTCATTGGTTAAAACAATTTTTAAATATGAAAACAATTACGATGCTACCAATACGTTGTTAATAATTATAAAGAATAAGAAGACAAAGGAAGCATAAATTTTATGTGAACTGTGTCGAAATAATAGAAAATAAATTAACAAGTTTACATTCTTTTTAATTTATTTCTTAAGATTTAAGGGTGAAGGGTGGTGTATACACTCATATCAGAAATACTCATAATGTATATGAAGACGAAGAAAACAAATACAATGTGAATGGTTATAAATAAATTAACAAATTATCTTTTTTTTTGCTTGATGTATACACTTATATCCGAAGACGACATGTTATAAAGCAAGGGCGAACTGTTACCTATCTAGGACGAGCTGTTACCGATCAAGGGCGAACTGTTGCCAGTTAAGGGAGGGCGAAGTGTTATAATACCATCTAAATGTGTCGCAGAGAGTTTTTTTTTGTAACAATGTACTCTACCTTTGTCTCCATACGTTATGATTGTAACGTCAAAAGTAGTACCTTTTCAAAAATCGTGTCCATTAAGAGAGTTTATATTTTTTTGTAATAATGTACCCTACCTTTGACTCCATACGATTGTACGATTTACACGTAAAACCCCCAAAAAGAAAATCCTTTTCATAAATCATGTTCATTAAGAACAGTTTACAAACAGGAAGATGATTATGTTATTGATACTCTTAGAATTTGTAAAGGATTTAGTGTTTCTATATACATGCATTTACCAGCAATCGTCTGGTGATTATTGTTTGTTTGTTTTGTTTATTGGGTTTATCGTCCCACCAGCAGTATTTAAGTTATCCGGAGACAGTGTCAACTTGAAGCAGATATAGTGCTGCCTTCACTGTGTAAAGCCGACGCTCTACCGATTTTGCTACATGTACCAGGTCCGGTCCGACTGGTGATTATATTATTTTTTAGTAAATGGCGATTTGTTCTCATACATGTATTACAAATGGTATTGCAGCAAAGGGTTTGAGATACATCAGCAATAAAACAAAACATTTTCTTGATGCATGTTTATTATAGAGCCGCAACGAACACAATTTATTGCGAAATGAAGAGGTATAACAGCAACTTAAGACACTCTGATCGACAATGCAGCATTCGGGTATCGGTTGTTGTTACTCATTATATACATGCAGTATATACTAGTTCCATGACTTTCTGTGATACAGTCGAAGATTCCGCCCAAAGCTGGCGAGTTTAGAACAGTTCTAAATGTCATCTTGGGTACGCAGGGGTAAGCAGTTGAGGCTGTTTTAAAAAGGAACGTGACAAAAACGGGTATTATTAAATAGATACGGAAGATCGATAAATCAAAGATCGTAAAAGGAATAAAATTATATGAACATTTCACTACCTCCTCATAAACACTCTCTGTCGGTTAATGTATACAATAAGATGCATGTGCATATTGTTTAAACCTGAGCCTGTATGGGACTTGATTCGTATCACGGAAATAAACGTATTGGGCATGTTACTTAAACTATGTTAAACTTAAACAGTGGGAATCTTCCTTGTTACAATTAATCTTCCTACTTACAGCAAACAAGCTGACTAAATGTTCATTTGATTTTGTGAAAGCACAAACTTTTGTCAAACTTTACAATCTGTACTTGGCTACACGCTGATAACTAAGACTTTAAAGTTTGAACCAAACGATTAATTTTTTAGAAGACATTCATCGTCGTTTTCTTTTGCATATATAATTCTTTATTTTTTAAATGAAAGATATATTTGGTGGTTGGCGATGTATCATATAATTACTTTATGCATGTTTCTAATCTGTGCTCTGGAATTTGGACAAACAGAAGAACTACCCGGTCCAGGTAAGGCACAACAATAGCTCGATTGTATATGTCGTTATGTTAAGTTTAGAAAGACTGAAGGTCTCGGTTACGGGACTTTGTTAACGTTTATGTTTTATCATCATCACCGTCATCATTTTCATTAGAAGCTGGCGAATATTTATCGTCATCGTCATTACCTTCATAAGTATCGTATTTACTGGCATCGTAAATAATACCGTATTATAATCACTGGCCACCATCAATAGACGTAGCAGTGCAATCGTTATTATCATCACTATTAATGTAATCACTTATATCCTCCATCTTCAACATATATTGGATCAATATTTCGACCAGTAGCATCATAATGATTTATTCTTATATTCAAATATGACAAGTCCAATTTTTTGTAGTTTTTAAACTTTGTAGGAACTCTCCGGTCACTAAACAAGCGTGTTACTAGCAGTTCCCAACACCCTGAAGCTCGATTTAATGTATCCCACGCCGTGGACGGCAGCACCAGGAGGGACTCTACACAATGTGACTGTTGTGCTGCCACGATACCAGAGAACGATCCATGGATCCAGATAGACCTTGGCATACAGTACAGGGTTGCCATAGTAGAGGTCGTCGGCAGAACTGATTTTGACGGTAATATAAATGTGTTGCATTAGACATTACGAAATATGTATATAGTTTATTTCAGAGACATTTGAGAAAAAACAACAATATTATGTTCAACATATATAATTGTATCCAGAATTTCAATCGTCTAGGATCTGAATAATATGAGAAAAAGAGATTCTTAAAAATCTATTTAAATCAGTAGTTTTTTAGACATGTACATTACATAGACAAGATATTTCACACATTCTATTGATAAACATTTTCGCGCTTTATCAGTTATGTTTAAATATAGTTTAATTATTATCGGTACACGATTATACTAACTTTAGATTTAGGCATTAAAATAACTGAAGCGTATATTTGTCTTATTTAATTTTAATTTTGTAATTGTTGGCCAATTTTAATAAAATCGAGGTAACATGTTAGCTTCAAATCTTAATAGCAATGGTATAGTAAAGCAAAATTACATTTACTTTTTACAATGCCATTGTTACACAAATACTACTTCTACGTTGTTTTGTCTACATTTCTATATAGACCATCTTCAAAAGCTATTGTGAGAAGATTTGTAAGTCCAATACAACGAAGAGGATTGTTAACTTGCATAATTTTGGACATACTTTAAAACTACAACACCTATCTTATTTATTACTATTTCTATTGCCTAAAACAAACATAACATATAGCTATTATACACTCTATGCTTTTTTGCTTAAGAAATTTGCACTTAATATGGGTAATAGATAAATAACAGCAAAGCGGTCTAATCAAACATTGATTTGATATTATTTGTTCATTGTATAATAATAGTTTCCTAGTTGTCCACATAACCTAAACTAAACAACCAAACTGTGCTTGCAGGATGTTTGGTATTTTCAGCTAATAATCTTCGTTTAACAAGAAGTTTGAATCTCCCGCATGCGCCATATAAAGCAGAGGTGGTGTTTTTGATTATCCGTTAAAATGGAGTCTTTAAGGCATTTCGGAGCATTATGAAAACAAACAGTTTTATAGCCGAATTATAATAACAATAGCATTAAAGGTTTGACATTTTTCCCCATTGGCCTCCTACTGACCTATTATTCTATACATCATTTAACTTAATTTTTCAGTAGCAAACTGCTTTTATGTGAAATTCACTATATGGGTGTATGTTATAAATTTTGTCTGGACTTAATTGAAATAACATTCTCTATTGACGTGGGGATTTCAGGTCGGAAAGCATTAGCTACTGTTTGTTTATGTCTGTAGCAAAACTTTATATTTAAAACCTGTATAGGCGAGATCCATTTCTCTCGCACTTTGCAGTTCATCTGATTGCAGGTAACTCTAAAACTACGATGTTAATCATTCGAATGTAACTCAAAGAGCGCAGGCGTATTTTTTTTTTCGTACGTAAAAAGGGACGATACTCTGATTATTCAAATGAGACTGTTGTGCCTCGTTTGTTGAAAGGCATTTGGTATATACAGACTAATAGATCGCTTAAACGTAAATACTAGAGTACCTACCCAATAAAGATCGCTGATGTAATGTATTTCTTTCGTTTCGTAATTAAATCGTGTGTGTAAAAAGATCAAACGTGGTGCACACGGGCGACGGACCGATGAAAACAGCTAGATCTGTCGTAACCTTGGCTAGGCAATGCATCTGACAACGTTACATTGTGGTGGGGAAAATAAAAAGGTGATATTTAAATACATGAACATGCAAGAGTCGTATTTATTGCATATAGGTCTACTGCAATCAACAACAAAATAATAAAAAATATACCAAGTGACATGGTATTTTAGATAAGCAACATTCGCCAAGTGTTATTTATTACATACCATGGATAGTTGTTAAATTGGTGGTTGTGGATTTTGCACTGGCCACTCCCTCTACAGGTAATGTTTATTCCACGTTTTAAATGTATCAGCCAAGAGAGACGATATTCTTATAAAGCAGAACACAAATCATAGGTCCGTCGTGTTCGTTTAAGTATGATTTCGTGAAAAAATATCGCAAACTAAGAGCTTGTGATTGTTAGACAGCCTATTGAAATTAACTAAAGTAAATTTAAATGTGCACATAATTGATTAAGAAATAAATGCTTATTGTTACATTCACAAATAAAACTATATTTATAAAAAAGTTATATTCACACTTCCAAAAGTCAAATTTTGTAAGAAGAAAAAAGTAATGTGTAAGTTTATGTTAGTCTTCCGAGGTAAAAATCCAACTTAAAATCGGCGTTAAATAAATAATTAAACTAATTTGTAAATAATTGTTGTTATATATAATTCTGAAATCGCTGGAAGATTTAGGAAATTGCCAAAACATTTTATATAATTAATACATTATTGTTGTTTGAATTTTAAGACCCTTAAGTGTATGCAACGGAGACGGTTATGCAAAGCGCTACCACTATAAAAGGAAATTTCTTTTATGTCATACCAGGCTTATTCTTGTTATTTCCATCTAAATATCTTTGGAATAGTAGAAGTAGTTGTAGAAGTTGTAGTAGTAGGAGTAGTAATTGTTGTTGTCGTAGTAGTAGCAGTAGAAGAAGAAGATATAGATGAAGTAGTATTTGTAGTAGTAGAAGGCGGCGGAGGAAGAGAAGTAATAGTTATAACAGTAGAAGAAGTAATTGAAGAAGGTGTAGTGGAAGTAGTTGTAGTAGTAGTAGTAGTAGTAGTAGTAGTAGTAGTAGTAGTAGTAGTAGTTGAAGTAGAAGTAGTAGTAGTAGTGGTAGTAGTAGCAGTAATAGTAGTAGTAGTAGTGGTAGTAGTAGAAGTAGTAGTACTAGTAGTAGTAGTAGAAGTACTGGTAGCAGTAGTAGTAGTAACTGTAGGAGCATAAGTAGTAGTTGTAGTAGCGTTAGTAAAATTGAAGTAGTAGTAGACGTAGTAGTACTCATAGACGAAGTACTTTTCGTTTTAGTAGTAGTAAACGAAGTAATAGTTGCAGTGAAAGTAGTTGTAGTTGAAGTAATTGCATGAGTGGTAGTAGTAGTAGCAGTAGAAGAAGTTGTAGTATTTGTAGTAGTAGAAATAGTATTAGTAGTAGCAGCTGAAGCAGCAGAAGTAGAAGTCGTTGCAGTAACAGTAAATAATAGTAGCAATAGACATAGCAGTAGCAGCAGTAGTAGTTGTTGTAGTAGTTGTAGTACATGTAAAAGCAGTAGAAGTGGTTCTAGTTAAAGTAGTAGTAATGGTAGGAAGAGTAGAAGAAGTTGTAGAAGATGTAGTAAAAGTAGTTTCAGCAGTAGTTGAAGTAGAAGTAGCAATTATTGTAGTAGAAGTAGCAATAGTAGTAGTAGTGGTAGTGGTAGTAGTAATAGTAGAAGTAGTATAAGTTGGAGTAATAGTAGTTGTAGTAGTAGTAGTAGTTGTAGTAGTAGTAGTAGTAGTAGTAGAAGTAGTAGTAGTAGTAGTAGTAGTAGTAGTAGTGGTAGTAGTAGTAGTGGTAGTAGTAGTAGTGGTAGAAGTAGCACTTGAAGTAGTTGTAATAGAAGGTGGGGCAAATAAGCTGTTTTTTTTTTATTTCCGCTCAGATCCTTTTAACATGGACATTTTCGTGAGTACAACAAATACCAACTGGCGAAACAATCCATCTACACAACTGACACTCCCTGATGTACCAGAACAATACCACAACGTCACTTTCAGCTACCCCGTCATTGGTCAGTTTGTGACACTTCAGTTAAGAGGCTATGTTCTTCTGTGTGTGTGCGAAGTGAACATTTACAGCAAAGGTAGGCTGTGCTGACTGTTCATGTTTGAGTTTTAAATGTAAGGACTGCCCGTGGCATATGCATAAACATTATATTTCCGTGACAATCAGAGTTATCTGTAATAAGGCGATGGTTGTTGCGGTTTATGATATTTGTTCAAAGATCGTAAAGGATTTAATTTAGTGTTAAGATAGTTTCCGAAAAGTTCCTTTATCAAAAACCTTTTATTGTTTTCTTCATACAAGACTTTAAATAGTTGTATTGGACATACTATTTCCTTAGATCAGTAGATGTCTTCGTCCAGTCATTTTTCCAAAATTAAGAGCAATTCTCCGTAACCACCAGAAGATTATAGGTTGTGGCACGCATAGTCACAAATTTGCCTCAAACATTTATATGGTGTTCATATGAACTTTGAAATTATAGTTTGAGGTTCAATTTTTATTTTTATGACCCGGTGCTAAGGTAACGCTAAAACTAGCCAGTTTTGGAACTAAAAGGCTCGTGACTTGGGGGATTTTATTTTTCAAAACAGATACAATTATTAATTTGTCAGAAGGCTTATAAGCTCATCGGTAGGATATTTTGAACATTTACCTGCAATTATATCTACTTATTTTGAGAGTAAAAGATGCTACACTTAAACAGATATTAATTTTATTATTTTTCGGGACAGTAAACAAAGATATATGAAAAAATAGTTTGTGGGCCACAAAAAATGAAATATAGAAATATAACCTTTGATAGTAAAATTTAAGTAGTAGTAGTAGTAGTAATAGTAGTAGAAGTATTAGAAGTTAACTAGTTTTGTAATAATAATAATAATAATAATAATAATAATAATAATAATAATAATAATAATCATAATAATAATAATAATAGTAATAATAATAATAATAGTAATAGTAAAAGTAGTAGTAGTATTAGTAATAGTAGTAGTAGTAGTAATTGTCGTAGTGGTGCTGGTGCTGGTGGTAGTAGTAGAAGTGGTCGTACTGTTTTTATTATTTTATTATTATATCTTTTCCAAAGCATGTTGATACGCAACCATTGCTATTCAAAGATTTCAAGGTCAGGCAGTGTCAATTTACAAATCGTTTTTGAAAGTACGCACGCACGACAAAAGAGGGCGCATAACACTGGTTCTTATAGTTTATAGTTGGTTTTATTTTAAAAATAAAGATAATGTGTTTAATAATTTATTGTCATTAATCTTTTATAAAGAAAACATGTAAATGACCTTTACAGATATATGTTGAGGCATAAAGCAATGATGACATCACAAACCTACTAACTAAAATACGCCATTGTTTTGATAACAGACGTATTAAGAAGGCGACATGCCAAACGGAGATGAAAAGAAAAGATAAAAAAAGTGTGTTGCTTTATAACTTCGAGAATTATAACCAAGTCGAATATGTTTAGATGCCTGTTGAATAAATAAAATATATACGTGTGTGCAAATATAAATTGTCACCAAACGCACTCAGAACGAACATTACCATAAGGAGATGGGCACTAACTAACTTTATTCACGTGCATTCGCGTTCATACATTATTTAGAATTGTCAGCGTTTTCCAATTATGTATTGCAAATATTGCATCGGCAAAACTAAGATAATTTTACTGTGCTTGTGTCTTTCACAATAAATATTTCTTTATTTAATAATTCACATTCATATGACAATATATGCGGCTTAAAAATCCTCAATATTCGTGTAAATCATATCGCTTTTAATATGATTCACATTTAGTTTTGCAATTAACCTCGTAAATGAAGAATTTAATTATAAAATACGTGCCTGGCTACTAACTTTAATCTCCTTCGTAAGTATTGGTCCTTATTCTAACTGAAAATGCATCCAATTTGCACGTTGCTGTTTACCTGTGTAACAATTTTTATAGGAACATGGATTAAAATTATTAATTATAAATAGGCCTACCTGATCAAACGTAATCTTTATTCGAAATATACATAATAGCCATTGCTAAGTACCTTCAGTGACACACTAATAGCGTTTTCTTTTTATCTACATAAACAAAAAATAACATATTTTCTGTCAGTGTAGGCCTAGGAAGGAAAGTATAAAATGAGCAAATAAAAAAAAATCATATTTGCTAAAACAACCATATAGTGGTGCATTTTTCGCGGCCCAGTGGATTTTATAACACTGCAGATAAGAGTTCCAGGGGAGGCGGTGCGTGCGGGAGGGGGTGGAGGCGGGGCTGGACTCAGATGCCAGATGCAATATACCAACATTTTCTGTAAATTACCGGGTAATTATTTTTTGTACACACCGCATCGATTTAATATAAATTTAAATAAATCTTACATGAAATAACAATAAAGACATTAGCTAGGCAAACTAATGTTTATATACATAAAAGCAAATATAGTTTCTTTTATAATATTCGGTGTTAGGAATGTTGATTCCATATGCTGACAGAATGATGTAAATAGTATGTCAATACATGTACATATTGTACATATATCCACAATGGGATATAGACAAGAAAGAAATATGCAAATGTGTACATATTGTACGTATCTCCTATATTGGCATATTGATAAAATAGAAATAGTTCACCATAGAAATAATTTAAAAAATGGGTCTACTACACCATATTATTGTGATAATTCTTTGATATCTTACTTCTCCGTAAAACTGCTTTATATATATATATGTTTTAAAAGCTTGCAGTTGATTCACCATACGATAAAATCATTAAAACAATCTTATTCAGACAAAACCCTATGCAATACTACTGAGACGTTTTACCTTCAGACTGCAGTCCAGGTACCTACGGACTCCACTGTAACGAGACTTGCGGTCAGTGTCAGCACGGGGAAACGTGTGATCACGTGACAGGACGTTGTACATGGTGTGATTCTGGATTCAGGGGTGACCATTGCAAGGAAGGTAAGACAAACACTGCCGATTAGCATAATCGTTCCAGAATATTGCCACCAAATTAGCAGACATAAATTGATGTAATTACCTGATGCATGTAAACTACAAAACATCGATATATTTACCCTTTAAAATAATGTATGAACAATACTAGAAACCAAAGTTAACATTACTCCATACAGCTGTTATAGCACTATATGAAAGAATGTTGATCTCGCGTAAACCTGTTATTACCGTGTGTGAATTTATGTGTATTTATTGTGTACACATAAGCAGAGACTTTAATGTATACATTGCTTTTACAACCTAATTGACTTGGTAACATTTTTATTTCGGTCAGTTTTCGATACATTTACTGGATTGGTGACCGAACATGTAACGGACATCGTCAAATGACGTCCTTTAATCAATTAATGTTTGGAATTCATTTGACTATGCATAGCGGGTGAAAAGTTCCATGGCAAATAAAGGACGAAACTTGATGCCACAGTTAATTGTCGCGGTTTTAAGAAGGGCTGTAATGAAACCAGGTTTTGTATACTAAGTGTTTGCCTTGTGGGGATATAATGCAATTGAAGCGCATTGAAGCTATAGTCACACTTATAGTATTCAGGAAGTGCGTGGTTAGAGCTCTGTAAAACCGTTTTAAGCACCACAGTCGGTCCATATATCCGACTGACCGTTCCAAGGCGGTAACTGTCGGGTTTGCTCTTTTCGTTAAATGACTCATCACAAATTTGTTCTTACTTTTCGCTTGGCTTGCATGTGAAATACATTTGTTCTGTGCCTTTTCGGAGTTTGGTATATGTTGCTCATAGAACTTTGTCATATATTCATATAGTAAATCATTTTGAATATAAATGCGAATTCGTTCACGCATCTTTAAGAGTCTTTTATGGAGTTGAAGCTGACTCGCGCATTTATGTGTTAAACTAACGATCACATGGACTTCAAGATTCATTCCATGGGTAACTTTATACCACAATATAATCTTCGTTTACGGATAATTTGACCACTGTCATAGCTAAGTGAACTATTTATACCTTATATTATACGAGAACAACTTCAGTTAAACTATATCAAACCTTACGTCCAGTAAGAAAGAGAGAAATGGAAAAAAACATTCATGCTTTCAATTCTAGAATATTTCTTTATACGCCTCAAACATTTGCGGCGTTTCAATATTGAAGTAGACCGAAGTTCTTGATCGTATTCTGTTTTTCTTCGTCTTTTTTATTGTTAACTTCATATTATTTAATAACCTTGGAACGTACATGCGTAAAAGTCATTCATGCTACATGTATACATTCTATAAATAATTCTCAGAAACAGATCTTACTTACATAAATCGGTGTGCTGGTAGACATCGACGAGGGATGTCCGTTTGACAGTGCGTAAGTAAACGCCATATAACTCAGTGATAATACATCACATATTTGTCAACGAGACAATGTTGAAATCCTTTTTTGTCTCTTTTTAGATGTTATTTCAATGGCAGTATAACTAGTATTGTTACTTGTTTACTGGTTAATGGTTTGTAATGACATTGTAGCTTGTAGTAACATAATTGAGTAGAACTTTTAATAACAGTACCATTTTTGAATGGGAGAGACTATAACCGTTGAATCGATCACAAATAAGAGGTTTCGCATAAATGCGACATGCGTGGCGATGTTAGACAATGGGTAATAAATCCCTGAGTCGGGAATTAATGTAATGTCTACTGACAATGTTCCATTTCTGAGTAGTAGTAATATAAGTCAGACTCGTGTGGTAGAATTAGGTTTGAAACATATCATACGTTTTGCCACAAACAAAGAAGTGTGCTTATATATGAGAGTATGAAAAAAGATGCATTCACTTGAGAGGTTTACTCTATCTCTCGACATACAATGGATTGTGTCCTAGCAGAAACGTTTAAGAAAGGATCTGATTTCGCTTACTCAACATGCGAAATAATTGCGCTCACTCCATTTTGCACTAGTATTTAATAAATTGATTTGGCCTACAATACAGTGAAACATTAAGTTCATTCCTCCTCATTCAAAATGACACCGGGTCGTAAAAAGCCAATGTCTTCAGAGAAAACAAGTAAGCTACAACACTATCGTTAATAACTACTGGGGGTATGTTTCGGCGAATGTATGTCTCTAGCCTAGGCAGATTGCTTTTATTTTTATTTTGTATTGTATCTTTAACTCCTATTTGTAGCTTTTCTATCTTACAAATATCATTAAAATATTCTAAACCACTTTAGTAGCAAAGGCTATTTAATAATACTGAGAGGTTTTACCTTTAGACTGCAGTCCCGGTACGTACGGACTCCACTGTGACGAGACATGAGGTCAGTGTCAGAACTAGGAGACGTGTAATCATGTGACATGACGTTGTAAAGGGTGTGATCCTTGATTCAGGGGTGAACATTGCATTGAAGTTAAAACAAGACATGTATTGCTATTATTATTAGGGCCATTGGGCTTCTGTCGGATGACAATTTACTGATTCTATGTATTGTGGTCATCCGACCCAAATACTATTATTTTTCTTTAAAAAAGTTTAAATTACATCTACAGCAAAATTTTCTACACCGACTGTGCCGACCGATATCAGGACTTTTTGGCTGCACTCAGTAACAAAACGGCCAGCTATTGTCTTGATAATGGCTTGAGTAGAACTAGCGCTATTCTATATTTGACTATTTTGCTTGTGCGTTCTTTGTCTGACACATTTTAAAGGCTAGAAGCGTCCAAATTAGACTTTCTTGGTCAGAAGTTTATGTCCTTTGGCATGTCTGAAATCTAAAACTGAAGTTCTGCACAAACCTGAGTGGCACCTTCTTAAAGTTGGCTATTTCAGCATGAAAGAAAACGTGTCATAACTATGCCAATGTTTGGAATGTATCACTAAATTTTCATAAATTTGTAGTACTTGCTAAGCCAAATATTTTATTCACATGTATGTACTATGGGGATCGGATTAACCGTTTAGCCACAATTTAGTTTGAAGTACCAAAGTACAATACAATAAGCCTTTAAACCTGTATTGTTGTAGACCTACTTACAGCCCTCTGCCACTGGCAGTTACAGCGGACACTCAATCTGTACTACAGTACAGCAGCTGGGTGTATTTACAGTACCCCGTTTATGGAAAACAGTCAAAGTTGATGCTTGTGTTAACATTTCAGCCAATTTGAAAGTACATGTATTATATCTCGGAATTTATTACTAAACTTGCACTAGTGTGTAGTCTTTGGCAAGCCAAACATTTTATTTGCAGGTACAATGGGGATATGACTTACCGTTAAGCTGCAATTAAGTGTGGAGTACCAACACAAAATCCGATTGTAAAACCCGTATGGTTGTAGAACTAGATACAACTCTCTGTCACTGTCAGTTTGTATCTTATACCTAAACATCAGTACAACAAGTACACTCACTCACGCTCTCTGTTGTATGTAGAAGTTGACTGATACAAAACTCATAATTTTTAGCACATTTTTGTTTTTAGAGCTATGCATACATTGTCGCTGGTATAATACACACAGCACAGAAGCACATATATGGTCTAAGGAAGACAAGTATGTTCACGAACTTTATTGTGTATTTTGATGAGTAACATCCATTGTTGATTAAAGATGTGATCTTAACACGTAACTTGATCATATCTAGCATCGAATATATAGCTAAGAGATTTATGGGTCCATGTTCGTCTTAATTAACAATTTATATACGACAGTGTGTTTAAAATTTTAATATATGTGTTGATATTCTAGAGTACACACTGTTCACGTCCACTAGCTTTACAATCACAGTTCCAATGACGTATCGCCTGTTTGTCATTTGATTAACTTCAGTTCTATTTGTTGTGGCATAAAGTTTTTAATCAAAAGGCTGATATCAATCATCATCAAAATCATGCTGTAAGAAAAGTTTGATCCCCGTTGTGCCTTTCAGCAAAAATTATCTTTCTAGTTAGAAATAGTAGTCGTCGTCGTAGTAGTAGTAGTAGTAGTTGTAGTAATTTTAGTAGTAGTAGTAGTTATAGTACTAGTAGCAGCAGTTGTTGTTGTTGTTGTTGTTGCTGTTGTATCATAGTTTGCTTTGTCAGTATTTGCACTGTTATTTTAACAATTCATCATCAGACATAACATACTTTTTATATCATAATCATATTTTCTAGTGTTTAAACGTAACCGCCGATATAAAAATTACTTAACATTTATCGTCAAGCGACCAGCAATAATTCGTGCAGAACGTATGTTTTACTCTAGATATCCGACACAATAAACATTCATGAATTTCTCAATAATCCCAAAAGAAACCAACTAAAAGGACAAACCAGTTTTTATAGACACGAAAGACATCTTGCAAACAATGTTTTCTATTGTAGAGTGTCTGCCTGGATCATTTGGAACCAACTGTTTCTCAACCTGCCATTGTCAAGACAATTTGACTTGCGATCACGTAAATGGCTCGTGTCCTGGTGGCATATGTGACTTCAGATGGCATGGTTCGAACTGTTCACAAGGTAGGCACACATTTCAAAATGGTTATTTTTTTCTAACATGGAGTATCTACAGAAAGTTTTCCTTCTTGCCACAGTTTTGGCTCGGTAAATTATTACAACTTTTAAGTACATATAGTACATGTTTCAGTTCAAGCGCTGTATGGAGAAGAGTAGACTTTGTTACCTAGTTTATTTTAGAATTGACTAAAGGAATTCTTTTATCATCGTTTTTATCATTATATGTATAAGATGAATTTTTAATTATATCATTTTATCTATGGTTAATTGTTGTCAGACATATGCTGCGATTTCGTTTGTGACAGTCATGTTCACAAGGGATTTCTTGGAATTTTACAGTTCTGCAGGCATAGATATATGTCACAATAGCATTAGTAGGGAAATATGACCACGCGTAATCTGTTACATGTAATACCGTGCGTAAACATATACTGATTGTTTATTCTTGTAAAGACTTTAATGTACTCGTATCTATCTGTATTCACAATTTGGATTCCATTGAAAATGTCATTCGATTAACTGGGCAAGGCGATCCATTTTTCGGCCAATTTTCAATCCATTTGCGAGATTAATGACTAAACACCTAACGAATATCAGCCAAACGTCATCATTTAATAACCAAGTTGGTTGGGAACTCCTCCCACTATGAACTGCTGGTAGAAAACTGCATGACTAGTTAGGACGAAAACTTTATATAGAAACACCGTTGTCCCTTTTCTTAATTTGAAGAATGGATAAAATAAAAAGGCTATTTATGCTAAGGTAATGCCTTATCGGTTAGTAATGTAGACCACATTGAAGCTGTATTTCAATAGTATAAAGTTTCGTTTTTAAATGTGAATTAATTCTAGACAATGGAAAAGGCTCAGTTCACGCATACTTATCAGTCATTTATAGAGCTGGACATTACGCAGAAATGTAAGTAATAAATTAACAGTCACATGGACTTTTAGATTCATAACATTTATTACCACATACCAAAGAAAAGTCTACAAGTGTCTCTGTTTTCTGGATGCATGGGTCGTTATTTGAGATCTAGTAATATACATTTATTGTAAGTGACATTGGCCATCATCAAGATGGCATTTGTTTATTTGACTATAATCATACATGTATGGATTAGTTACACCTTATGTTATATCGTCCGAACAAACCTTGAGTTAAACCTGATTATTATTTAACTAACGTTTCTCTGCTTGATATGTGCAGTTTCTGTTTTTTAATTCCCTTTTATCTCGTTTCGTTTGAAATGCCATCTTACTGTTCTGTACTTTGTAAACGCTTGATTGATACTGTTTGCACCTTGCTGGGTTTGAACAGATTTTTCAACCTTAAGTCACAGGTAAATTCGAGATAATTCTTGCTCTAGAGTTGCTCAGCCGGACGATTTGGTGCAAACATTTCGTCACTCTGCCATTGTCTTAACAAATTGCTATGTGATCCCGAGACAGGGATGTGTCCAGAAGGAGAGTGTGCTAGAGGCTTGGAGGAGACTAGCTGGTCAAGAAAGAGTTAAAACGTCGAATTTAATGTGTTTAAGAATGCTTTAAGAAGGTTCGATCTCAAAAAATCATGTATCTACAGAAGATCATCTGCAGCCTGACAATTTAGAAAACTTTTAGCAAGCAACATTTAGAGACTTTCTTGCCTATAATCGTACACATTTTATGAAATGTAACCGTTAAACGTGAGAAGTCATATGGTTGATTAACTACTAATGAAGTTTATATTATATTAGCCGTGTCATTATCCGAGACCTATTGAATTTCAAGCCTGAGATCATTAAAGTCAAGCCGCAGGTTGTCAGTAAAAAAAACAGTGACTGGTCGAGGAATTTAAAGATCATCACCAACAGGTCTATCTGGATCCTCTTCTGACCCTCAATAACTGAAACAAAATTATAAAATATTGTCGTACGACGATCAATAGAGACGGATAAACATTTTTCACACTAATCGAACGCATATGACGAATTTCATTTATGTGCGTGTCATTATTTCCAATGTTAGAGTTATATTAACATAATACTGCATAATGTTACTAATGTTACTGTGTCGCAAATATAACATATGCTTGTTCAAAATTGCATCATTTATCAAACAGGGCCAATTCGTTTATACTTAAATTGAAATTCATTTAACTTTATTCTGCTTCTTGAGATCATTTCATACATGTAATATCCTTTCTAGACACACTCCGATCACTCAATGCTATCGTCAGGGCCAGTTCCATAAACACTCTTTCCAAGTTCAACCTGTCCCGTGCGGTGGACGGCAGCACCAGTATGGACTCGACTGCCTGTAGGTGTTGTGCTGCTACGAACAATGAGAACCAGCCGTGGATCCAGATAGACCTTGGCAGACTGTACAGGGTGGCCACAGTCGAGGTCATCAGCAGGACAGACTATTCAGGTATAAGTGATACGAGTTCATTAAAACCATCTATAACAATCATTCAATGTGTATAGATGACTGTCAGGGTAATAAATCATACAACTACTACCGGTGGAGCATTGTCGATATCAAAAACGTGTAAGAATAGTAATGTTACAGCTCGCTTGGTTATAAACATTTGCTTGGTAATAAAGTTTATAACACCGCGTGTTGGTATGATACACTCATTTTTGCATTTGTAAAAAGCAACCCTATTTTTATTGTTTATATGAAAAAAAGCTGGCTTTAAGCATAACTTTATATTCTTAGTTTTAGTTAATATCATGTTTTACATTATCGTAACCGCAATATTATAATATATACCACATTTGTGACCTAAGATGGGCAGTGCTAGATAACTAGGCTCAAAATTCAAGTCACCATTAAGGTGTTAAAGTACTTCTTCAGTGAGCTGCATATAAATGTCATATAATGTTGCGCATATACATTTACCTGTATGGATTTCTGCATTTACACATGAATATAATGGCGTATTTCCATCACAATATCCCAGCTTGTTGGTAGCACTAAATGGTTTTGGAAAATACAGTCACTGTAGTAATTGAAGCGACTGCAAGTGTAACGTCTTCAGATAAAAGTTTTGTTTTAACAATTGCGAGGACATACATATTAAATTTAGCTTTAAGAAGTACAAAGCAGTAACACAAAGGAGACGTAGAGGACCTAAATTTTCTACTGACATACATTCTAGCAGGAGTGTGGGGAGCACGGGGAGACAGCCAGTTAGTATTTCTAGAATATTGCTGATACGTTCTGAAGTGTATTCTAGAAAAAAAAACAGTACAACCTTCTAGGGTTTAATTCCGGTAAAAAAATAAAACGAAACCAGGCGAAAGTATGTTCTACGAGTATACCGAATACGCAAACATTGAATTAATTATATTTCAAAGCTGGCTGTTACCATATCGCAGCAAAGCAAACCAACATCAACAACATAAAATTGCAAAATAAGAGCCATTTCCAGCAAACAAATACCACTATAGTTAATGATAACAAAATATACATACATTTTGCCTATATTAACTGTTGGATCTTCCAGAACTTGTTTTGTGTAATATTAAAACCAGAATTATTATCAAGAAAAGTAATTATTGACGATGCAATTAAAACTATTAGTATATAGACTATATGAATTTTATAATGTACGTAAATGGCCCTGTTGCCCATGGAAATTATTGAGTCGAATGTTTTGAATTAACACTAAAGCTTTAGCCAAACAAAATATTACTCATAATTTCCAAGTGAACGCTGCCTCCCCCAAACTAAAACCATGCAGTTTGACCTAGTAATGCATCTAGAAGTACTGTAAAATATTTTCCAGACTAATCATAATGTTTTTTGTTCAGTCATATAATTTACGATTACGCCATTATACTGATAAATTGATAAATCATATTGAGAAAACCGCTCATTGTAGTTTCGACCAATCAGCATACGATATATAATTTAGTTTCAAAGCAAAATATAAATTAAACATAAGACCATACAATACAAATTACATGTACAAATACTTCGTCAAATTTCGTCAAATAATATAACTCAAATAAAATAAATAGTCTTTACTCACAAGTCGATTTTGGACTTTTCTTTAAACGTTACTGCTTCTAAAACCAAAACGTAATTCTTTTTGTTATATCATATACCCTATTAAATGATGTCGTCATTGTTGTTTTTGCCATTCGCGCTGCTAATTTCAACATAAATCTTTTATACATGTAGATTTTATTCTCCAGTATTCATTTCCTCGTTTTGTTCTCACATTTTTCGTCATCAGATAAACATAAAAAACTTTCACTGCTACCGATGTTAACTTTTTGTTCTTTTCTTTGTTACAATTTCCCCATATGAATATATAAAACTGACCAGTATAATAATATAATATATCAGTATAATGGGCTAATGTTACAAAATTATCATCAGACACACTGACAAACTGTCGATTTATTTTATCAGACTTGATGTTGTAGTAGCACTAGTGCTTATAAAAAGAACACGATCGTCAATATTATGTTCTCAGTGCTCACGTGAAAACATTCTTGAGTCGATATAATTTTATAGTGACTCACACATGACCAGCGCTCGACCAATCAAAATGCTTTAAAATAAATTGGTATGTGATATTATCAAATAATTCCATTTTATTTCTATATGTGGCGATCCGCGCAGACTTCCCTAATATCAAACAATATGTCTAGGCAATCCGTACATATTTTATATATACCAACGCTCGCACTCGTCTGCTTAGTTCACATTCAAAATCAAGAAAAATCATTCAAACGCCCAACCAGTACCTCTTGCATATATAAACATTTTTGTTTAAGCTTACTTCGCCGGGATTCATATTTACCTACACGAGAACAGAGACAACTGGACCCTAAATCATGTCCTGGTCCGCATAATAGAGTCTAACGGGTCACCCTACTACAAGACAACACTTCTTAACCCGGTGATAGCTCAGTACGTTACACTCCAGATACCTGAAAATAACGCCATGCTTGTTGTTTGTGAAGTCGGCGTCTTCAGCAGTGGTAACTATACAAGTTTTAAGATATGGTTTATAAGATACAGATACTTAAAACCCCTACTTATTGCCTATAGCATCACTTTTCCTTCATGCTTTACTTTATTATGTAAATTGTTCCATAGGAAAGTCCGTTTTACCGTACTTAATATGTAACGGACAGAACTGAGAGGCAAATTAATAAGCTGCGTGGATTTATTAACTACAATCTGTCCGACCGCTGGGCTGAAAATGCGCGCCACCAGGTTATGCTACTTGATGTTCAGTAAATGGTGGGTAAACGTACTTTCCGTGTTTTATAACATGGACGCGCCCGTGAACGTTTGCAAATTTGTTAACAGAGCAATTGTTTGTGTTTAACTCTTGAAAAATGTAATTTGCCAAACATTTGAGTGTGATCTTTTAAAACAAAATATACAACCTTCTTGTTGTAAGTTGGCCTATTATTGTGTGAAGATTAACATATGTGGTATGTGTTCGAAAAGTAGCTCTGCAGCGCTTAGTGCGTAAACGTATAGACCAGGCTTTGACCTGGATTAATTATTTTTAAAAATATATGACACATTGAACACAAATCTTCGCTTATGTGAAACTAAACTGTTTGTTTTGATTGGATTAGTCTTTTGCTATGAGCTATACAGCTGGTGTCCAGTCCGGTCGACCGGGCTTAACCAATTCAAATGCGTACTTATTACTCTAAAGGATTCTGTAGCCTTGACATTTTTAGTCTTAAAATACTAAATGTACTTTTTACTCAATTATTATACATTTATAATAAAAATATCTATCAACATTTTATAAAATGTTCAGTAGACTGCAACAGGTTTTATTTTATTTTACTGAAAATCAAATTGGCATTTACAAGGTCAATATTCACTGATACAACATTTGGTTCTGAAGTCGTTTCCTTTCAGACTGCAGTCAAGGTTCCTACGGAATCTACTGTAACGAAACTTGTGGGAAGTGCCGCAACGCCGAGATGTGTGATCACGTGACCGGAAGTTGTGAACAGTGTCTTCCAGGATACCAGTACCCGCTTTGTAAAAACGGTATGTTTTGCTTTAACCGCAGGACACGGGTTTTACAATTTCAAATATATACACTCACTGACTTGGTTGCTTTACACCCATCTTTGTATAGGGTAAAGTAAACTTTGGCATCTAATTTATTTTTAAACCTTAATTTAAAGGGTAAAGGAAAAGTGTCTGTCTTTAAATACATCTTATATAGTTGTAATTTTAACAGGCACGTTTCTAGATATACGCCGGTATGCCCGTGGGGTGACGAAATACATTCAAATTGTCAAAACTGAAGAAATGAAGTTAAAAATAGCATACGGGTTAAAAAGGTTTGGAACTTGATGCAAATTCAGACAACAAGTAAGAAAAGAAAACCCGTCACAGTAACTGACAAGACATTTACATAAACAAGAGTTTCGCCCGAGTGATAAAAGCGTTTTCAAACATGTCAAAATGTATTATAACTTAAATTTTAACTTAAACAAACGCATGCACTTAAATGCAATGTAGCATTTGAATGAGAGCAGAATAGCGGGACAAATCATGTCCAGCCCCGTACTAAAGTAACAGTATTTGTAATGGAACGTGAGTCATGTGTTTATGTGCTTATCGGAAGCTACAGGTATTTGTAAAAACAATTATTGACAACTTTAAATCACCAGCAGTCAGTTCTCTAAAATGTATGTGAGTCTCTTAACAACTTTATCAAAGTTATCTGCACTCTTTTACTAATCATGAATTTCCACAGGGTATGGTGGTTTTAGGCTGCGAAATAACTAAAACATCGAAAGATACAGGGTAAGACTGTTGTAAGTCACTAAAATGATAATTGCACATAATTTCAAGAAAAATGAACATAAAAGGAAAAATAATGCTGAAGGCTTACTGTAGGTATTTTGTTATTAAATATTATCCTTATACTATTTTATACTATATTCAACAGGAACTTCCATAAGTTTGTTGTTGTTTATTAATTTTGATTTTAATTTTATTAAGAAGTATTAAGTTATTGTAGTTTTTCTGAAGAAAGCATTGTATTGAGTACATGGTGGAGTTTATGACTATAATAGAATATGTGTTTTGGTGTGTATTCTTATTTTATATAATATTGCTCTTGTAAGCAAAGTTAGAAGGGTGGAAACGGTGAACAAAGAGAAAAAAGTTAAGTATGATGAAAAGGTCAAGGTTTAGTTTTCTATTGTTGAAACTGCTCATTAGATGGTTTTATTGTTTTCATTTTGTTAGTATAAAGGAAGTATTTTGAAGCAATATTGTATTCTGTTGTTAATTCTGTATAGGAACCATATGAGCTTTTGATCTTTTGTAACATTAAACACTTGTTCATACTTAGCACCAAAGTTAATATTTTCATTTGTATTTTGAGCTAGTTCATTTGTCTACTTTTTTTGAAAGATATAGGTGAAACATTTTTCTTTATTATTGTTTTTATATATGTCACCACAGCCCTTATCATTCTTTAAAATGATTACTAAAGGAGTGGTAATACTGGGTATAGGTGATTATTCTCCAAGTATCCAAACTGTTTCACCTCAGCACTGCTGGTAGGTATTTCAGTCTGTAATAGTCTATGGTAACTAACTACTAAGACTTACTTCCAAAATTTGTGAATTTATTATCTGTCCTCAAAATTTACCTGAACCTTGTTACTCGCAAACTGTCTATTTAATATTTTAGGTCACTATTTTTAAGCCACCATATTTATAGTCCTTTGTTATAGTTCCTCGTCTAATTTACACAGACAGCCGATAAGATGTTACCATACTTTGTAGTATCACTGGTTCTTGCAAATCCTCTTCTGGTACCTTGCGACAGACACTATATACATTTATATACGTCACCCGCTACAGATGTTTATAAATAACACAAAGTGGTTCTTTTTATATCTGAGTGATTCCTGCTTTGAATATCGATATGGATGTTTATATAAGCATCTTTTAAGCACAAATGCCGAGTATGCTTGCAGATATGGCTAAACAGTTGAAAGCTATTTTTCTGTACGTTGCAAGAGGCATTTATAGGTAGCAGTTTCTATAATAATTAACACAAGTTCTAAGTTATTTGGAGACTCTATCATAGAAACTGCAGGTCATTGTAACTATTACTTAAGGCTAGGTTAACCTTCAGGTCCTGATCAAACATCTCTCATCGGTAGCTGCCAGGTCAAGGCACGTATCCACTAAGAGTTATTAAGATAGAATCTTTCCAGTTAATGGTATTAAGAAACAATATCTTCAAAATGTCTGTAAAAATCAATTAAAATACCAGAAGATTTTTTTTAGAGAAAACTGTCACATTTACATGTGTACAGTTGTTGATTTAATTGTTATATTCAGATTAACGCCATTCACAACAGTACAACCATCAATACATAACACAATTATGCGTGAGAAGCAGAATAGCGGGAAAAACCTCCCTAAATATATTAACAATTTCGACCGTAGGAAACACAGACAAGGATTAGAAAATCTCACGACGAGTACTTTACTAACACTGAGCTGAAAACTGTGCTATTTCTTTGTAAATATACACATAATAAGATAAATATTTAACCAAATGCCTGACACAAATTTATTTATTCTCATTTTCCGCCGACTTCATGCATAAGCATGATAATATTAGTTAATGCACTAAAATATATGACTGGAAATGTGGTACCAATGCACGGTCAGTGAGGATCGGATCGTTATACCAAATATTTGAAAAGGCACAGGACTAAGGTATTCACATGCAAGCCAATGTACAAGAACAAATATGGACCGACTTGGGTGATTAAATCGGTTTGCAGAGCTGTAACCTCGCACTTCCTGATGGGTTCCTGATGGGCGTTTCTTTGATATGTTATGACGAAAGTAGTGACGTCATTGAAAAATAATGTCCACATAGTGTTTAGGAGAGAGAGGGAGAGAGAGAGAGAGAGAGAGAGAGAGAGAGAGAGAGAGAGAGAGAGAGAGAGAGAGAGAGAGAGGCGAAATAAAGTAAAGACGAAATGTCCAAATCACTCAATAACGCTAAGACAAAACGTTGAACAGACACAATAATTCCAAGAAGAAATGTCAAAATGACTCAATAACGCAAATATGAAATGTCGAAATGACACAATAATGCCAAGACGACGGTTAAATGACACTAAAATGTTAGGACCAAAAGTCGAAATGACACAATAACGACTAGACGAAAAGTAAAATGACATAATAAGGCCAAAATGAAATTTCGACATGACGCAATCACGCCAAAACGAAATGTTGAAATTACACAATAATGCCAAAACGGAATGTCAAATGATACAATAATGGCTAGACGAAACGGCGAAATGACACAATAATGCCAAGACGAAATACCGAAATGACACAATAACGCTAAGACAAAACGTCGAAATGACACAATAACGCCCAAACGAACAATTTCGAAATGGCGCAATCTTGCTTTGTCACTAGCAGCAAGACCACCAGTGCAAAGTAAGCGACTAATATCGTCGTCATTGTCGACTGAAACAACAAATCACGGGTTTTTATCCTGGCGTGTTGTTTTGTTGTTGTTGTTGTCTATATATATTTGGAAATTAGCGCCAAGACGACAAAACGCAGTGACATAAATTAATCACTATACTAAACCAGCACAACAAATGCTTAGTAGAGAAATAATTTTAATGAGTTCTTACAGAGAGTTCTCCTGACCACCTTCGAGTAGGAACATGTCCAGGATACGAATGCTGATCAAATAATACACAAATAACACTGTTCAATGTGCTTCTTGTAAATTTATACTTTCGGGATTTAATTAATTCATATATTAATTGTAGGTGTGTTTTTTGTATCTGAAAGAAAAAGTTCAAATTTATTGACTCGCGGACGGTCGTTTTCAACTGATCCTAATTGGTATCCATTAGGATCTGTTGAAAACGACCATCCGCAAATGTAATTAAGCCACAGTCCTTCAAAATAAGCGTGACTTAGTAAACGTCTGTGACTGACCACGCTCCCGGAAACCATTAACATAATTGCTGACAGACTGGATGTACTCGTCTTTTCATTTACTTCAAAAATATGATAAATATTTAATTAAAGAGTCACCGCACACGACACTAGTTATTTAGGTCTTGTTACCAATTAATTGGAATAAACACACGTGCACGTGATTGGCAGAGCGAGAAAATGTATGGAATTTGCGAGATCATGATGTCAGATGTTCACTGCTATTTGTGCTCACATCACTGGTAGAAGAATAGTGGCTTAATATTAGTGTTTTTCTTTTTAAATTCACATAAATGTGAATAAAATTCACGTGTTTAAAATAATTGGCCGAACAGACTACATTAGTGTTGATTGTACCGAGTGATGACATAGGTAAGCTAGCTTTACAATTAACTAACTTGTCGGCATATTAGAGATAATGCCACACGTTCCAATTATTTATCTACATTGTATATGAGCCATATCATTCGAATCCCATATTTGTGACAAACCTCTTTTCCATAACCTGACTTAGCGCTAGATTGTGTTATAGCTATTTTTCTAGCTGTTTGTTTATTCCAATTACGTCGAACTGTTACTTTACGATAGGCCTATTACGTTACACGATACGATACGTTTCCATACGATACCTTCACGATAGAAATACGCACGATACACGATACTTTGGACAACTGGTACGGTGCCAGGACTGTATAATACTGTTTGGGTCTTGTTGCATTAAATGGGGGTTCAAACAAGCACGAGGGCTAAAGTAATATGTCTATAATTGAATTAAAATAAGTGACAAACGAAATATCGAAAAATCTTCTACTGATTTTTGAGTTGTTGTTTTAAAGCATGTCATGAAAATAAATATTAGTTTTTATGCGTGTCATATATGTGAATGAAGGCTGGTGAGTGATATGCCGGAAAATACACGTACGCACACCGTAGGAAAACACCTGATCCCGGGGACCATGCCGCAGGACTCCGCATATTAAGTATATGTGTGTATATATATTACTTTTTTCTATACATGATGCTGAAAATATTCAGCTACAGAGAGCGCTATTCTTCAACATATAAAAGTTATTTTTGTTGTTGTTTTTGTTGTTTCTGCTTGAAAACATAAAGCGTAGGAATGCATAAACTGTGATTATTCTCGAGCTATATAAATGGAATGAGTATACAGACACACATACAGCGACACATTAAACCTGATGCACGACTTTCATAAGAAATATAACATTAATTGAACTTATTGTGTAAAGAAAAAGATTTACAGCGGGATTCTTTAATGCAATCTTTCGCAAAATAGAAGGTTGGCACGCTTGCCTACTATGCTATGCTACTTATTGTTACACACTGTTTAACGACCATATTTATCATGAGATTAAATACGAATTTTGCGACTTTGTATTTATCGTTTACGTGATGTAAACGGGCTGTAGCGGCTTTTCATTAAGTGTCATTTTAACATCTGCGGCCTCGATTAAAGCCCTCATGAGTGCTGAAGTGAAGGTCTTTTGTATTTTTTGGCACTGTACGCGATTACATGTGTGCAAACAATGGTCAACATTATTTCGTAATATATCAAATGTATAACGTATTGGAAATAAGAAAGTATGCAAGTCATTAGCTGCAAAAAACGACCTCTTCTTAAATATAGATCATACATTGGGACAGCAGTTTCATCACTAGCATCCGATCATAGAAACCATTTTAGTTAAAATTCAATACTTTCTGTATGATTTTGCATTTTAACTAAAGTTCTAAAATAAATGCTCATACATGCTTCCGGATTATACTACTAAAATTAACTGAGTCTGTTACTACCCTTGATATAAATCTATAACTTCTGAGAGCGTCATTTCTCTCTACCGCGTGTGGTAGCGACTGCGATGCTGAAATGGTTTGCGGCACAAAACAATGTTCCGTCAGACATTTATTTGAAATTGAGGTTTTTCATATACAGTGTCCCTTGGGATGTTCAGTATATATTTGTTTTACATTATATAATTGTCGATATAATTGTCTTTTATAATAAATATGCATTGCACTAAAGCTGTTTTGAGACACCCCTCATGAAGTGCGAGGTGAGAGCTCTATAAAACCGGTTTAAGTACCCAGTGGGTCTTTTCTGCCGACTTTTTACGTTCCAAGGCGTTAACTGTTGGGTTTGTTCTTATTGATAATGACTCATCACAGATTTGTTCTTACTTTGACATTTGGCTTGAATGTGAATACCTTTGCCTAGTGCCTTTTGAGGGTTTGAAATATGTTGCAATGCTCAAAGGACTTTGTTATATATTCTTATTCAACATAACAACACTATACAGAATCACTTACTCTGTCCAAATGTAATAACAAAAGCGATTATAAATTTAAGGGTCGCCGTTTTCGGTAACCCAGTACTCTTTACTTTCGGTTTGTCATGTCGAATATTTGACCTTGAAGGTCAGTTTAAAGTGTTGTTTTTTTCCACTTATAGAAATTTAGGCCGTTCCTACATACGGAAATCTCTAGCAGTAATGAAGAGTTTTGATTGTTAACTCCGCCAGTTGTAATAGTGACTACTCACTAACATTTTTTTAAGAAATTGAAAACTGCTCGTAATATCCTTAGTGCATTTACCTTCCGAAAATGAAATAAGTGCATCCTGAATGTCAACAATGTCAAGCATATTCTTAGAAAAAGATTGCTTCTTGTTGTTGTTTTTCGTTTCTGAAATGCATCGCAGCGACATTTAGTGATCATAATATTGACGTCCAGCTGTTAAGGTGGAGAAAGACCCCAAAGCAAATGTCTATGTAAAACCACCGGCGCACCGCAGGTCAGATTGAAGACTTTCTAACATTAAGTTTCTCGCCTCTAACGGGACTCGAACCCACGCGGCGGAAAGCTAAGCAGACAGGGGAGTAATTAACGACAGTAAACGACTCATTTTAGTGTAAATAATTATTTTAAAGAAAATCTCTACGAATAAACAAAAGGTGATGAGGGTCACTTTAAAATGTTATAGATTCCGTGGTTGTGAATGTCCTTTACTTTGTCTTATTATAGTGAACGGGCGTCTTTTTAAACATTGCTTAATTACACTTTTTCTTTTCAAATTAAGGCCTGCTAGCTTTTTTGTTACGCAACATTTACTAGGACAGATGTACATAATAATTAATATGATAATTTCCAAGATCGGCTGAATATTGGAAAATTCATGCATTTTTTGCGACAATCGGCCTCGCGTGATTCGTACCTTGGTCATACATAGCCTTTTTTTCGCTTTATCGTCTTTTCTATCAATGTTGCAAATTACTTTCAACGTGGTATCCGACAGTTTGTACGAAAGTTGTGTTGCTGACACAACCAAGTAAATTATGGTTACCTTGCAGAGCCCGCAAAATGGTGTTTATTGAAGCCCTACATATATATGAAAATCTAACCTCATCACGCCACTCGTCATTACAAACATGTATTTCCCATCTGAGCCATTCTTCATAGATAGCTATTTTAAAAGTGAGCAAACCACGTGAGCCCTCTCGTTTGTCATAACATAATATCATCAGGCGGATTATCCGCACGGTCGTCGATGCCTTTTTTTGCAGAAATCCCCATTGTGCTAATTTATAGATTTGAAAATAATTAACATACAGAGCGACTTTTTCGGTAGTAGTAAATATCGTTTTATTCAGACTTATATACGAGTTTATAAATATGTTGTTTTCCTAATTCTCCAAAAAAAAACGTTAGTATGATATTATTTCACATAGTTAATTTAAGCAAACTGTTGGATACAAATTCTAAGGCGCCCGAATTTTTATTATTTTTGTCAGTTATTGACATTGATTACTTTATAGAGACATGTCACTTTTTTATGTTTGTGTGCGGTTTGTGCACGTTTTGTAGACGATTAATGAGTGTTCTTTTACGTTTTAGTTTGTACTTCCTGTGATAAATTCAAAACACAAAATGTATTAAAGACCGTAAACCGTGTTTAATATGGCAAAGTGTAATGCATTTTTGATAATGACTAGGTATATGTAACGATATTTGGAAAAAATGACGAATGCCCTCAGTAAAATCCGAACAGGTTGACAAACACGTCCCACCTACACCCCCCCCCCCTCCCCACCCCTCCAAAGTATATGGCAGGGGTGGCAAATACCCAGTCTATTCTGTCAAAAAATGGATTTATACTCCACCGTCTTCGTGTCAGCTTACTAGTACATTAGTAGTCTGTTCATTACAACCCTGTTTAAACATTAATAACGGAGATGTGAAAAATACGTTAACACATCAGTCAGCATATATTCTGAGTACATTTAGAACATGCATCGTTTATTGAACAATTGAGCGTGACCGACATCAACAATATTAAACGACATTTCATATAGTATATTGTTAAAAATCTATAATGAATATGTAATAGAATATATAGAAAATGACATTATTAATAACTAAATAATAGCTAAATAGTATTTTAAAAGAACTTTTGACTGTTAGAGATGAAGGTCCCTTTAATGTTGAGATATTGGCTTATCCGCATTTTAACATTTTTTAATTCCCCATGTCTATCCATAAAAGACGTTTATCCTTTATTTCAATGCACGGAAGGCTGCAGTTCACCTTCTTACGGGCTCCTCTATAATATGAATTGTGGGCAGTGTCAGGGTGAAGAGACATGTGATCACGGGACCGGAAGTTGTACATAGTATCATCCACTTTGTACAGACGGTTTGTGTCATTGTATATGTTTGATTTAAATATTATAAGCACAAAAGATATATATAGAGAATTATACATATTATATACATACTTGAGTTAAAAATCAGAATATGTTTTATGTCGTTACAGCGTGTCCGCCAGGACGATTCGGACAAGACTGTACTGCATACTGTAATTGTCACAAAAACCAAAGTTGTCATCACGTGACAGGCGAATGTCCAGACGATTTATGTGATGTTGGCTGGATGGGTCGCAACTGTTCTACAGGTAAGAATATGTTAATATATATTCAAATCTAACTGTTTAGGTATATCATCATTTTACTGAAAATAATGATTTTGAAAAAAAAACTGTTGAGATGAACTATTATAAATAAAATCAAATAATGACACGACAAATGCATTAGTTTTTGTTGTAATAGAAATGTACCAGTGTACTTGAACATTGCAACATATTTCATAATTTGGAAAGGCACAGGACAACAATATTAACATTCCAGTTGTAGATGTTTATGTTACAAGTAAAATGGAGCAAACCTAACAGTTAACACCTTGGTACGGTCAGTCGGCAATATAAACAAAACTGTTCGAAGAATGGCGTATCCATAGATACGCAGTGCGTATTCAAAAACAATGTCCACGTTTTATTTGGAAGAGTAGATAAGCATTATTTTCAACTTGAACAATAAACACA
This sequence comes from Sinonovacula constricta, assembly GCA_007844125.1. Classification (NCBI taxonomy): domain Eukaryota; kingdom Metazoa; phylum Mollusca; class Bivalvia; order Cardiida; family Solecurtidae; genus Sinonovacula; species Sinonovacula constricta. The sequence goes on along the minus strand of CM017558.1, from coordinate 25,277,916 downwards.
TTTTTTATTGTAAACAAATATAATATTTTGAATCAAGGCTAAAACGAATAGAGAAGAAGGGAGATTTGTTGTAGCTTCCTGTTTATTTGTAGATGGAATTAAAATACCAAAGACTAAAGTAGGTCAAAGGACAATTCACTTAACAATCATGATAAGTTGAATTGAATGACTAGATAGATTACATGCAGACTGAGGTTTTAACGACTACCAAAACGCACAGATAAAACTATTGTCATTACTATGCTGGTATTCTTAATTGATGATTGTAATTTGCAAGTGTAAGACTTTGTCCAGTGTTACAACTTTGGCTTTTAAATTGCTTTTACTTCTTCTGGTATTCCAGCATACAAGTTTATAACAATACCACTTATGATTTCTATAAATATGGATTCCCGAATAATATTGGAAATCCAATTTTATATCTTCGCATGAAAAATCATTACCCCAGATTTCTGGCTTCCCCTGGCTAATACCATGGTAGCAGCTGCACATATCACAACGCAACCAGCCTACCACAATAAATAATCGTTTTACAAGTTGTCACGTGATCAAGCCCAGAACTCGTATTTTAAAATAAGTATGGAAATATTTGACTGGTTAAGTCACTGACAAAATATTGCAAAAATGTATAATATAAAATCCTGTTTGAACACTATCAACATTATTTATTACAACGGATGTACAATAATATAATCCTGAGGTATAATGCAATGTAGAAAAAACAAGGAGACACAGATTTACAATAAAAACTAAGATTAAAACGAAGCCCAATGACTAATACGAATGGAGTGTGAACATATTGTGAAAACATCTACAACATCATATGACTTAAGCAGGACGTTTAGGATTATAACGACATGACAATCAGGTGGTATATGCTTTTTAGCACAATAACAATTTTAATTTTTATGTCGTTATTCACGTATGCCAATTCCTAAATGATAACACTAGCTGAAAAGCAGTTATATCTCAATATTATACTCATGTTTTATTGGCAAGCTAGAATGTGACAAGATGACATATGGGAACAACTGTGCTGAAGAATGTGGACATTGCTACAAAGAGTCGTGTGACAGACGGACCGGTGAATGTAGTCCGTGTTCTGATGGGTATACAGGACCTAGATGTATGGAAGGTAACACATGTTTGAATTAGGACATCTGATAAATAGATAGATATGTAAATCTATACGTGTTTTATGTTGTTAAACTGTCTTTATTTTACTTAACTACGTATACTATATAAACAAACGTGTTGTTTCTACTAAAATATCAAAAATATCAAATGTGTGACTGAAGTCGTTGCTTGTTTATTGTTGTTGTTGGTGGTGGTGGTAGTGATGGCTGTGATTTTGTGGCTATTTCTGTTGTTCTTGTTGTTGGTTGTGGTTGTGGTGTTGGTTTTGTTGTACACATTGTTGTTATTTAAGTACAAATAACTATTGCCTGAGAACCTAATAAAAAGATGTAAGATAATATTAAGACAACTTAAATAGCGTTTCATCTAAAGGCAACAAAGAATCTTGAAAAAAAATCCAATAGCTTCTTTCAATTGATAATTCAATCCAATAATTTTGTAGTTTCAGAAAAGTTCTTTCTGCTAGTTTAATCTTAATATTTTTATGCTGCAAACACATATCCCAATGAGCATAATTTGGGAATTTTCGATAGATGTGTCCTAATTAGAACTTTATCCACATTTTGATTAGTAAAATACTCAAATTGTAATAATTTCGAGCGATATGTTTTAGGCATAATATGACTAGATAGCCTTATGTCTGAGTATTCAACTTAATACAGTAATGTCTGAAGTCGACATTCTAGCGCGGAACCTGGTAGCGCAATCAGTAGAGTTTCGGCGTCAAGTTCGATACCTCGCCGTGACATACTAATGTCATTAAAATGGAAGTGGTATAGTGGTATTGATAACAAGATGATAATAAGCCTTTTATCTTATTGAATAAATCGTTAAGATTATAAAATGTGCGATCTAGATGAAGTTTAGTACCACATCAGTGTATATGGTAAAACTGAAATACGTCTGCTGGCCTTTCGTTGTACAAAGGTTTTTGTAGTTTGAAAGTTACGAAAAACGTTAAGGGCAAAATCCATATTTTTTGCCACGAAGCGCGTATAAAATGTTGTATAAAATGGCAAAAGTATGACAGACAGAGAGAGAGAGAGAGAGAGAGAGAGAGAGAGAGAAAGAGAGAGAGAGAGAGAGAGAGAGAGAGAGAGAGAAACGTAATATATACTCGATATAGTTCGATATAAAGATAGAACAAAAGAAAAATAAAATAAAAATAATGTAAAATATAATAAGTAAAAAACGTAGCGAAAAACTATACAATGTCTTATTATGTTGTTATTTTCAGGCTTGAAATTCTGGATAACAATTTTAATCTGACGTTACATTCGCAATAAACACTAACAGCTTTTAGTACTAGTCTCATGAAAGGACCATATCAGCATTTTTTGCAACAATCCCAGCATTAACAACAATTGTTGCAAAGGTGTTTGAGACAAGGACCTAATCCAAACTTCGAAAATATTTTCAAAGTGGTCTAAGAACATGTTATCCATAAAATGTAAGTCATTTTCAACCATTGCTTCTGAATTACATTTACATCATCGACCAAATTACATGTTTATCGGTTAAAACGTCATTCGGCATTCCTACATTTTTATTTCTTTGTTTTAATCAATTGATTATCTAACCACAAGAACTTCTGCAAAGAAGTACATGCCTTTCAGTTAATACAATTTTTCAAAACACTTTTTGCAAAAGTTGTTAAACATGTCATTCAAAGAATTCACCACATTCAGTCACATTTTTCATGACCCCGGGCCAACCAATCGTGGATTTACCTTCAGGAGCGTAAGCAAGAGAGCTTATGCCATTACCATTTTAACGACTTTGGTATATCGCGGCCTGGTCTGATCCAAACTTTGAAAAAAAAACAATCGAAAGTTCCCTAGAATATCTTTTCTATTTAAGTCATTTTCCACAACTCTGAATGAAAATTTTACAATATTCCAAATTTCGGCAAAGTAGTTTTTGACTGAAATTTGACTTTCCATGCTTAATGTATCATTTTTTTATGTTCAGTATTGCTTTTATTTAAGTTTAAGTTCTACAAAATATTACATGTTCGATATTATTTTATTTCATAAGCAGTTCGTACACTAGCTTTTGGGCATGTCACACGTTACTATATAATCTTCTGTAAGGTAATGCTCCTATCTACAATTAAGTTTTGTGTGTGTGTGCTGAAACTGATATTTCAAAGACTTGGCCGCCACTATCCTGAGAGAGACGGTAAATCTCCCGTAGTGCCCATAGTCCTCAAAAATCCGGTTTTCCGACCATCTATCGTCAACCAAAATAGAGCCTGTGTCTAGTTTTCCCCTCTGTCCATTATATATGATAACAGCCATAGCAGCATCAACCTTTTACTTTTCCTGTTTTTGTTCTTTTTCTTTTTGTTGTTGTTCTTTTTGCTTTCTTTTTCTTCTTGTTCGCATTCTACCCATTTTAAACGATTCTGTAGCCAATCACAGTTAGAAAGCACGGATGATCGCACAGCAATTGACAGCATTTATGATTTATACAGACCTTCATTTAATCTTGATTTGATTTTCTCTGGTTTGCATATAAACATTAACAAGAGTTCACTTTATAAAAAAAAGTTGTAACATTTATTTTAAAATCAAATCAAGACACGTACGCTATACGACAATACAGTTGATGTTTATACATATATAAACATATATGCTTAGTTCTTACATTAGTAAAACATGAACTCATAAAGCTTTTAGCTATATATTCGAAACTAGAGTTAGCAAGGTCACGTCTAAAGATATATTTAATCAACAAGGGATATGACTCATCCAATTATAACAAAGCATTTGTTAAAATGGCTTGTAGAACGTGACCCTTATAGTTATAATTGCTTTTGGATATGTCTATCGGGTGACGTCACAGCTTTAAGAAGCGATTGATTTTAAATGGTTATTTTCATGCTATTTCTGCGGTAAATTACCACATTGTTAGGAATCTATTATAGTGTTTGATTTCTTTTGTTGTTTAAAAAATACCAATTAAACTAAAAAATAAATATAAGAACTGTGACAAAAATCACAATTAAAATCTTACTAATATCGAGTGTTGATTTTGTATATTACATGACTGCACTAATTCGCCTGCAAGGGCAGACTGCACTAGTAATCACAGGCTTCTACAGATAAATTTTAATAGATAGATATGTAACATCTCTTCGATATTCAAGTTTTGTCAGGATTTAAACTAATCTGTTGCACTTTTTAAGGTAACTGTGTATTTATTGCATGCGCACTTAATACAAAAAGGACTGACACTGCGCGATTGGTACACAAGCTAATTCTCAGGCTTACTGTATTTTAGTTGATCTTTGTCCGTCTATTTTGAATTTCCAGACACTCATGTGACCTCGGTCATACGGTGCTAATGTACAATGAGCCAAATATGAATTTACAAAGAGATACCTAGTTCGATTTGTTTCCGATTGAAATTGATTTGCGGTGGATAACAAAGGGATACATTTGATATTGTTTTACATATGTCTACATTTAATGATCCATGATTACAACTAAAATGCGCCTTGAAATACATACTTGGATAAATAATTACAAAGAACGTGAGCATATATGCGAAACATAATCGGTATAAATTAACATTGTAATAACCGACAATGACCAGCAAAGACAGGCATAGACCAACAGTTCGGGAAAATGTCTTATATGTATAAAAGTATAAATTATTGTGTATTAAGAATATTATATGGATGATTGATTTGGAAACTGATTTATTTATTGAGGCAGGAACTGTATATATCTTAAATGAGTTATGTTAATTAATAACTTAAATGTTAGGCCGATGTATATGCTAGTAATAAACATGCAGATATCAAGGCTCATTAATGAAACTGGCATAAACACGTTTTCTGTTTTCGAATGCTCAGTTTACACTATTTTAAATTACATTATTTTCCGGCGACTCTGATGCTCTGCGTCAACTTGTTTTATAGATTTATTAGCAACTATCGAACCATTGAAACTTGATGTTTTATTAAATGATACTCTTCTCTGTTTTGAAATGTCAAAAATGACCGCCGGTACTTGCAACGTCTGTTGTTAACACCTTTTATGCAAGTCGTTTCGTGATCTCGCGCGATAATTTCAGCGCCCACGATTGCTTGCCTTGTTCGAAAAAGTCCGATGCTAGTGAATGAGGATGATGTTGTGCAGCACCATATCATCTTAAATGATAAATACAGAGCTTCGATGAGTATTTCCATCATTCGTACTTTTGATGATTTCAGAAAATAATCAAAATTTTAAAAAAATATGTCAATAATTAAATGCGTTGTGTTTTGGTATTTTTTTTATTTTTTTTTTGTGTTTTTATAGGTTATTTGCAGAAAAGAGACAAAACTCTCTGAAAGTTTAATTTCCAAAGACATCTGTTAAATTGTTTAAATTATACAGTCACATTAACCTGAAATAGAACGGAAATGCAATGAATACCGCGGTAAGTTTTGGTCGTGATTCGAAATTAGAAAAATATTTGTGAAAAAATATAGAAGTCTTAATTCTAGACGTAATCGTCGCTTTTTTATCAATTTAAATAAAACGAATCGTGATTGTTTATGTCGCAATCTTGCCTGATTTATCGTAATATATTAGTCTGGAAAGACCAGAGTTTTAAAATACAACGTTCATACTATTTTACTCGCTCTATACAAAACGTTTTGTGAGAGCGCATTTTCATATATATCCATATCCATATGAAACAACTTCCATATGAAACAGGTGGTATTGACACGACGTCTAATGCTTTTATACCTTTAATAAATAGATGTATGACACGTCACGTCATTAATTCACAGTAATAGATCATTCCATGTATTTTGCATGTTAAAACACTAGCACAAACAAAATAAAATATATGGGGAAAACAACTACTATGTTACAACAATAATATTTTTTTATGTATTTCAATATTATTATCCAAGAAAATCAGAACTCACTGTGCATCCAATCTGGTTTACCCATGATTGTCGACGACTGGAAATGTGTCCGTAGCTTTTCAAAAGTATGTCGCTTATAATTTAAGAGAAACAATTTTTAGCAATTGAGGAATTGAGCATCAATAGACAGATATGCTTATTCAAATATTTTAAAGATCAAAGTTATACTTTTTATTTCTTATTTTTAGGTATAATCCCACTAAGTGCAGCACCTGGAGTGCAAGTATCAATGTCGTCTATCCATGCCGGAATGGATGCCACAAAGGCCATTGACGGTCAGCTTGTGGACGACCCCGAAACATGCGGATGCTGCTCTGAAACAACCATTGAGTACAGTTCATGGTGGCAAGTCGATCTTGGAAGACCATACTTTCTTAAGAAGGTTATCGTTTATGGGCGACTGAATGGTAATTTTTATTTAAATATAAGATTAAAACATCTTAATTTTTACCCAAAAATTTAAAAGACGGTTATTTTAGTTTGGCATCTCTTTTAAAGTCATAGAAAAAAAGACATGTTCTTTTAGACAATATGGCCATGTGTGAGCAGGTAAGTGTCAAAGATGTCATAAATTAATCAAATACTTATATAATGATTAAGGTAATGTACATATCCATCTAATAACCACCGTTAAAATAGCTGAACCATCTTAGAGTGTGCCACTAGTTGTTCCTAATATTGGCTCTGAAATCATTTTTGAAGTTCATTAGCAATTTAAAAAGACAAGACCGCTCCGACTCTAAGTTCATTTTTTATCCACATGCATTGTATAAATTAATAACCCAGATATCAGGAATGAAGGAATATGGTAGGTCGATGACTCACTTTAAAGGAATGTAATGACAACTCTCTAAATAAATAGTAGTAATTTTTCATGATTTATATTGTATATTTTTTACAATTGCGACAATTATTTTAGAATCCAGACAAAACCATCAAACTCCGAACTGTTAACTTGGATTTAACCACACCATTTCGATTGTATCGTTACTAGAACTCAGTTGCTATTATGCATTGCTCACAAGCTATTTCTCACCGACAATGCTTCATTGCAACCATTTTCCCACTGTCGGGATCTCATTTGATTGACACGTATAGAAAATTGATTGCTTTCATGAACAATCGTATTGCAAATTTCTTTGAGTTATTGTTTACAGTGGCTCCGAATTCGGAGTAAATATATACATATTGAAAAAAATAAGTAAATTGCAACCATTTATTTGATCACAAGGTAGAAAAGTGTCAGGATAAACATGCGCTGTCACATCATCTACCATCATTATCGTAAATAACTCACTAAGATCTGGTCTATTTGTTTCATATTGTAAATTTCAGAGAACATCTTTAGACAGCTAATGGGATTCTCTATTCTTACAAGTTTGACAAATGAATTTCCTGACAAGCCAGTGCATATTCAAAATGGTGAGATACAGAACAGTCAAGTGGTCGTGCTTCTGCCAGACGTCGCTGCTCGATATGTGAGGATTCAACGGCTTGGGATCTTAACTATCTGCGAAGTTGAACTTGTGCAATCAGGTATTGAGTTATAAACTAAATACTTAGAGATTATGTAAATTGTTTAAAATCCCATTGTATAAAAAATGACCTGAAGACCTGTTAACATTAATTTCGTAGTTTTAAGTTTGTTAGTGATTTGTTATGTTTTTATCAGATATCATCTGCCCTACCTACACATACGGACGTAGCTGCGCTGCATGTGGGCCCTGTAGGAACGGGTCATGTGACCCAGTCACCGGGTATTGTCCTTCTGGTTGCTATGACGGATACTGGGGCAATAGGTGTGATAAGCTAAACGTTTACAAAGGTACCGGCAGCGACGTCATTATCGGAGTAATAGGCGTCGGAGCGGGTGTGGTCACCTCAATACTTGTTGCAGCGTTGATTGTTGCTTTATTCCGTTACAAAAAAAGAAGGTACTATTTTAAATATAACAAAGCTACTTGTATTCTTAATTCGCACTGCATGTTTTATAAAAAAAGTGTACATATTGACGTTTCAGCGTTAAAATTAACTATAGCTAAACAATACAATAAATTATATTCCAGTTAATATTTACAGACACTTTTGAAATAAATGTGTCACTTTACCTAAAGTAAAACAAAATATAACACGTAATTGTAATATTTTATTTAATAATATCCAACCAACGATTTAAATCATGTTCATTTTAAGGATACGCATATACGAAGAACCCTCGGTGAGATGGTCAAAAGAACCAACTAAGGAGTCTGCTTACGCTACGTTGGAGAATCAAGGTAAATCTGTGGGGTAACCGTTAAACGCTCATTGTTTATTTATTTCACCACAAACAGGTTAAACGCTATATATTGTTTAAAACACGAGAATGTAACACTTCACGTATTAAATTTGTAAAGATTCAAACCCTGAAATCCAATATAGAGATTTTGTCTTGTCAATCTTAACCAAATAACATTTTCCGTAAAATTACGAAGGGTTTTCATAAAAAATTACAAAGAGTAAGTGTTTAATAAATTAGAAACATACTGAAGGAGAACGAAAATATAATTGTGATAATGGTCGTTTTCCAAGGTGCATTTGTCATCCATTGCAGGCAATATTTGAGCTTGACGCGAGAACATAGTTATTATGAAACATCAATATTTTATTATATTAATATTTTTATGAAAAACAATAAATTGATGGAAAATATCAAATGCGACACAAACAATTGAAACTAGTTGAAAGGAATCTGGGTAGTGACTTTGAAAGATTATAAAAATGATGTTTAATTGAAAGTAAACGGTTGACATTTAAACAATATTATTGTTATAAACCTCGAAAAATAACAACACAAATTCCTTTAATTGGAAATTGGCAATTATTATAGTCAATTTATATATGTGTAAAAATCGAAATTAATAAAACTATTAACCTATTTAATTGTTCTTGCAAAACTTTGGTGTTACAGTGATGTTTAAGGGATGGTTACTATATTGATAATGTTTTAATTACGTCAATATGTAGGTAAGTTTACATCAGGAGACGTAACAGAATTTCTTTGTTGTCGCTGCCTTCATTGATATGATATGTTCTCGGGCTTTTTATACCTTACCCTCTGCTTAAAACATTATCCAGGAAATCTTTATTTAATATAAGCATTGTTATTAAGTTCAGTCGCCACAGGTTGAATATAATTGTACTGCATTTATTTTTCAAGAAGAATAAAGCGAATACCGATCGATTAACGCTAAAGAGAGCGCATAGACTTAAAAAAACTGGATTTGTATTATCGGATGACTGAACTTCTTGATTTGTACTTGTACAGATAACGTTTAGTTTAGAAAAATCGACTTTTGGCCATTTAATTGTATTGCTGCTATTGAAACCCAAATGACATATGTCAAGAGCAAAATTTGAGCACAAGCATCCAGGTGATTAATAAACTTTTCCTTTCTCCATGTGCAAATACTAGTCAACTTTCCGGAAATTATGCAAGGCAATTCAGATCGTAAATAATAGAAGATATATAAAATATTAAACCATTTTATATCAATTTTCATTTTCTTTTTTGCTTTCAGAAGTTGTTATTGAGAAAGAAGAGACGTACGACAATCCAATGTAATGGAAAGGACTGGCGATTAATATTTAAAGACATTAGGGATGTTAACGAATATTCGAATATTCGAATATTTGAATATCAATTTGTTATTCGAATATAGATTTTGGGATTCGAATATTTTATTATTTTTATTTCACTTTTGTTAAGTTTGAAGGAAAATTGAAAAGACAGTTCTTAAGTTGATCGTATTGTCTCCCAACGACTTAAGACGCTGGCGATATGTGATTGCGCTCGCTCTAAGATAGAGGGGGTTATAACGAATTGCCATCTGGTTAACAGCATGGAATCACCTTACCGCAAACAGCAAATAAGTAATTAAGTACGCAAAATGTCTTTAAATTGTAAAGGTTATTGCACGAAGTACAACACAAAAAGACACCCAAGTTTAAGGTGACTAATTAATAATGTATATATTATAAGGGACTTATATCGTCTTAACATTGATTGGTAACTCTATAGTTTTTGTAAGAGTTTAAATGTTTATAATAATAATAATAATATTATTAATTATAATAATTATAATGATAATAATAATAATAATAATAATAATAATAATAATAATAATAATAATAATAATAATAATAATAATTATAATTGTTACGTAACAATGCATTTACTGGCATTTTTCATTGACAGTATTCTCTTGCAAATTACCACTGACCAAGGAAAGAAACACCCCGTCTTGTCCTTCACTACAAACAGAATAATGGCGGATTGATAATATTGCCGTTTGTATTTCAAAAAGAATTTTTTTTTGCCGTTTGTATTTCAAAAAGAAAAAAATAATGCTATGCTAAAATCATAAATCTACCGCCGCTTCTGCAATGAGTAATGCTAGCAATTTAAGTTATGAACTCAAATAAACATTTTACAATGAATAAACACATTGAACGTAATAAAGAAATACCGTGTTATGTACTACTATGATATAAATTCCTTCCGAATATTCGAATATGATTCGAATACACTTAACGAATATTCGAATATCGTTTCGGGATTCGATTTACATCCCTAAAAGAGATACATGTTTTACGCTAAATCGTTCTTGCGCTGCGTTTGGGTGACTTCTTTATGAGCCTTGAGTTTTTGTTTTATTTTAACCTTTGTAATTGAAATTTGGTAGTAAACACCATAACATGTGCTGTAACTGAGAAAACGTATCCAACCGAAGATCATTTATAATTTTGCCTAATGGAAACAAACAAATCCTAACATTTTGTTATGAAACTATATTTTGTCAATAAACGTCATATAAATAATTCATATTTAATGCCTATCCTTTCATAAGTCAACTTTGGTTAACGCATTTTTTATGTTTTAAGTAAGCAGGTTTAAGATTTTGACATATATAAGTTACACTAGGGACAAATGTTAAAAATTGTTCCTTATAAAGTATGCATGATTATTTGATCGTAAATCCTAGATTTCTGACGATATTTTATGCAACTCTTTAGTTCTTGTGGTGATTGATTTGTTTAAACTTAACATTATTGATGTTTAGTAAGATCACATTTGTCTATAAAAACAATTTGCAACAATGAAATGCATTATAGTATTAGTTATGTAATCTTAATGTAATCAAAATGTAATCTTACTATGATTGTATTGTAATTGTAATAATAATACAACTTTAGAATGTTTATACTTTGGTAGATAGTTCAGTTATACAAATCACATGCACGATTGTGGATTGTGTGGTAAAAAGAACAGGTTACTTTTAGATTTTTTCCACTTACATATTTATTTGACCAAGAATGCTGTCATAATAAAATAATACAATTGCTTTGCAAAATTGTTTGTAAACATTTACGGATGTTGTTTAAACACTCTTTTCAAAATGTTTTGAACAGAATATCACAACAGTTTACTCTAATTTACATATGTTCGATTTTACCCTACTCAATCCATAATTCTAATAAATCTGAAGCAGATGGACTGTGACCAAAGCAGTTAACATTTTCAAAGTAAAGCGACCACCTTCACGCAATATTTCGGTTAAAGGAAAATAAACGTTAATGAACATATGTTATTCTTGTAGTATACAATAGAAGGTCTTTACTTAATCGTTCATAATATCAGTAATAAATAAAAATAGTATCTGACAATGCAACTTATTTCGTACATAAAAGTGATCTTAAAACATGAGAAAACAAGTTAATAACTACCTGTAAGGTCATAGAGAAAGATAAAATAAAATAAAGGCAGTTATGCAAAAGACAATGCTTGACAAATGAGCCTGTCAATAAACTGCATGGCTTGTCAAAGATTAATCAGAACATGCTCCATTGAGTTCTTTTTATCAAGTATATAGAGTTATATTACCTTTCGGCCAAGTATATTGCCTTTGCAATTTGTCCGTTTGCGTGGGGGGGGGGGGGGGGGGGAAGCATCATATTGATAACTGTAGTTATTGTACAAATAGTAATTGACATGGAAAGATATTATTTTAGATGATACATGTATAGGGGTTATGGTTTATAAAAAGCAGATCCACACTGATCAATTAAATTTTGCCTTCAATCATTACTTGAACCAAAGTTTCAATTCTCAGAACTCTAAGCAGAAAACGTACAGCGGATAAACAAACAAACTAACTAACTAACTGACTAACGTGTCAAGATTTCATTGACAGCGAACAATTATCAAAACGGAATAATAAAACAATGTACACTATAATGGGAAGTGGCACAGTATCGGAATTCCATACGGTAGGGGAACACCAGAAGCTTGCACCCGTTATTCAAATGGCATGGCGTTAATTAGTTCCACTGTTCTTAAAACTCAATTAAGGTTCAGTTAACTTATTTGAAGGGCAAACACAAATTTAGAAAAAGTGTGTGGATTTTATAAGATTTGCTGTAAGAACTTTGTGCGATGGGAATAAATGAAACTGGCCTCAGAGAACATTCAAATAGATCTTCTTCTGCATTGTACACACATTAAAACTGGTAAAACTGAAAGAACAAAAGTATAACCTTGGATTATCAATATTCAAAATAAGCGGGAGAAGCAATAACCATCAAGTAGCGATGACCAACACTTACCCGGAACGAACTAGTGACGAAGATCTACATGCTAATGAAAAATTTGCGGAACAGTCAAAATATTTTAAGTAAGAAATGTTCTGCGATCGTTGTTTTCAAACACATACCACATGCTAAGCTATATTGTTGAACGTTATTGTTTAGTTACTTGCTTCGCATGAGTCAATATTTATTGACATAATAAAACGATTTTGCAAACATATGAACACCTCATCAAATATAAATCAATCCCATCTTAGGTGACAGAATCCTTCTGGACAAATTCCGCTCCCCCCCCCCCCCATGTATTTATTAAGGCGGACAAAACCTTGCCCTTTGTTTCACCAGAGCGAACACATTTCGTTTTAGTTATCACTTCTTGTACGCACGAGTCTCTCAACAAATTTAATCAATTTAAGGTTCTCCTCAAGTATAAATAGTGTTAACGGTTTTGCGTTAACGCTAAGTTAGCTGCATACCATAGATAACGTGCAATGTATTGGTCATTAGTAGGAAGAACTGTAATGATACATATTACAAAGGTAACTAATGCATTTATATTTGAATTGCATTCATGCAAGATTTAATGTGTGTATTACACTTGTAGCCCAGAGTGTTTTGATTGATATTATATATTTAAGTTTACTTTTGTGAAAGTGCTTCATATCTTTGCACTAGCCATTATGACACTATAGCGCAACGCTTCGTCCGCTGTGCGATATATTTGCCGATGAAAACTTCCAAAACATTGAACCAACGGGAGGATTAACCCGTTCATTAAAATTCGCTTGGTTTGCCTTTGCTGCGTATTGCGCTGAGCCATTTAAGTCTAGCCCACCAGGTAGTTTGGTACATCCTCACGATGCGACATCCTTTACTGACATAATTGAAACGAGGAAGAAAAATCAAACAAATAGGATTAAATAGTACACATGACCGGCTTAGGACGAAACACAAACTTGCGTGTCTTAAAGGTATATACTCGATGACAGACACATTTTCTTCAACCCTTTTTCATTCCTTCACCGCGAACGGTTTTATTTTGCAGCGTCTGTTCTGCCCTTGTGGTTCGTCACCACAGCTTTTAAACATCAAACTTTACATCTTACAATTTTATTTCTCGCAAGATGACATCATATACAGATTTAATAAAGAAAAATGAAACATACTTTATTTTCTTCCCATAGTTTTTCACTACAGCATAGACTTATATAAATGAAAATAATAAAAATAGCCAGATTAGTCAGAGTTTGTTTTAAGTCTGAATGGTATTACCGCTCAGTAATATAAATTCGCTGTTTTATCCATACTATCCTCTTATTTGAATCTAAGACGAAAGCCCATATTTGCATAATACGTTATAGACATAGAAAATATCAAATCTACTTGTTCCTGTTCATTTAAGCAATTACTTATGTCATTTTTCCATTCTGTTTGATTCATGATTAACCACATCACCAAACCAAATAACTGTCACATAAAGTTAAATACAAGCGATAAAAATAGAAAAACACACCAAAAATGCATTATTAATAAACAAGTCAGAGTCACAATATAATACACTTAACAACGACTTTACCATATCAAGGTTACCGATGACACAAAACAGATCTTTAACACATATTTATAAACATTGGTCTCAAAGTAACCACCCATCATACGTCAATATTTCAGACACTTACAAAATATTTCACTTTACCAGCCAGCCAAAACATAAAATATTAACTGCACTCTAATGATCACATTTTAGACAAACATTATATTGAACATATGGAAGAGCACTTAGTTGATCCACGGTGTAAATATGACAAAATACGTTTAGGGGTACACAGCCTAGAGTATATCTTAATTTTATCAGATGCACTCAGCAAGAAGATTTGCACGTAATAGATGTCTATTGATATATGTCGTTATTGTTTCACCATTACACAAGCCCGAAGCCTGACTATTACTATAAGTACTTAATGGCACATAGTCTAAGCTATATATCAATTTTATCAAATGCACAAACCATTGAGACCTTCTGGGACAGTTCTTATAAGTTTATGTTGGTACATGGCATATTTTTTTCACTATTTCACAGACACAATGTTATATGTCAGCATCATCGGATGCACACAGATTTACGAACTCGAGTCTGTCCTCAATACTTATAAAAGCACGCTGTCTTGCCTTCACTTATAAGAGTACCTAAAACGAAATGAGACTCTACTTAATATTTGTGTACAATTGCAACTCTATTCCAATCATTTCCTAGCAACAGACTTTATTCTAAATACAAATAACAAACATCTGGTTGAAATACTGCACGTCTATTGCATTATGCCTGCAGCATTGCTGTCCACAGTCAGCCACACCAAAGTCCATGCTATGAATGACCAGTATTGACGAACCTCTCAATAAATCAGTGCTGATGACCAGTAAGGGCTATAAATAGTCTAAAACCAGTGTATCGACATAGGACACAAGATGCTTGGATACAAAGCAAACCATCAAAGTAAGATAACATTGTGTACATTTTTTTCCCGACGGATGTTACACTAAGCTTATCTAATTGGTTTGAATCATTGTGCAGTCTTTTTCTGAGGGGTGTCCTCAAAGTTTATCTACATGATATGAAACATTGTGCACAGTGTTTTTCTTAGGGGTGTTCACAAAGTTTACTTACATGGCATGAAACTTTGTGCACTGTCTTTTTCTGAGAGTGTTCAAAAAGTTTATTTTCATGGTATGAAACATTGTGTCCAGTTTTTTTTCTGAGGGGTGTTCACAAAGTTTATCTAGTTGGTATGAAACATTGTGCACAGTCTTGAGGGGTGTTCCACAAAGTTTATTTACACGGTATGAAACATTGTGCACAGTCTTTTTCTGAGGGGTATTCACAAAGCTTATCTACATGTTATGAAACAAACAAAATTAAGTTAATTTCTGACAATTTAGACGTATTTGATATCAGTTTTATAAATTTTCTCCTCAAATAACCTTATCGTTACATAGAAATACCCGATAATTGACAGTTTTTAAATTTGGAACGAGAGACCATTTAGAGTGCGTTTAGCAAGTTGCTCTGTCAATTGACGTAGTGTCCACAATTGTCTTAGCTTAGACAAACGTATGAGTTACTGGAATTATGTAAAATTCCCCAAAACAAGGGTAGGATAATGTTTTATGCATTTGATACGGGTAGGCTTTCGGATATAACCTTAAAATGCAAACTAATATTGTCGTGTTGCAAGAATGCAGTTTAAACCAGCAAAGTCACGGCGTTTGTTTGTAAGCAAAGGAAAGACCACATATCGAGTCAAATTGACAGTACAGGGTAAAGAGATTCCATTCCTTACAACAACCGTCTCAAGTGTCTCGGAAAATGGTTTGATTCATCTTCCATGGACAGATGCAGCAGCCAAGAATGAGCTCAGATACAAGCCGATCAATACTTGCATAGATTGCTGCCTAGACATGTCTGGTCATTGGCAGTGAATGGAATACCAGTCAGACTAGTGGAAAAGACGGAGAAGAACATCGACAAGCATCTAAAAAGATGGCTTGGCCTACCACCATCATTTATCAATATTGGGCTTTATGATCATACAACACAGCAGATGCGCATCAGCTGTATTACTGAAGAGTTCGTGTTTGCAAAGGCCAGATTTTGGTCACACAGTGTGATTTTAATGATGACAAGCTCAGCACTGCTGACATTCAAAACAGTAATTAAATGCTTTAGCAAAGTTGGAAAGAAACGAAACAAGACCGATGGTGTTTGATTGGACGAGAGAGTAGGCAACAGGAGGACAAAGCAATGTCAGCGAAAGCACTGCAAATGGAACCATAAGTGAATTGGACTAAGTTGAACGTAACGGAAAAAAACTCACACGGCAAGAGTTGTAGATATACGAACCATTTAAATTCATTTTTTCTTCTCCTACGTTCCATTAAGGAAATTGCGGATTTCGATCAATAGGATCATCGCGCCACATTCTGTCCAACCTCTTTTTCACAATGAGGATACCGCTAGTGCTCTGACCAAGTCTGACCAAGGAGTTTGGACAGGAAGAATTCATGACCTCACAAGACAAACTCCCACTTCACTAACTTTGTGCGCGAAGTAGAGAAGAGCTAATGCCAAACAAAAAGGTCCATGAAGCATCATGAAGGAGTCCAAATGTTTTGAGATGAAGGTGGATCTGTAAGAGCGCTTACAGTTCCCAGGAGAAATAGGCCGTACTTCTCCACAGCTCCCCCTCCACAACGCCCCCCCTACACCCCTCCCCCCCCCCCCCCCCGCCGACATTGTTATCTGTTGCAAGTGTCCAAAGGTGATACTGATTGAGTTAACTGTGCCTCGGGAAGAAATAATTGAGAAATTACTTGAACTATCAAGATTGAAACAAAAAGAACATGCGCAAAAATGCCGCGGGATGGGGTAGAAAAAAAGGATATACCCACTGGAAGTTGGGTGTCGGGGTTTTCAATCGCACTGGATATGGAAAATATTTGACCAATGGGGATAAAAGGGAAGTCTCGAAAGACTGCAGCCCATGCTTTTGTAAAAGCTGCCGAGAGAGCATCCAGTTAGCATACACATTCACATTACAGGTCAACAACATTACAAAAGAACTTTTGTACAGCACAAATGGATTCCAACCATCCTTTGTAGTATTATATAAAAAAGTTTCATACGCAAACATTTAATTACATTTACTGTAACGACGCCTAGCAGATAGAAATGAACGTTCCTAGGTCATATTTAGCATTGTTGCTCTGCATAATTCTATCACAAAACAAAATCCTATATGATCAACGATCTAAAACATTTACTACATTTCTTTCTAAATCGTTGTATGACTACAATCGCTTAGTAATTACTTTTCAGTTTATACGAGGTGTGTTCGTAAAGTTCGTGGACAACCTCATTGTTAAACCAATATTTAAATTACAATAATAAAAATATAGCATTTAATAGGATTTTTTTATATGTTTCAAGTACTTATATTTATTGGTGTACAATGGCCGACCGAGAAAATAACTGTCGTCATGGTAACGTTCCCTCTATTTTACTTGGAACAACAAAGCAACTGTCTCTCAAGTTTCTGAAATATTTTGCTCAAATAACGTCGGAAACGCGCAAAAAGTTAACAGCAATGATTCTTGACGTCATTGTTGTGAATTTTGACGTCGTTTCTTTAGTTGCTTAGCCGTTATTCCGGAAACGCATATCAAACAACTCGACAGGCTACAACATTTAAAATTGAGCACCGTTGCGTCATCAAGTTCTGCGTAAATGCAAATAAGACGCCAACAGATACGCTTAAGTTCATGCAGAAAGGAGACTCTAATGTTTCGAGAAGTCTTGTGTTTGGCTGGCGCAAGAAGTTCAGAGATGTATTGGACGACGTCAGCGACAGACCGCGCACCGGGCGACCTGGGCGAAGCGAACAAGAGGTCACGAAGATTCGCGATGTCATAAGTGAAGACAGACGAAGATCGGTACGCGATATCAGTGATTTGACGGGAATATGCGTTACTGTTGTATAACGAACATTAACAGAAAACTTAAACATGAGCAAGGTGTGTGCTTGCTGGGTTCCAATAGACTACTTCAACAAGACCAGAAAACATCGCGTGTAAGGCTCTCCAGATCTTTTCTCGACCGCAACGACCGCGAAGGAGACCAGTTTCTGCACCGGATTGTTGCGAGGGACGAAACGTGGCTGTACCTATACGAGCCTGAATCCAAGTAGTAGTCCATGGTCTGGAAGCATCCAGTATCTCCATCACCTAAGAAAGCGAGAACCTGCAAGTCATCCGGGAAGTTCATATTTATGTTCTTCATGAATGCGCACGGACTGATCTTGCGGTATTGAAAATCGTATGTTTTTATTTTTAAACAAACATTTTAAATACTGTATAAATTAAATTATAACAGTTTATTACGTTTAATCGTAGTTTAAAATACCTGTTACATGTACACACACACAAATAGACAAAAATCAAAAATGTTTTATCTATTCAAAATGAGAATGTTTTCCATTTTTCAGGTTATTCGTCGCGACCTCACAAAGGCCCTAAGGCGAAAACGTTCCGGCATGGAAATTGAGGAAATAATCTACTACCATGACAACGCCCCATCCCATCGAGCAACTGACACACTGGAGACGATTGACTTCCTCGGCATCGAGCGACTTAAAAGAACTACAACAAAAACAGAAATATATGTGTTCCAAACCGTTTTCCCTTAAAAAGACAACTCTAACCGTTTACAATACCGTTTTATCGTTTCACAAAACGAAAAAAGAAAAAACCTTAGAGCCTGGACATTGCTCCGATGGATTTCGCGCTCTATCCGCGTTTGTAGATCGAGCTTCGTGGCAAGCGTCTCGAGGATTTGCATCATCTTCGAATGTCAGTGCGCACAGTTCTTGGTGGTTACGACGAAGCCTGGTTCAGGGACACTTTCAGCGAGTGGGTTGCACGACACCGGAAATGCGTTGACTCTGACGGTGAGTATTTTGAGAAAATGTGACGTTGACGTCAAGTGCGAGACAAAAATGACGTTAATCTACCGCATATGTGCGTAAGTTGTTGTACTAGTTTTATTGTAACTTAACTATTGTTGAATGCATTTTTGTACAATTTTACATGTGGGTACAAGATGCTTCGCCGATATTAACGATATAAAATGTTTTGAAATCGGATAAAAATTAGCTTGCTTTTCTTACTTGTTCACGAACTTAACGAACACACCTCGTATATCTGTGAAGTGATCTCATAAAAACAGTTAAATGTCACGGAAAATAACTCATGCGAACAAATAGTTGTGACTGTCATTGTTCAGGTAATTTCATTCAATGTCGCATCATGTATCTCTAAACTGTGTTGTTTGAATATCGACAGTCAGTTTTCGACATAATGAAAAAACGATTTAAAGACACCACATCAACTTCGCCAGTAATATTATATATCCACAATGATTAGTACCAGTGTAAATATACATGTACCACTTACATTATATTGAAAAGAAAATGCTCAGCTGGGTGTTTACATATAATCCTAAGTAACTGGCTAATACGGATTTTAAGTTACGTCTATTTATAAACATTTATTGTTTTTGCGATTTGTTATCAACTTTATTTTTGTGGTAAAAGCTCTATATAACGTGTATTTGTTTTAATTTAACTTCCATATTTAGAATTACTTAATTTGATTTAAATCAATGTTGTGATCATATTGGCGACGCTGAATTAACGTTAGCAAAAGGCATCATCGCTTTTTCTTTTTGTGTGTTATGTCTCGTCTCTGTGTTTTTTGTCACATTTACATTTACCTTGTCTGCCTTGGTCTGCAGGTAGATAAAATTTAAATATCTGTGAAAATTTTGATAGGACCTTTTCTTATTTACTTAAAACAAACATGCATCTTAATGTACTTCTGTACTACACTCAATGAATAAAAACACAAGGGAAAAGTTATAAAATAACGATGAAGGTACGGAAATTGAGATTTATAATATCAATCATTGATTTTACCAATTTTTCCACACATGATATTGTAGGCATTGTCAATAAATGTCAATTAAAATAATGACTAAAACCTTCTTACGTAGTAACCACTTTTATACTAATGAAATAAATATCAAGTGGAACATATGCATATTGACAAGTTTTAAGGATGATAAATCATGATCACACATTTTCTTTAAATGGCACACACTCTGAAATAAAATAGTGCGAAACTTTAAGTTTTATTTGGAAAGATTTTTCCTGACGTGCTGGCGGATATGTAAAGCTTTTATTTTTTAATATTAATAAATATGTAGTAAGTTAATAAACATACTTGTTTTATTTATTAAAAGTAATATTAGTATATGTCAACCTAATTGATAAAATATATAGGTAAATAAGAAAAGGTCCTATCAAAATTTTCACAGATATTTAAATTTTATCTACCTGCAGCCCAAGGCAGACAAGGTAAATGTAAATGTGACAAAAAACACAGAGACGAGACATAACACACAAAAAGAAATAGTATAGTATGCATATAAAATGGATACATAATTTGTGAAAAATGCGTTTTTGTCATATTCGAATACAACAAAAAATAATGAACCCCGTATAAAAGATAAAGAAAAACATTTTTTTACTAGAGAGGATTATCATTTAATTTAAACACTATTTTTGTTTCTGTTTAAAAAAATCAAACAATAGAAACTGTTATCTTATCAAAAGATTTTGGAACGTAGGAAATACAAAAGATAATTCATCAATTAATTCCTACCGTAAATATAAATTTTCTAAGATGAATTTGTTTATCGTGATTGTTTTAAGACGAGCTTTTGCGATGTCAAAGAGTAAGAAGAGACTAATATAATATAACGGCAATAATAATTAGAATGTATCTACATAATAGCTTTATCCGGTTGACACAGTATGATGTAAATGGTTAGTGTGGTGGATGGGTCTACCCGCCCGGAGACATCCTTTTGCCGCAGCTGCTTTAGAGAAGGTCTCTGTTAGAGAGTATTTAGTTATTTCCTGCTGGCCAATGTGTAACTTTATAATTGTTTCAGATTCTAGACTTTTTACACTCTGAAGCCATGTATACAATGGTTGCATTAATTGGTTTATGGCAATACTACGGTGATATCCCGGCATAGTGTAATCAAGGATAACAAGGGTTGTTGCTCTAGAATTCCAGTTTTACTATTTAACACCCATATTTCATTACTTTAAAACACAGATTAAACCGGATAAAAACTCTGTGTTATATATAAACATTCAAATACTGCGAAATTTTGCATGCAAACCCAATTCTCAGGTGATAAGATGACAAGCTGTATGGAAGTCGATTACATATGGCAGTCGCTTTTAGTGACTGGGCTCATAAACAGGTAAATACAGTTGGAAGTACGTTTTTTTTAAATGGTAGTGAGTCATACCTTTGGCGCCCATTTTGTCGAGAAAGGGTAAATGATATACCTTGCTATGAGGTAGTCATTTTGTCATGACGAATTCATATGTCCTTTACCGTAATAATTTTTTTTGGCGATAAGTAGAATAATTGTTTTTCTGCACTTTTAATGACTTCGACATATTTTAGAGACTATATGTTGATTTAAATTACTAAACAGGTATTTAAGTTCCATGTATAAATATTAAAGTAATGTCTTTGTGGTCCTTGCAAACAACCAGACCAAATTATCAAGTGAAGAATAAAAGAATGCCATCCCGTTGTAAGAATGGAAGAAATAAAGAAAACGGATTTATTTAGTTATAAAATTTTAAAAAATAGGAAAAATAATGTTTTTTACATTGTTGCATTACGCGATACAGTTTCAAAGGCGGCGACAAAAACAAAAATTAATCTTTAAGCTAAATAAGTTTAGGCAACATCGAAAACACCTGGTACCATAATTTAAACACACATTTGCAAATTAAAGCATCATGCTGAAACATTTTATTTGTTATTAAGTGGTAATATGAATGTAATATTTTATTCAGGTTACACCTCCGTTCACATAATATATATTTATATATATTTGTTTAATTTGCCTTACTTACATTTTCTTAGTGAAGATGTTTACTTTTGTAGATGGCTATCTATTGAATACTTCGTTACTTTATTTTAAAGATGCATAATAAAATGTTTTAATTAATTAATTTGAAATGTTCCAACAAATGTTCAAGGTACAGTATAAATGTTAAAAAAATCATTACATGTACAAAAGAAAAAAACATCATATGAACGCTGGTAGTGTGATGCATGCTGCTCGTTGTTATAATCGAATTATCTTCCGTCCTTTTATCACAAGAATGGTGCTTGACAATAGTGAAGTTTTGAATGTTATTTGTATATTTATTCTTTTTTTGTGCAACTTGCGTGTTTCAAGTAATTGTATTGAAATTATTCTGGTTTGTTTTAACATTGCTGATATTCTTTGCTAATTATAGCTACATTTCTACGGTGCTCAGGTGAGCAATTTTTGGCTATCATAGCAATTTTGTAAATTATGCTATCTCTTATGATCTCAACTCAAGTTTTCTTCCGTATACGTGTATTCTTCTGTCGTTGTTTTCAATACTAGGATAAAATAAATCTTGTAAGTTAGCCGCAGTGGTTTTGTCTTTCCCATCTTCTTTTGGATAGGATTAAAAATAGTTTTGTTTTGATGTATTTTGAAGCCACACACTTATAGTCATTGTAGCGATGATCAGCTTTACATACGACCCGCCCGCGCCCATAAAAACACGGAAAGAAACGCGCCGGCGTTGAACCATCAAAGCAACGAATGTCAGCAAAAAGACAACATTGTATAAGCAAATATCAGTTGTATAATGGTAGTATCCCGAGCATTACCAATTAAGGCAAGCTAAAATGATATATATATATATATATATATATATATATATATATATATATATATATATATATATATATATATATATATATATATATATATATATATATATATATATATATATATATATATATATATACATATATATTTAAGCTACAAAGTGGAATTTTAATATCTGAAAAAGTAAACCATGTGACTTTAATTATGTAAAAACAGATAGGTGCCTTTTTCAAGTGATATGTGATCTGACCCTGTTATCTGTGAGGACCGCAATGTAAAGAAACGTGTCATATCGTGACTTGTGACACTGGATAACAATCGAGATTAACATTTAATGTATGTGACCTCACGACTCTTGTATACATCGATATTTCCTTATCACTATAACACATCAATACCCATGGTAACAATTACGTAAAAGCAATATGCTGAATGTTGTTACCATCGTCCACGTCAAAGAGACGTTAATCTTGCATCTCACACTATATTTTAAAGGGATATGGAGAAAAAAATAACAATAAATACATGAAATTATAATAAGTTAACATTTACAAAAAACACAACATTTTTATAATATAACATAAACCATTTTACAAAATAAAATTTTGAAAAAAAAATGCATGATACAATTAAATATATATATATATATCGAAAGATGGATAAGAACCTGGGTTTTCTGATTAGCTGTAGAACACTAAATCTATTACATCATTTATCGTTACTGTCAATGTGTTTTTATTTACCTGTTGAAAAACACAAATGACTGTCTGCAGAATTCCGAGTCTTTATTAATGATGCATGTACGTGTACTAAGCGAGCTTTGGTTATAAACACCATTGATATGTTTATGTTTCTTTCAAGGGCTTGTTGTTTGTTCTTTGATGTATTAATATGTGTTAAATGTATAGCGCAATTTGCTTTTAAAAAACACAATATCGCTAATTCGGAGCAGGTTCATTTAAAGCCTTAAACGCGTAATGTTTTTCCTACAATAAATGCCAAATTGATGGGATCTACATTTAAAAGTTTAAATGAAGATGTTTTAGAAAAGTTTAAGCAGATGTTATACATTAACATTAAAATAATAATTTTTATTTGGGCACCTAGGTTTAATTATGCTCGCACACTGATACTTCCTAATCAGATTGCATAGACATGCCTTACATCAAGGCTTTGCTTTTGACGCTTATATTGAATCCTACATCGGTCTTTATACTTTATGATATATACATAGAGCATAAACAGTTGTTGTTGTTTTTTCAAAGAAGTACATGAAGAGACATTTACAAACAGAATGACCATTAAAATCTTGCTGATATAAGAATGATATCAGATTTTTGTCTATATTTACCATCAATCTTCTGGAGATCAAATTATTTTAACAGCGTTTGATTGAAGAATTAACAATTATCGTCAAGCTTAATACAATTTATCAATTACGAAACAGGCTTTCAGTAAATCTGACAAAACATTTTGTCAAATGAGAAGTGGTTGACTTTGAACAGTTAAAAATGTTTGACACAATTGGATAATATATCAGCCCTGCTTTTGTAATTTTCCATTTAAGTAGACAAAGAGAGTACACAGGAAATAAAATATATTCTATATGCTTTTTAAACACAAATTGTTGGTGTAAGAGGATATCTTCCTTGTCAGCCATTAACGTCCTGCTTGAGGTAAACTTTTAAACTGTTTCTCCATTTGAAAGCCTATCGACAACATTTAAACGTTTCATACGTTTAATAGGCTGGCTGTTTAAAAGTCATGGCTTTGAAGAAGAATAAAAAATAATATGAATTTAGCACGCTCATTAGCACTGTCTTTTTAATTTATTTTTTAAAGGAAAATATATTTAGCGTGTTAAAATGTTTTGCATGGTTACTATATCCATGTTGTTTATGTTTCTTCTGGGATCTGGACAATCATACGAGCTGCCCGGGCCAGGTAAGGCAAGGCGGTGCTATTTATATATTTGTTGTGTTTGTTTTTTCTGATAATTAACCATTTAGTTATCATGACGATGTTGAATTTTATGTTTTATCTTCAGCAGCACCAGTAATACAATCAACATCAAACATCACGATAATTTTTTCAATCATTACAAACTGCCTTTTCTCTGATTTGTGCATTAAAACTATAAATTAATTTCCATTAATGTCAGCATCAATATTACATAAACGGCACTATAACAATAGCAGGAATTCGCGATAAGTATTGTCATCCTCCCAGTGATCATACATCATAAAATCAATTTTACCTATATCGTTACCTTTTTCTTCATTACTTTCGACATTATAGTAATATCTATCATATAATGGCATAAGTAACAATACCGAAAGTACTATGATGTATTATATATATATATTGTAGGAATTCTCCGGTCACTTAAGAAGACTGTTACCGGCAGTTCCCAACACCCAGAAACCGACAGGTTCGCTCTTTCCTTCGCCGTAGACGGCAGCACGAGCAGGGACTCTAGCTATTGCAGATGTTGCGCAAACACTAGGATACAGGACAATCCGTGGATCCAGATAGACCTCGGCAGACTGTACAGGGTAGAAACAGTCGAGGTCATCGGCAGGACAGACTATAATGGTAATTTTATTCAATTTTTAGTATTTACAAAAAAATGTGTAAAAACAGTGACAATATTTTGCCAAAAAAGTAATATTTTGTATTTTAAGTTAACAAATGAATAGATCATTAAAAAGAACGAAATAAAATATAAAACAGTGAAAACGCTGAAAATTATAACGCAGAGGATACATTTAAACCTAGCAAAACAAAAGGCATAACAAATATATCTTATAAAGCTGTACAGTCGGTTGTTCAATTTATCCGACTAATGTCGAGTTCCAATGGAAATGTCGGCTGATTTCACGTCTTATGACCGTTTTCAAATGGGCAATGGCTGGGCTCTTGAAATGGGCATTTTACCGAACATTTAAATTGAGTAAATATTATCGAGCATGTAAGTACATGTACCTGTTTTGAGAGTGTTATAATTATGTCTGAACTTTAATAAAGGTACTAAAAGAGCATATTCCAGTGACTAGGTGATTTAACTTAAAAATGTATGTGTTCCTGTCTCTAGTAAATTGTAATATTTAAATACCTGGATATATTTTTTGCACGTAGATCATTACCCCATTACATATTATACTGAAAATATTTAATACATACATTTCATAATTATTCATAGATTACTATGCACGAACTATGTTGGTATTTGCACGGATGAATTCCCTGTTTTGTATAAAAAGGAACGTTGCGCTATCTAATACAATTAGAATTTGATAATCCCTTGTTGCTATGTATATGGATTATACTAAGTATAGAAAATATATTGTTCTATTATTCCTTTTAACTATTGTCAACGCGTCAGCCTACCACATGCATATACAAAGTATGTATTTTATGAAATAAGATAAAAATGGCCTAAAATGCCTGGGCATTATGATATAAAATAAAATATAAAAAATATGAAATTAATAACATTTATTAGATAAAGTATGCGAAAATGTAAAATTGAATCGTGTGATTTTATAAGCAAAAAGAGTGAACGACGGGTCTCTTAAATGTTTACACAAACAGCGACTATCTACTATTATAATTTGCATAAATAGTTTGACTTATTATAATTAGTTATAAGCTGTTTCATATAAATATATTGTTTATTCACAAACGTCAACGCTAAACTTGAATGTAAAAACTAAAAGACTAAATTACTAACTTGAGAAACAACTGATTGTAAAAGATGAACTTAAATCAGCGTATCAAAAATCTGGAAGTTTTTATAATGTGGTATTAAAAGCTGTTTTTATTATTATAAAAAATATCATATTTTGTGGGTACAAGATTCCTTGTTTGACTGACCTCTTTATTCGTATCTTTCTACAACCTTAAGAGGTTTAGTTTACAGAAGGGGCTCTAATACTGATGTGAATCCAATGAGCACAATCTTCGACTAAAATCTTACCATTTTCCATTTGCTGGAGGGCTATTTTTAGAACTGAAAATATTATCTACTTACGCCAAATTTCTTTTATAATTTTAATTTGTTGAATGTGTTACTTCTGAGGTGTGTTCTCTTATTTTATTGGTGAAGAAAGAACAACCAGTAGGGTTCGTTTATTCACTTTAAATTGTTTATTGTGTCACATTTAATGTTAAACATTGCTCGTGACCTGAAATACAAATTGCAAATACATTAAATTACATTTTGATATAATACTAATTAAAATATGTATTAGGTTATGGAAATACAGTCTAATAGCCGACTCATATAATAAACATATGAAATATACACATGTTGTTTAAATATGAAAAATTTCAGTGAAAAGTGTTTAATACATTATCAAAAGATTGCAAATATATTTTCACTTACAACAATTACAAAATACACATTTCTCTTTCGCACTCACCAGTATAAGGCACTGTCACTCACTTATTGTGATGTTATGGCAGACAACTGCTACAGATGACTTCTGAAATGTAACCGTGCAATAAAGATGAGGATGTGAAAAGAAAATGCAGGTGCTCTAAATCATAATCGGCATTTACAAATGCAACTCAAACATTTAGAATGAGCAATGGATAATTAGCATAGAACTAATTCGACATTAAAATCAAATGACAATGATCAATTCATGACCGCGATTTGAACTATGTAAGAATAAATATTGATAAAACCGAACATACCACATATTACAGTAATCTGCCAGTAGTTATTTTCTTCCTCTCATTAGAACAGTTCTAATGTACTCCAAATTTACTTTAAAATACCCAAGGAATATGTTGGCCAGCTTTGCTGACGATAGAAGGCATAATTGCCTGATTTGTTTGTGTGTATTGCCATTTCTCCCAGTATAGCGTCATTGTTCTTTCATATCACAGTAGTAGAAATGGCTGTAGTAGTAGTTATAGAAGTAGCAGTAAAAGTAGAAATAGTTGTAGTTGATGTTGTTGTTGTAGTTGTAGTGGTAGTAGTAGTAGTAGTAGTTGTAGTAGTAGTAGTAGTAGTAGTAGTAGAAATAGTAGTAGTAGTAGTAGTAGTAATAGACTAGTAGTAGTTGTTGTTGTTGTTATTGTTGTTGTGATATTAGTAGTAATAGTAGTAGTAGACTAGTAGTAGTAGAGGTAGTTGTTGTTGTTGTAGCAGTAGTAGTAGTAGTATAGTAGTAGTAGTAGTAGTAGTAGTAGTAGTAGTAGTAGTAGTAGTAGTAGTAGTAGACTAAGTATTACATGTAGTGTTTGCACTATAAAGTTTTACTGTGTTGATGCTGTTGAATAAACATGCAAAAACTACTCATAAATTTTGTTTTCACTCAGATCCTTTCAACATGGTCATTTTCGTGAGTACAACGAACACCAGCTGGCAAGGCAATACACCTACTCAACCGACACTTCCTGATGAACCAGAACAATACCACAACGTCACTTTCAGCTACCCGGTGATTGGTCAGTTTGTGACGCTCCAGTTAAACGGAAGTGTTGGTCTGTGTGTGTGCGAAGTAAATATCTACAGCAAAGGTAAGTTATGACAACTGGTAAATTTGAGCTCAAAATTTTACTAATGTATTTGACAAGAGCAATGCGGTTTATGATAATTAGGCGTTACCTTTACTGTTCACATTAAACGTTAAGTGCTTTGGACTGTATATATTTACACTTCTGTAAAAACATTTCTGTTAAATGTGCTATATCCACGAAATACTTAATAATTTACTTCATTATTAATTAAAAATCTTCTATTTTCGTAAGGTCACTTTCGGTAAGGATAGATAAAACAGCCTTTTTGCACGTGACAACATTCTGGGATGTCGCCAACATTTAAGCTTCGAACTAAAAGTGTGGGAAATAATTTGAATAGTACTGATTTGACTAACGAAGGCTATTATAAAGGAGTGGGGATGTAACATCGCATATAAATATGAAAGGTCTGAAGTATATTTCTTCTTCTGATACTTTTTTCGAGGGCGTTCCAAAACAACCGCACTTTATTTTGTATTAAAAGGCTAAGAGGAAACAGGTACATTTACGTCTGTTTCGGTAAAAGCGTTTAAACGACCTTGACCTTGAGTATGGTAGGTGAAACTCGAAGAAATGATGAAGCTGAAATACATGTAGTTAAAATAAATCAAAGTCATATTTTTTTGTGTATACATATTTAAACATACACATTGTTATTTTTTATTGATTTTTACCATTGCTTAATATCGATGATATAAATTCTTCGATTGTAGTTGACCAAGAGAAGATTTAAGTGACATACACATGTAAAAGTGACAAATTAATTAACATTATAGCTTTACCAAATTATTCTAATTTGTGATTTTTTTTTCAACTTGTGTGCTTTTTACAGCGAAATATATATTAAATGCTTAATTGATGGTGCAGATAATGTTAGTAGTGAGGGCAAAAAAGCCTTAAATGATAAAGGAATATTATGGTTTTATTTTAAATACAAGACTGCAGTAACGGTACGTACGGGCTCTACTGCAATGAGACATGTGGACAGTGTCAAGACAGGGAGACGTGTGATTTCGTGACCGGAAGATGTACACGTTGTCTCCCAGGATACCAACTTCCGCTGTGTACTGAAGGTATGGTTAGAAGAGTTAGGTACAGATAATACTTATCCGAAACCCATAACATCCAATATTTTTATTCATCCAGTTTATGCCGTGAATTGACTGATCAACGGCCTAGCAAAATGCAAAGTAAAAGTATGAACAAACTCTTTCTTGGGACACGGACAAGCCGCTCTGGATCATAAAAGTGCCTCTTCTGGATTGGAATGTTTTATTGGACAATAGTGTAGCAGCCAGTAACAAAAAATCACAGATGGGATAAGAACCGTGTATGCCGTACTTGAAATTGTAGCAGACAATTATAAATAGAACAGCAGACATTTAAAGAAATTCTCAGTTGTTTTGCGATGTCTTACGACACATTTGAAAACCAGTTTGTCGGTGTTAACAATGCAGCTTACAATAAAAATGCAGAAAACATTAATAAAATGAGCCAAAAGTGCAAGTAGATGAAGTAACAAATTATATTTCTAAAAATATATGCGGCGTTGGTGAGATTTTCATTAACATAACTTGTTGATCCCATTTTAAGAAAATAGGACCTGATTCCGCCGCTTAACTTTACATGACGGACTACCGTTCACATGGTGCTTCATTTCCGTTTTCAATCATAATTGAAAAGTGAAAATTGGACTTGAATAATTTGCCTGATCAATGGAGAATGCCAAGGAAACATGACTAATGACAATGAACAAGAGCAGCCACATAGTATCACTTACCACCAGAAGCATTGCCATGTCGATCGGTGTAGTTTTTATCAATTTTGACAGTTTTATATAAAGAAGACCAATAAATCAATTAATCATTTTATTTAAAATTCGGCTTGATTTCTTAATTTATTTTTTATTATTTTGTCACTTCTCACATTTTCATTGAGGCAAGTGCCTCGGTGTGCCTTAGCGGGGCTACAGAAGAGGACATTCAAATATAAATAAGGGACAACTAATTGGTACAACTTCCTCCGCCAGCAATAAACATATCATCTTAGTCATCTGAAGAATAAAGCAATTCTGCAACTTATGTTCTGCTTATAATGTTGTTCCATTATTATTCATATTAAATCCATATGAAAAAATGTGCTTTTTATTTTACTTTTAAAAGTTAAAGGTCGAATCTACATGTTCATCGTATTTAAAAAAAAATAACAACGATAATTACGATTAAACTTACTGAATGTTAGAATGTGGCAGCAGTAAATAATCTGTTTTAATATAATTACTGTTTTATAGATTGTGACATTTTAAGGCTAGGTATCCTGTAAATACTATTTTAAGATTCCGAACGGTCTTTACAAAGCGTATTGGAAACGTCACTTGACGATTGTTACGAAATTCCCCGCATATAGCTTACTCGGACTGTCACTAATGTCAGCCATTTTGTTGTTCATCTGTAAAGTGAAAGTCACGTCACCATTTGGTGTAAGATTGAGCAGCGGTAAAATAGCCGCGGTGATTCCTTTAGGTATTTTGTTAACAATCGAAAAAAGACTTTTAAAACCAGTGAAGGATGTAATGGTGAGCTTTATAGTCAGGATACATGCGTCCACTACTATTTTCACGAATTGAATTATCCATGGAACTCAAATACGATACTCGGCCGTTAATGCTTGTTGGATAAAACATGCTTTGTTTATGGGTGCATATTCTACGAATATCAAAACCACATTATGTAGTATGTTCGGTGAGGTTGTTCGGAGTTATTTTCCATTAACACAGTATACTTGATAACGAAACGCTCAGTAACAAGGTGATGCCAGAACATTTATAGATTTTTTTATTTGCAAAAGATAATCCCTTTAAGTTTGCTCATGTACGAATTTAAGATAAAAAAAATGTCTCTTACTTCAGAAAAGTGTGGTGATTGTATTTGAAACATTGCATAGCTGTGTTCTTCAAATCCAGCACCACGACATAAGTATTCGTCTTTCAATAAGCTACAGCAATCGAATACTCTTGTCTAACCTACAATGAGCCTTGTCGTCTTATTTCATTGTCAATCTTCGTTCTGAAATAAAAAATACGTTTACAAATTTACAGCAGATGAGGAAATTTCTCGGGTCGTCCTGGAAAAAGGGCTTATGTCGCGGTACATGTAATTGGTTCCATGTAATTACAAAAAAGTTTTAGAAAGAAAACCCTAATTAAGGTGTACTAAATCTTAAGCATGGTGCATTACTTTCTCTGCATTTAAGAATCAGCGCATTTTCCATTTCATTTATGCCATATATGACCTGCTTTATTTAGGGATATTGAGTTTTGTTTAGAACGATGTCGCGGAATGCTGGCTTGAAGTAATAACTTGGCCATTTTTAAGTTTGAAGACAATGTTGGGTTTTTATCGTTTAACCGTTTTCTTAAATTAGTAATGTATATACCTTAATTTTACACAACTTGTTTAACACGGCACCTTCACAAAAAATGAGAAAAATCAGGTCATTTTTGAGTGAATTATTTTATTCATTTCAGAATTATATAGCACAATTTCAAGTGTATGATTCTGCTGTCTTTGTGGTATAATAATTTGTCCGTCATATTTGTACAGAATGTATGCCTGGAACATTTGGACCGGACTGTTCCTCCCTCTGTCATTGTAAAGACAACACGACTTGTGACAACGTGAATGGTTCATGTCCCGACAACAAGTGTGATGTGGGTTGGCAGGGATCTAACTGCTCATTAGGTATTATTTGCTGTATTTCTTTTTGTTTAAACTCTGTGATCATCCGAGGCAAACATATCGATAGAAATAAGCAAATGTATAATAAACCATTATTTTACTGTTACATTTTAAAGTCTAAATTTTTATGAAATTATCTTGAGTGATACAATATAAAAAGCTTTCTACGAAACTATTTTACTACAAAGTTATAATTTACGATTGTTATTAACACTATTTCATATTTATATATAAACGTGTGTTTCTTAAAACAGTTCAAACAGATATAACCCTTCTGACAGATAAACACTTTTTACATGTCGAGAAATAAAATAGTGCATTAGGTCAGGGTTTGATCTTTGGATTATTACGATCGCCGTTTCTGGGAAGATCTCACCTTTTCTCGATCCATATTCCATGAATATTAATTTCTATACGAGTAGAAAAAATCCAAAGAAACGCTGTTATATGGACTCTCTAACATGTACATCATCATTTGTTAAGGAAATGCGATTCAAATGCGGATACTCGAGGATATTCCAAAAATATGCAATGGCGACTCACTACAAGTTCTAAACAATAAACTGTTTAATTCCTAGGCTACTTAACAAGTTCATAACAAGCACTTTAATATAAAAAGGTCGAAGCAATGACGTAATAATTACCAATAAGAAGAAGAAGCAGTACTGTCTGGTTATGCTCTATTTACTCCCGCCTGGTTTTCCTTATAATAAGCCTTACTGACTTTCATCAGGTAGATTATCGCCTTTTCCTTCATAGCAACAAGACATCAACTACATCTAAGTTCGTTCTTCCAGAAGTCGGACATAAACCTTGCCCAGTGAAGAGAAAAACATGAATGGGTGATGACACATATTTTTCTGAAGTTGTATAATCAAAGATAACATAAGTGCTTACTGACGAACAATTTTGTCAATTATGTCATTTGACTCAAGCCAAGTTAAGCTTACCACTGATGTGAAGAATATGTGAATAATTTTACATACTCTCACACTTCAGTTAAAGGCGATTTTGATCACCATCTCGACTGTTAGACATTACAAGTTGGGACAAAATTGCTCTAATTGTTCCTCCTTTTCCTAATCTATAAATAAGCACAATATGAATTTCTAACAAAAATATGGGGTGGGACGTCAGTTTTCTTAAATGTATGGCTCGCTGTAGTGAAGTCTTTGGAATTGCTGATTTGTATCTCCTATGCCCCTCATTACATGTATTTGAGTCCTTGTTTTGGCGAAAACTTTCATGTGCGGAGGTTTTTCACCTAACCTGTTGTGCGCTCATGCTTATAACAGGCGAAAGTCCGGAGTCATCCTTAGCAATTAAGTAGCTGGACTTCGCCAATATGATAAAATACTATGTCGGTGCGAAGTTACAAAAAAGCAACTACAAAAAAGCTAAAACATACATGTAGGACATAAAAGTATGTAGTATTTCGCGGGAACGTTTCAACTAAGAATAATTCACTTGGTTGATTGAAAACGTATATTGGTCTAAATATCGGACCACCTTTAAGGTAATCGTAATTCATAATCAAACCATACACTTAAACTATGTGTAGATGATATTCTAAGTCATTTTTGACGAACGTTAGGTAAGGTGTAGTGTTTTAGTAATGAAATGAAGATAATGCTTTTTATTTCTCCTAATTGGAGAACATTTAAAATTTGTAACAAAAAACAGCTTCATTTCTATGCTAAAAGTAATAACCTGTTGTATTTAAAAATGTGTTTTATATAAAAAGACCTATACAAACGTTTCTGTGTTATACATTAGTAATTGCATTCCCGTAATTGTATTAAGATTGACCAGAGTCATTAGTCTTTTCTGAAACTGTTTTTCTCTATTTTGTAAAATTGCAAGTAATTCTTAAATTTGTTTCTGCGTAATTTTGGCAAGATTTATTATCATGCATAGAACCAATTTAATATTTGCATTTATTGTCAGAGTAAGATATTAAAGCTAAAAAAGTATTCACTACTTTTGGTTTAACATTTCTGTAAATCCTCTAAAGCCGCATATAGAAAAATGATATAGTCCACATTATTTACAGTTCATTTGTGTTGTGTTGTTTTGTTGTTTTTCCATTTTGAGCATGCTTTGCCCTTTTAAAAAAACAATGTCCATGATTATTCCCTCTAGTATTGCTTGTTATGAACAGTCCAAGTACAAGAGTTTGCCAAAATAATACAAATAGCAAAGGTTTGCGCCTACCCCCACCCCTCGCCTGAAGTGCAGTAAGTCTGAAAATAATGTACTAATAGTAATGACTGGAATGACTATTGTCTAACCATCACTAATCTTTCAGGCACTGGAAACTACTGTGCGTATGTCGCTGTAATTCGTCGTAGGTAGGATTGTGAGCAGGCTTATAAACTTTCCTTTGATTTAAGACGGCTGTACATAATTACCTTCGTAGGTGAGATGTTCGACATTTTAAATAAAGCAGAATACTAACCGTTATGAGACGTTTTTCCAGATCGAAACTAACTGGACACAATCGCTCATGGGATTTGCGTTTAAAACTTCAATGCATATTCAAATTGAAATATGTACTCTGTTCAAATTATATTGTCTGCATAAAGTCAATATAAGAACGTCAGTACATTTGTGCTTATCTATTTACTTTGGTCGTAAATATATATCTTTTAAAAACGGGCATATTAAATAGAATAAATATTATATATTTCATATGTTGTACATGAGATCATTGCCAATGTTACGTTTACTTTAACAACTACGGCATAATACTAACGGTTTAGAAAATATATAAAATGCTTTAATTATCACCATTGATTAAACAACGACAAGACCGAAATCTGTCTGGAATTATGTAACATGTATATATGTTGCATCTTGAGAGCATTTCATAATTTTTGTTCTAGACGCACTCATCTCACTCAATGCTAACGTCACTGCAAGTTCCACAAACCCGCATAGCAAGTTCGCTCTGTCCCGTGCCGTGGACGGCAGCACAAGTATGAACTCAACTGCCTGTAAGTGTTGTGCTGCTACGAAACCAGAGAACCAGCCTTGGATACAGATAAACCTTGGCAGACTGTACAGGGTGGCAACAGTCAAGGTCGTCAGCAGGACAGATTGGCAAGATGGTGGTGAGACGAGTTCATTGACTATATTTATAACAATGATTACATGTGTATACATTATTCACAAACGTGAGTCATTGACACTTTATGGTCGAATGGACTTTGTACTTTATGCAGAAATATATATATATAAGGATAAAAAACACAATTTTATAGGTTTTTGGAAAACATAATCTTGCTTTAAGCATACACTGTTTTATTTTCTTCATTTCTTCTACATCTCGCGCTCCACGTTTTTTACGAGATTTCAAGACTTGACATAATTCTCAGGAAAGCATTGTTGCATATCAACACAACAATCAGCAATGTTAAAATACAGCAATCGTAAAAACAATTTGTTAGGCGCTCTAACAATTGTAAAGTTTTAAAAAGTGTTCACTCTGTCTCTTCAAACGTCATTTTAATCCTCATGCAAAATTCATTGGGAATATTTTCTTTTAATAGACAAGATCAATCAAGAAAGCTAAGTAATATGTTTGTTGTAAAACGTATGGAAAATCTTTTTATTTACAACATCTAACATATTTGTCGAAAAAGTGAATTACATCTAAGATCAAATGTTGCTCCAGTTAAACTTAGACCATATAAATGGCATTAAACTTATAATGCGGATTTATTTAGTAAATGCATTTGCAAAAAGAATCAAACATTTAAAACAAAAACATCTCAAAGTTTCCATCGCATTGATTTAATCTCCTTCTTGTCTTATGTTTTCTCGTTGAGTGTTTTAATTTGCTTTTTACGTCTATCTCTCCTTTTCCCTCGCAACTACGCCCCTTTAGACATCAACAAATTAAATATTTCAAGGATCTTAACAGCTATTAAAAGTTTTTATATTGATTTTTTTTTTCGTTAAAATTATTAAATCAGTAAATTGCTGCTGTTGTTTTGTTGTTTTTGTATTTTGTAATTTTTTTCTGCTGTCGGTTGCCTTAAAGCTGAATGAGCGACGCTGTTTACAAATGTAAAGTTCGTGTACACTTATATGACATATATCGGCGACCTCTTGGTGTAAGGCGTATTGATTAGCATGCGAGATCCAATTAAGCTTAAAATGGTCATCTAGCAATATTCTCCTCAACTGTAAATGCAACAATTCCCATAAAGGTCTCAAATATTAAACGTAGTATATAGTATAGTTTTTATCCACAACACTAAATAAAGGCATTAGTCAGAGGGTATGTTGACAGTGGGAGGTAGGTAGGGATATAGGTAGGAAGGTAAATATGTAGTTAGGTAGGTTAGGTAAGGTAGATGGATGGATGGATGGATGGATGGATGGATGGATAGATAGATAGATGCCTGATCCTTCTTGTTTTTGTTTAAGCTCCTTTTGCCGGGATGCAAATCTATTTGCACGAGAAGAGAGACAACTGGACCCTGAATCATGCACTAGTCCAAACAATACCTGAAGACGGGTCGAGGAAGTACACCGCAACAGTTGACAGCCCGGTGATAGCTCAGTATGTTACACTTCAGACAACCGAAAACAACGTCATGATGGTTGTTTGTGAAGTCAGCGTCTACAGTAGTGGTAGGTATAGAAAATTTGAGATGTGTTATACAAGATACAGATACTTACACAATCACGTTTTCCATTTGTACCTTATCTTGTTGAAAGTTGGCTTATAATATGTAAATATGTACAACAATGATTAAGGCATGTGATAAGTGCATTTTTGTGCATTTTAATCTACCTGGGTGGCCCGGATAGCCATACGAGCGTCACTGTATAGATCAAACTTGATTAGTCTTATGTAAATGAAGAGCTAAACATAAATCTTTGCCTGCGTAAAAATATGACCTTGGATTAATCGTTTGCTATGCGTGATATAGTCAGAGTCCCTTCGACCGGACTTAACCAACGAAGAACTAAAATGTCATTTCTTTACTTTAACAGATCATGAAGCCTTAACAAAGTTACACATTTAAGTCCTCAAAATGTTACTTTTGATATGTTAACTTTTCCCGCATTAATTTACAAGTAATGCCTTTTGTCTTCTAAATATCCTTTAACTTAATTATTATAACTTTATAAAACATAAACATTTATCAACATTGTATAGAATCTTCAATAGACATCCAACAGATTTTAATTTATTTAACTGACAACCAGATTGACATTTACTAGGTGAATATTTTATTGATACAATCAATAGTTTATTCTGAATGTTTTTCCTTACAGACTGCAATCCAGGTACATACGGACTCTACTGTAACGAAACATGTGGGCAGTGTCAGAACGGCGAGATGTGTGACCACGTGACCGGAATTTGTACACAATGCCTTCCAGGATACCAGTTCCCGCTTTGTAAAAAAGGTATGTCATGTTTAAAAACCCACAAAAAGGTTGGGGAGAGCTAATTACAAGAAATTGTAAGTCTGTCTGCTAGTTGTTTTTTATGTGCTTTTCTTTTAAAAACTAGATATACTAAAATAACACTGACACCGTTGCTTGGACGAAACTTTGGTTATTCCAAATGAATAAAATCCATTGAAACATGGCAACTGGTATTTGTCTTTATAAGTGAACACGTATGGTTTTAAAAGCGTTTGTCTATTCAAAGCGTATCAACAAATTATAACAACATGGTGGTACAAAATATATGATACAGCTGTAAAATTAAGTAAATACATCTTATCTGATGCAATAACCAAGTGTAGTAGACCAGTGCATAGAGTATTGTCATTCGTTTCTCAAATATGAAAATGTACAGGAAGACATTAACGTCACTAAAAATAGACTGCTTTTCACGAAGGTGCCATCAAAACAGAAGGTCGCAAAAATAGTTAAGCTCTATTTTGATAGTAAACCTCCATGTACTCTCATACGCACCATGCAGTAAAAGTATCTTGAAAGTGACAAAATCACAAATCTTCGAGTGCATCGGCTGGTTAATAAATTTCAACTGTAGAGGATAGCTGACACAAAACAGAGGAAAACCAAGATCGACCCGTACTTCAAGAATCCGGCCTGCAAAGATGCAGGAAGTGAGTCAGAATACACCACAAAAATTAGTAAGTGACGTTCTTGTAGACATTACCAATAATTCTAGTTATGGAAGTGTATATAGCGAGCTGCATTGCGATTTGAAATTGTTTCCCTATTCGTTGTCTATAATGCGACATTTGCCTGAAACAAACATTAGCAGCATACTACAGTTTGCTCAATGGATGATTGATAATCTGGAGAAAGTAAAAAAAGGTCTGGTTTTCAGATGACACATTTTTATTTAAATGCCACTGTTAACAAGCAAAACAGTCGAGTATGGGGAAACGAGTAACCAAATTTCTACGTAGAAAAGCCACTTCATGGCGACAAGGTGACGGTATGGGCACGGCCGAGTTCGCCTGCTTTAATTGGACCGTTCTCTTTTTATCCAACTATGAATCGACCGATATCTTACTCTCTTAAAGACCACATTTCTTCCCTCACGGCGATGAAAAGGTATTACCATCAATGAAATTTGATTTCACTACAATGGAGAAACACATGCAGGACACGTGTTTATATGGTTGATAGAAGAAACATGTGTCAGGAATGTTTTTCATTTAAAGTAGACAGAGTCTGGCACCCAAACTCGCCATAACTCAGTATGTCAGATGTCGTTCTAGTGGGACAATTGAAGGACAATATGTACAGTCCGTACCAAAACCAGACACATTTGACCAGCTTAATTCAGCAATATACAAGAAATTTAACGAGTCACTCAAGCAATGTGCGTCAATGTTTTAGATTTTTTAAAAAGAAGAATTGACGCCGTTATAGCAAAAAGTGGACATCGCATTGAACATTTTATGTTTAACTTGGTTGACAGGTTTCATGGCTATTTCTTTATCAATAAATTGACAATATATACAACAAAACGTTAAAACCTCTAATCAAAATCACGCGATGTTAGCATAAAATGCAAGACAGCTAAATGGTATCATACATTTTGGATCACTCTTTAATACAGAAACCTGATCTTGTGGAAATGCTGCATGGGGCATGCCTAAAGCTGTCTTTAACATCGTAACTTAATGGTGTCGATGCTTTCTTTGTGCTTTTACTTTAAAAGTATTCATATTGTGTTCATATGTTTTCAACATGTTACAAACATATGAACACAATTTGAGCTTTTTGTCAGCTCCAAGAACCCTTTTAATATTATTTAAATGTGCATCAGTCCTTAAACTTTATCAGAGCGGAATTCTACTGCTAAGCGTTGCCCAATCAACCAATCAAATCACGAGCAACTTGCTAGACTAGTGCAGGACAAAGTTTCTTAATCATTCTGACGCTGACAAATAAAACCTCATAATTCCCTCCTATATCAGTGAAGGAATATAACAGCAAGATAAAGCAGGCTTTTTATTTTTCTATCTTAAGATGCAATAAACACGCAAAGTCTTATGCAAACATTGTGTTTCTGTTGTGTTGTAGAGTGTCTACCTGGATCATTCGGAACCAACTGTTTATCAACCTGTCATTGCCAGCACAATTTGACATGTAATCATGTGAATGGCTCATGTCTTGAGGGATGTGGCTTGGGTTGGCATGGCTCAAATTGTTCACAAGGTAGGTTTGATGTACAGGGTAAATGTGCGGTCTTAAAATACATCTGATATAGTTGTGAACAGGTCCAAACAGGTACATTTTAGAGGTACGCAGGTAAGTGACGAATTTTCTTTTCAAAACAGAGAGAAAAAGTTGAAAAATGGCACATGAATTAATTGGGTTAGGAACTTGATATACGTATATATCAATGTATCAGCATCTTAGTCAAATAGACACATAATTTATTAACTTATTAACCCTAGATTACTTTTGGTGGACATAATGGCACCATATTTTAGCATAGATTAATATTCATTCGTTTTACAAAAGATGTAGATGTTTTAGAAAAGAGTTGTACCATAATAATTTTAAAGTGGGGACATTTCTATCGGTTGTACATATTTCTACTTGTTTGTAAATGCGTGTTTTCTGAATTATGTTCTTGTTAATTCATTTAATGAATCAACCTATTAACGTTGTGTGTAAAAAGTGCAATTATTTCATTATTTCAATTTTCTTTCCAGTAAAAATGTATGGTATTATTTTTATACCCACAATATTAATTGGGTATTGTACCTTGATTTTGAAGTTTTTATAGGAGAAATCTTAAATGAATGGACGCAAATATCTAAAACAAAGAACGCTTTGTGCAACATTCTGTGTTATCCACTTTCGTCGTATAAATTACCTTAATTGTAAAATTCACTTGATTACACTTTGAACTGACGTTGACATGAACTCAGTTATAACTGAATACATTAATAATCTTGCTAGATACATTGACATAAACATAAGTCCCCCATCCCCCAGGTATTTTATATGTATTCAAGCATGCTTAAATTTTAATTTTAAAAATGCACGTTTATTAGTGCATTTACAGATTTCCTTGAGCTGAAATGCGTGGCAAACCATCTCCAGCCATTACCCTAAGTAATATTAATTGTCATTGAACGAGGGTCATGTGATTATGTGCTTATTGTAAGCTACACACTTTAAATCAGCCTTGTTAACATCCATCAGCAGCCAGCAGCAGGGAGGGCCAGCATACCAGTTGGTTTTAGTTTATCTACAATGTGGCCAGCATAGGTAACCGGATTGTGGCCCCAATGGACGAATTGACCCGATCTGCGCTCTTGCATCTTTGGAGGGGGTTTGGGCCTAGCTTACAAGGCATCCTAACTTTTTTTTTTGGGGGGGGGGGGGGTGGGTGGGGCGAGCGGTGACAGAATCGGCCTAGATCGGGCTTTGAGCCCCTAGGGCCCGATCCTGTTACTATGCTGGCCACATTGCTATGCGATAGATCTGCCCCACCCTCTCTGGCAACCCGAAAAAAATAGTCAGAGCCTCCGGGGGCTGTGCTCCGTGTGACTTTTTCCAAGTTAGATGTTGGATATACATAAAGCATACCCACCGGCACTATGAAGGGGACAGACAAGTGCTCTTGGCTCATCCTCGGCTCCACAAAGCTCTGTGGCCTGTCCTGCCTCAATTGCTTCTGCATACTTCACCGCTTGAGATTTCGCAAAGGTCGCGGCACGAGACCTTGCAAATTCTGCGGGGTAGGCGTAAAAACGACCTGGAGCTTTGCATGGCATGTGACTATAAGAGGGAGGGATCAAAACATTACATGCGTCAGGAGAGAGCCTTCGCCCAGGAATTTATGCGTTTGGCGACCATCGAAATTCCCTTATTATAAAGATATGTTGTATTTGGATAATTCATTATGTACAATGGGCGATTATATTGAAGAGTTACTTGCAGAAATGCCCGACTTCTAAGGGTCAATACTTCATCGATCTGGATTACCAGGTCCCTTCCTCTTTAAAATTTCCAGCCGATCCGTGGGTTGAGATTTTGAAGGACGCCAAAGATGAGTTTGAAGTACTAGTAGATGGTGCCAGTGCGGTCTTCTCCACGCGTAGGCTGGAAACAGAGAACTCTCTTGATATTAGTGAAGTTGAGATCGCCGATTGTATGTACAGTAGAGCCGGCCGACTTGTTTTCGACGACCGCATGACCGATGCAGAGCAACACGGCTTCTTGCATCTCTTTCATAGGGCAGTTTCATCCAGTGAATCAAGTTCTTGAGGGCGAGAGCTGAAGATAACTGGTCAGTCGAAGATTAATTCGACCCAGTCCGTGCAGGGAGGACGAAGGGAAAGGCCGTCGTTGAGCTTTCCCGACACACAAAAGCAGGCGACCTTGTTTGGGTTGACAGTGTGTTTTATCAGAACGCCTATCCGGTCAAGGCGGTCGTTAATGGGCTCTACCCTATTAGATCCCCAAAGCCCGCCAACATAGCCCCACTGAGAAACGGTGACCTTAACTGCGTTGCTCAGCGGGTGATAGAACAATTCAAAGGCACGCCGAGAGATCAGGGACTAACAGCAGTAAGGCGCCTGAAAATACAGAACTGGGAAGGGCGGGTTCATCAAACAGGAGCGACTGTGAATGATATAGCGGCTTTCAAAAAAATCATCTTGCGGGACATCGCTGGGGAGACCATCTATAACAGTGGTAAGTACCAGCAAAGTTGATAGCAGGCGGTTGAGCTCATCTGCCATGATGGCCACACCTGGCCCATGGACTTCCACTTCCCGGCTGTAAGAGAGGTTTACATGTATGAGGGTGACACCTGGGAATCCATTCGACAAACGACCCAGGGTAAGCAGATAGCCGTCTGGCTGCTCGGAAGGCTAGCCAAACAGCTCAGCTTTGACCAGTTTGTTCTCCCGGACGGCCGAACGTACCGAACCTAGGAGGTTCACGAAAAACTGAAGAGAGTGTGTAGAATCTTGGGGTTTGAGTCCTTAGACGAGAGGGCTTTTGCAGCCAGCATTGTGGCAAGAGAGCGCAATGGCTGGAAACCCACGTCAACCAACCTCCTCCCGGACATCAAGAAAGCTTTTGTGCCACTCGGCCACGGCGGGCTTTGGAACTCGATGGATTACAACACTGAAGACGTTAC
Source organism: Sinonovacula constricta (assembly GCA_007844125.1). NCBI lineage: Eukaryota > Metazoa > Mollusca > Bivalvia > Cardiida > Solecurtidae > Sinonovacula > Sinonovacula constricta. Next base: position 25,234,984 of record CM017558.1, on the reverse strand, counting down.
TTCCATCGACACGAAGAGCTGCTACTCCTCCAGTTTCCTGGAACACGGTGTGGCGAAGCCTTATTGCCAATTGTTTGGCCATCCTGTTCACCGCATGGCCCGTGTAGCGGTCGATGCCCCCCCCCCCTCCCCGAAGACATTGGTAAAGGTTTCGCCGAGGTCCAGAAGTGGGAATTTGAGCCAAATGTCCACCTCGTCATCCCGGCCTGGTTTAGTAAGCATTTCATAGAAGGATTGGGCCATGACGTCCCTGTCGTCCTATCTTATGGAAAGTCGCCTGCTGAATTCTCTCAAGGTCCGAGAGGCTTTCCTTGCATTTGAGAAGCAAACAAAGATCTGGCTCCCGAAAGACCGAAACCAGAGCTGTAAGATTGTCTGGAAATTTATCCAGGGTAGCAAGGCTGTTGGAAAAGGGCTTACCAGGAGACTCATATTCGATCCCGGAGAGCTTGACTTCTTGGTCCGCGATACCCGACAAAGCGGCATGCTGGTAGGGGCACCAGCAAGATGCCCGCTGGGTCGTATCCTTACCTACTACGACGGCACCCAGCCACAGTACACCCACCTAAGGGTCAGCATGCTGGCCTACACCCACAACAACCTCCTGGAGATGCTTCGCCGTTTCACACCTGACAAGGCCGTCCGAGTGGCAACCGATTCCCTCTATGTGAAGGAAATAGCCTTACACAAGCTGCAAGGGGTCGGAGCATTTGCGAACCTGCATGCAGGACTGATACCCTAGTTGCATCTCAGAAATCGAAAAGCTCCACCACGTCGCCCAAGCTTATTGGGGAGACAAGGGCGAGGAAATATACATGCCGGCAGCGCACGCTTCATAGACTCCCAAACCCGAATATAATGCACAAGCTAAAGACCTGTCCCCATCAACGGCCCCAAATCATAATGACCCACTGTCATGGTATAAATTAAGCTATCTCAACGGCGGTGGAGGCCTATGTAAACCACTCGAGACATCGAGGTCTTCTAAGCCAGAGACCCCTAATCTTCATTTCGACCCATCGCCTGGCCAGAGAGATGCGGACCCGGAGAGCAAAGGCCCAAACCTATCACAGCTTCTTCTAATAGAGCGTGAAAACGGAGTGGACCCCAGATAGGATGGGACAGAAGTTCGTCCGAAGGGTGATCATCTGGGATGAGATCTGTATCTTTCCCTTCCTAACCTCGAGATCTTTCTTGACTGGCTTGATCAAAGAGGCGTCTAGGTCGTCGATTGCGGCGATAAGGGGCGCCGCCGCCAATCGCGGGAGAGATGTCGCACGACTGGCTGCGGCAAAAGACAGACCACTTTGAGGAGGTTGAGGTCGTCCACAGAGCGAAGGACCACAACCTCAGGGACCTGAAACGAAAATCCGCACCGACAAAGACCAGTGCCAAGGGATGCGAAAAGCGCTGCCTTGGATGGAATCAGATTGTGGATGTATGGAAGCCATGCGACCTCATACTGACTTCGAGACAAAATGTGCGCGACCAAGCACAGCGGCTTCTATTCCAATGGCACAATGAGCGCTTTTGGGAAACCTTGGTGCCTCTTCCCTACCACCCAAATACAGTCAGAAGCAGGATATTCAAGTGGCGAATCCGGGTGCAGACCGAAAGGTTGAACTAGTTCTCAATGGCATCGTGGAAGTCTCGTTCGAGGCTGCAGAGGCTGCTATACAGACTGATGACTGGCGTCTGGGGTATTCCATCGCAGTTCAAACCACCCGAGCTCTGACAATCCACAGCCCTAAAAAGGTATGGATTATTGACGACTTTCTGCAGTGGTCCAATCTGGCCTACCTTGCGGTGTCTCAAGTGGAATACATGCACCAACTTGAACGGGTTGTCTGTTCCCCAAAAGAGAGTTCCGAGGTTAGGCAACTCACGTACCAGCAACTCCGCAAGGCGATCCAAAGGAAGCTCTTGGCCTATAAACGCCAGGACCAAGCCAAGGGACTCATGGGGCTAAACCTTAAGGTCGACCACATCCTGCAGCTCAAGGAGGCATAAAACAGCAGTTGTACAGCATGCAACACCGAGCTGCTCTGAGTTCATGCCCCAAAAGACACACAGCAGTTCAGTGTGGAACGGCTGGACAACTCCAGAGGCCATATCTATGCCAATCACCGCTTGACCTGTTTGAGTGCTATCGAAAAGGATGGGCTACAGCACTAAACGATTGAGACCCCATCAAAGAGTATTGGGTGTCTGGGGGGCACCACCAGGAGTTCCTCGCGCACAAAGCCTCGCCCAGGTCCATCCATTAGGTAATAGATGACGGGTTCGTCAGGCTTCGCAAAGGAGCGCCCTATCCGGTAGTCCTCAAGGGGCCACACGGCGTCTGCCGCTCGTCGGCGGCAACCCTCCAGTTCTCCGGCGTGGTAGAGGTAGCGGACACTGGCACCGGATGGGAGCTTTTGTTTCTTGAGACCGAACGTCCGGGAACAACCGAAAAGGGTTTTTGTGCCACGGATTCGGCCTTGATAGCGTCCACTGGCCGTTTACCGATAAGCCCGGTCTCTTCTCAAGGCCGCCGCTACAACCTAGGGCAGCCTACCAACCCACTCCGTTGACCGCTCGCCCTCTGGCATTCGCATTTTGACCGCCTTCTGGTGCCCGAACAGGCATTCAGCAAGTGTCCGGTTGACCCGCTCTACAACTCCCTGATCACGTTGGATGATCACACGGCCGCGCCTGACCCCAACCCCGTGCTTCGCCAAAAGGTGGGACACAGAGCCTATGAACTCCCTCCCAGGATCGACTTGAAGCAGTTTCGACCATCACAGCTTGCCCCGCTTGTAGATCTGCTCGAGAGCAGCGGCGACAATCTTTAGCCTCCTTCGTAGTAAACGGTTCAGCGGCTTTAGACTTGCTGGCCACATCGACAATAATCAGGGCATACTTGTATCTCTTTCGACGAACTGTGTCGTGCGGTAAGAATAAGAGATCGTCCTGGTTTCACTTCGTTTGGTACTGAAAAGTCAAACTTGGGTCTCGGTGTTTGGCGCCGAGCAGTAAGGTAGATTTGCCATATGGCCTGTTTTATAAGGAAGTCCCGGGCCTAAGCCTAAGAATCGCTAGCCGCGGCCGCCAGTTTTTTAATCGCTGTTAACCTCTTCCAGTAACCACTGGGACTTAAGTATATTCTTGCGAGCTTCTGATTTATGGAGATATCTCAAGAGCGTGATCAGCCTCCAACACGCAGAAGCCACAGGCTCGGGTAGCTGCCCAGTTATTTCCCAGAGGTAAGTCGGGCCTGCTAGCAGCCTATCTGTGAAACGCATCATGATATTACCGCCAGCTATCGGGTGAATTATGCGCGACATCGATCATAGTGGAAGCTACAGGCCCAGGAACTTTGTGCCGTCGAGCGGCGTAGCCTACTTCCTGCATCTTAGTAAACAGTTCCTCGGGAAGGCCCATTATACCGAAGGTTGTGTATGAGGGGCGGGAAAAGAAGCGGAGGCCGTATTAATTTCCCTGCTTTTCTAAGTAGTAACCCGCGAGCCCGGCCGCTCCGAGTAATAATAGAATAAATCCAATCTCTCAAGCTTGCTGGTCGTTGGATGGATGGTATAAGTCGGTCAGCTGAGGTTCGGGCCAAATGAGATCAAGCTTTTTATTTGCATCTGGCATGACTAGAGCATGCACTCGCATGCCAGGTTCTACATCGTGGAAAGTTTGGACGGCGTATCCTTTTCGGCGAAGCTCGTCCTGATAAAATCGATGCGCTGGGCACTTTTTGGCCCTGGCGGCGCCTCCTCCGTCGTTTCCGAACCCGGTGTCTTCTCCGTCGCTGTGGTAGGTTCTGCCATCTTGCTCAGTAGATACATGCTTGGATACTTGGCAATGTATTAAATAAATACATGCTATAGCGGTGGTATAGCTCGCAGGTGATGGTAGTTAGGGCATGCCCAATGAACGGGTCTGCCTCGAGGTCAGCGATATGTAAATCCTGCGGAACAGCCGGGATCGGGAGCAGCTGGCTTACCACCACAGTGCAAATCTGGTGCGCCGCGGAGCTTAGAGTCTTGGTCATACTTGCCCCCAGTCGAGCCTCATATCGGGCGTAGAGCTGGCCGATCTCCTCATCTGGGAGGCGATCGATCTGATCTGCAGAAATATCTCTGCCTATGTACTGACTTTACTGACCCCCATATCAAGGCCGGCCAACCTCTGTCTTTGCCCCAGTCGTTCTGCGTTTGCAGTCTTACCTGCATCCTCCAAGACGTGCTCGTGGCCTCCAGACCGAGCAATGGCCCGCGCAGGCGGCGCCGACTCGTCGGCAAGAAGCTGGTCAATAATGTTGTCGCAGTCCATTGCTATAGTCACGAAAACACCGAGTATAATTGTGATGAAAAGTAGAAAAGCCCCCCACTCCTCCTCCGAAGCAGGCGGTTGCAACGTATAGGCGTTTTATGTTAAGACGGCATAGCTACTTGGCTGTGAGATATTTAACAGCAGCTTCTCATGTTTCGTTAGGGCGAGTTGTTCCTGCACGTCAGGCATGACGGCTGTGGGGATGATGTCATTTTCACGCAAGCACTCGTCGAAACAATCCCGATCCTTTTAGTGGAAGAGAGCGACCCAACGCGTCTGCTCTCTGAGGTCTTTGAGGACGGCGTTGTACCTCTGAGCCAGAACCCATCTGCATTGCGGCCGCTGAATGTCAGCTCGGAGAGCATGTCTTTTTTCTTGGTGCTCTGTTTGCTGACGGCCATCTCATCAATGATATACAACGTCGGCTCGCCCTGAAACACTCGCTAGAGAGCGCGAAACAAGTCATGCAGCCGTTCACCCGGATCTAGAACATAAATCTTCTCGTCTGTCCACACCCACGGGCGTTAATGGTAGACCCTGTTATGCCTGGTCGTTTGACATATGATTAAGACGTGGTCGAAACGGCCTCGGAATGGGCCCTCGAGGAGGTCAAGAGCGAAATGCGTTTTCACGCAGCAAGTCATGCCGCAGATTATGGCCGAGTGGGGCTCTTCAGTAATTAGTAGGGATGTCAATGGATATCCGGATATCCGAATATCCGTTCGAATCATCGGATATCCGAATCGACTTTGGTATCCGGATATTCGCTTAAAAAATGTAAAATTTTAAACATTTAATTAAATGTTTTGGCCATTTTACTAAGTTATCTTTCTGTTGTCATGCCAGAGTGCATTCACGCATATGCAGGCGTATGGGATTATCGACAGGTGGTAACAGGTGGTGACAGGCAGTATCGTATACTTGGCTTCACAGTTTAAGAAATGTGCTTAAGCATGATGGTATGTATAATAACATGCTAATTAACCGCCAAGGTTTGAAGCCTCTACTGATCCATTTTGTTTAGCAAATACCATCTTAACTTTTGTTGATGAACTTCACAGTTATAGAAGTGTGCTAAAGCTTATGTAAGATAATTTGCCAATTAACAGCCATTGTTTGAAGCTATTACTTATCCATTTTGATTAAGGATTATTATCTTTAATTTCGTTTGTTCTGCTTTATTAAGAGGAGATAGAGCTACAATTATGTAGACAATTAACAGGTTTGTCGGCAAAGATAAGTAACTCGTGTTAAATAAAGTCCGTTTGAATTATGTAAATGAATCGATGGGATAATCTTCCTCAACAAGAATCGTGCCACGCTTCCAGAGGAAGACTGAACAACTGCAAGTTGATGTGACTTAATAAATATAACATAAACATTACATATATGATTGTTTCATCATGTGCTTCTTTATTTTTGTTACATTTTCGTATTGGGTATTTAATAATTTATAACGTTTTCAAATAAATGTGCTTCGCATGTACGCATGTTTTCTTTGATCAAATATATGTTTGATTTATTCATTTAATTGTGAATTGAAAATATCGTTCGTACTTCATTAATTATTGAAATGCTGAAGTGCCTATGCCAATGGAAATGTTGATTTAATTATTTCCATTGAAATGACGATTTAATTATGTCAATGGAAACGTTAGTAATCCCGCACACATCCGACTGCAACATAAGAATTAACTAAGATTTATATCCGGATATCCGGATATCCGGATATCCGGATATCCGTTCGGATCGTTCGACGGATATCCGGATACCAAATTTAGTATCCTTTGACATCCCTAGTAATTAACCGATATGAATCGTCCATTCTCAATGTTGAGCTGCAAGTTCATAAGGACGAAAAGATATATGTTCAATGTTCCCCGAGCTTCCGCTTCCTTGGCGAGCTGAATTGTGATCCCCTCGCTGGCGTTTTCGATCCGGTGCCCGTTGCCGTACAAGCCGTCGTCATCGGTTGAGCCATAGTGCGAACTCCATCGTCATCTTCCCTGCGTACTGGTTGCGGATATTGTCCCTGTTGGTCAGCATCTCGAACTCCAAGGCAATGCCCTCGATAAAGTGTTTGGTATTCTCATTGCCGGTCGTCTTGAGAACGCGATTGTATTCATTGAACGTAAGGTCGTACTCGAGTCTATCGCCGAAAGAGGACTAAAATATGGGCAAGTGGTTCTGCAAGAGTCCAAAATTGAGTGGGATGGAGAAACGGTTGCCTTAAGCCTTGGCGATAGCTGCGTCATTCGCTTGAGCAGTCTTGTCACCGGCGTCCAGTCTTATCCGAGTTGCGTTTCTGTTATCCGTGATGTCAATACCCTGGTATTGGGCATTAGCCCGCTCGTTTTCTGTTTTCCAGAGGTCCATGTCACATCCGAACAAATCACTGTCGTGGAGACTCATGTTTTAGTTCCAGGAAATCTTAATCGTGGTCTTCTTAACGATTGCCCGACCCAAATTATTAACCACTAAGCTGATTCTGATCGATTGTGGATGGGTTGTTCGTGATCACAATCGACTGGCAGATGCCCTTAATCTCTAGGTGTTCTCTCAGCACTTTGAAACATCTTGTATTGAACCCAGCCACGTGTCTTCAATAAAATGTCTGACGAGGGCATCCTGCGCATGACTTCGGTGACCGACTGGCGCCGTTTTATTCTGCCACGGATGATATTGCAACTACCTCGCTGTCCACTGGATTACTTACGGGAACCGTTGATGATTTTTACAGCGGATTGGGTGAGGATCAGCCTCTGCTGGTCGGGACTACCAAAAGTTTACGATCGCCTGAAGGGGTCAGCTCCGCCTGAAGGCCTACCCAGATATTAATCTTGTCGACAGGAATTCCGGAAGACCCCAAGCGTTTTACACTATAGCAAGTAGGGAAGGCGGGCCATTGTCCGGAACGAACTCGGTTTCTCGGACTGGGGGTTCCGCAATAAGACTGCTGATCTACCCGCCCAAACTGTCGCCCAAATACAGCGGATTGATATAGAACTGGACGAAGTGATGCGCGCCAGCGCTGGAAGAAGCATCGAGGTGGCAGATTTCGATTTTTAGGCGGCCGCCAGTCGAAAGATGAAACCGCGCAATGATGACCTCCAGAGACCTTCGACCCGAACGCCATGTGCTCGGTGTCTAGGCTTCCGCCGTTCTGGCTGGCTACCTGTTTTTCCTGGCTGTCGTGCCGGAAGTCTGTCTGGGTCCACGCAACTTGCCCTTTAGGGTGTACTTACCCTAGGCCGCGGCTGTTGGGGTACCCTTTTTGGCGCCAGTCTGTCTGGGGGTCGACCCCGTATTTCTGGCAAAGCCGTTCATACGCTCTCCGGTCGTAAGTAATGCTCACGCGTCCCAGCACCAATCCTAGGAGAGGGCGCACTTTATTTCCGTTAGAATGCAAGTGGTGGGGTAGTAGACATAAAGGGGTTGACAAACTAAATGATGGGGGTAGCACCCACCTCTGGTCCGTTCAGGTGGTCCTTGATTGAGACCCCGCAGCCCGCCGTTGCGCACCACACAACGAAGTTCAGCTGGTTCTGCCAGAACTACATTGGGTAGTCCAATCTTGAACTGTGGTCTCTGTTATGATCTTGAGCAGTCGGTAGTGTAGCCAGATTTCGGGTAGGCTGGCAGAGAAGAACTGGTTGGGGCCTGCCATGATCCTTATGATGGACAAGTTTCTGGCTTTAACGTTCCGTGGATATCCCCCTGCCTTATACTTTACGCCGCTATTGAAGGTAAAGGCCTCAATGAAGATTGTCTCTTGTATGCAAGATGTTTCAAACGATCGCCGATATCACTTCAGGCCCGAACTATCTTCAACAGCCCATAGACCACAAGGATGGAAGTTTTAAAATCGGTCTGCGGTCGATCACATACACGGCTGGCTGGTACAACATTATTAACACCGAGTATGTAACCACATTGGGGTAGAGAACCTCTGTGCGCCCGGACCTTTGGACCTTTCAGCAGTTGCAAGAATACCTCAGAGCCAGCCTCCAACTCCGAGGCCTAACCATAAGGCTTAACGGAACAACCGGATTACTCGATCTCGAAGTTCCTTATTCGATAGGATCGGTTCGTACTTCGTAAGGGTTGCTGGAACTGCTTAAGCTTCGAACATACCCGTCGGCCCTTTCAACCAGGGCGAAGTGCCCAAGTGGACAGTCCTGTAAATTTCAGGTCCCCCAAGAAGAGGTGAACACCGCTGAGAACGCCTTGAATGGGGCTCCTAGTAGTATGCTCGCTGTTGTCGCTGTCGGTGGCTGATCGTACGGGGAGATCAAATCATCCGTATTCCCTAATCCCGAGTTCAAGCTCCTGAGATAGGGGACAATCTCTGAGCTAACAATCTCTGTTAGAGGCGAGCGTAGTAACAGAATAGACAACCACGGTTTGCAGGTGAGTGTCGTCTTTGAGGTTAAATGACAATCTTTGGTGGGCGTGGTAGGTGGACCTAGTGCAGACCATGCTAATCGGGCTAACGTCGATGCAGTTTTTTCGCTACAGAGTGCGCCTGATCTGACCCACTACATAAAAAATGACTAGGATGGTGATGTAGACCTAATTGGGGGTCGGATCATGAACCTCGGTGAGATCGAATTACCTACGGACGCGGTTCCGGTGAGAATGGTCGAGAAAGGATGGAAGTTCTTAAAGGGAGAAGTCCTCATGAAAAACGGTGACACGGCTATGGGAGGTCACCTTAATCTTAACAATCACCGGATAGTGAATTTGGATCTTCCAGTTCATTCAACGATGCTGCATACAAACAAAAAAGTTGACGGGCAAATTCCCAAGCCTATAATTACCGTTGTAGTGGAAGAGCGCGGGCCCTTGGTAGGCGACGAAATTCAATGGTCGTTCGGGTAAAACTCGGATAGTAATAGCCATAGTAAAGTGGGCTACGTCATGACAAAAAAATGAAAAGATATTGGTCATGTCTTTGTCTGCGGCCCAACGTAATGAAAACTCGGAAGATCGGGTGAGTGTGGGCGTTACAGTGGGTGGTAATTATCAAGACGGTTATTATATAAATAAGAATCTAAGCTATTATTCCGTTGAGAAAACTTTCCAACAACCACTAGAAGTTGATAAAGGTGATATTATCAACTTTAGACGCGGGAATCGAGTCGGACTGACGCTTCGGAAGTGGTTACACTGCTAATTGAAATAGAGATGTGGGGTAGTAAACATCGAACCGAGACATAAAATACGGAAAGATTCCTCCGGCCACACAATTGTATCCCACCCTGCCAATTGAGGGTGATGGGCACACCTACCGTCTTGAGTATATAACTCGAATCCAGACAGGGTTAATGCGAGAAGCCGAAAGAAGGGCAAGCCTCAGCAAGAAATACAAGAAGGCGTTTAATTCTGTAGATGGCGCCGACGCTGCTTTGTCGTCCATTGGCGCTGGGCTTGGAATCGGAGGTGTATTTCTCATATCGACGGTCGTAGCCCTTCCGATTGCTGTAGGGCTCGAGATTGAGTATCTTGGTTGCGCGGGCCTCTGTGCTTTTGGCAAGGTGGCTGGGAGGAGGCTAACCCATAAACTCATTAAGCATCGGCGCATAGAGGCGATGACCCTAGCAAAGCTGAATACCATCTCTGACATCGTAAGCAAAACAACAGACAGGAATAATTCCGACGTCGAGTATAGGCTTGTTTTAGATGAACTCAAGAAGCTTCAAGACCTGAAACGGGAAGCCCATGCCAAAAAGAGCATCTCAGGAAAACATGGAGGAGCTTCGACAAGAGTTCTATACGAAGGACGCAAAGAAGCGCTATGTATATAAATGGTCGTTTTAGAAATGGGACTATTCCTAAGGTAACGGGAGACTGTAATGGGTCTTGTCATAGTGAGCTCTTATAACCGTTCCTGTCCCTCTTGGGACAATTGCAAATTGCTTTTAGATTGCGCAATCCATAATCACGCGAGATCTCTTATCTACATTCCGCAATTGGTTTAATCAAAAACATCATAAATTGTGTATTTATTAGTGGTTTGGGCCCTCTCCTATTTATTGGTATGGTGACCTATATGATGAATCGGTTTGAGCGGTCTAACAAAGAAACTGCAAAACGATATTTTCTCCGAGAGAATAAGAAAGCCGAGGACTAATTCCCACGAGGATGTTGGGAGATCTTTGGGTCTAATGGACCACAGCCCCTCTGGGCGTGCGAGGGTGGTGGGCCGTCTCCAAAGGGCTCTGACTATTTGTTTGGTTTGCCGGAGAGGGTGGGGCAGACCTATCGCATAGCAATGTGGCCAGCATATTAACAGGATCGGGCCCTAGGGGCTCATTGCCCGATCTAGGACCCTGGCGGGGCGTTCTGTCCCCGCCCGGGCCCCAAAAAGTTTGGGTGCCTGGTAGGCTAGGCCCAAACCCCCTCCAAGGATGCAGATCGGGTCAATTCGTCCCCTAGGGCCACAATCCCGGTACCTATGCTGGTCACATTGTAGATTATCTAAAACCAACTGGTATGCTGGCCCTCCCTGATGCTGAAGCCTGTTCTCTGAAACGTATTTGAGAGTCAACAACTTTCTCTTTTAGAAATTATAAATATCCATAGGCAGTGGAGATTTTGGGCTTCGAACTTGATTAATATGACTTTGTTTTGTTTCTGCCAGTGGACATTTCCAAATACAAGGCTGTATTTTTTACCTCGACGGTCGCCATTCAATGACGTTATAACATGACAAGTCACCACCCGAAAACCTTCATGGATTAACTTTTCAATATGACAAAACAAAAAAAGAGGTTTAGAGCCTGTATACAACATGTCACACACTAAATCAAAACAGAAAAAAATTTATTTAAACTCACACGTAATAAGGTTTCCAAAGAAGTAAAGCAAAGAATGGAAACAGCTAAAACTATTATCACAAAATCAAGGAATAACAATAAAAACATACACAAGTAAAATATGTCAGAGTCTTGTCTTAGATAGCCATACTATGTAAAACTGTAATATATATCAGATATTTTATCACTTGTCTATGATTTTATTTTTTCATTTAGAATGTCCTCCAGGAACATATGGCTTAGAATGTAGTAAGACGTGTGGACAATGTCAGGACAACCAAAATTGCAATCACGTGACAGGAAACTGCATACAATGCGCGCCTGGATATCAATTTCCACTTTGTAAAGAAAGTACGAAAGTCGTTGCATATTCTTTGTTGTTATTGTATATATCGTGTACTGCAGTGCGTTTAACTGGTGTACTACAGATAATCAGTGCAAAGTATCCTGTCGAAACGTTTTCTTTTCACTAGAAGATATATATGCTGTTGTCAATATATAACAAGGTTATAGTTAATTTCATAAAATTAAAAGTTTATGTAGTACACCCAATGCGCTGCATGGAGCATGTGTTACAAATAAAAAGATGTCAATCCGGTTAACTTAATACCCTGTTACGCTGTCGATTAATCACCTAAATACGTAGAGAAACGAATCGTATATCTGATAGAAAAAGGACTGTCTGCTACTTTGCTTTCTTGTTGTCTCGTTTGGTGCTACATCTGTAATTATAAGATGGCTGAACTGTCCAAGTCGGCGTACTCGATCGCTTTTGTTAAACAAAACCTCACCAAACAATTCATGCCTTCTACCTTTTTTATAATTGCACTTTATTGTTACGAGATACACTGTAAATAGCGGAAGACTTGAAGTTTTTTCTCAGGGCTTTCTTTTTGTTTGAATGATATTGATAGTTACGGAAAAGTTGATATGTGTATATTTTAATGTTTATATAATGTGTTAAGTAAAGACCAAGGTAGACAATGCCAGTACATAATATAAACATATAATACTTACCTGGGGTTTAAATATGATGATGTGTGTTTTTCTGTTGTAGTCTGTTTACCTGGAACGTTCGGTTCGAACTGTTCCTCCATCTGTCATTGTTATAGCAATGTGAAATGTGATCACGTGGCAGGGACCTGTCCCGACGGAAGATGTGACCTTGGGTGGCAGGGCTTTAATTGTTCCGAAGGTATGTTTTATTTGTAAATATCCAACTATATTATCTTTGAAAAGTTACACCACTGCAATTAAAACATTTCAAACATTAAATTCAAATAAGGTGATTGAAGCTGAGTAAAATACAAAATGTTTAATTATCGATTAAAATATAGCAGCTTTCACATAATTTACAAAATATTTGCTGAAATATTGCCAGACTTAGAGTTCATCAATACCGCAAAGGTGGTCAGTTTCTTGATTTAGTGACATTCTGATTATTTAACATGCTTCATATTTACATTGAAATTATATCAGTTTATCAAAATACGTTTTGTTTACATTTAGATACATTTTCCTAGGAACACATTTCTTGTCATATTGTAGTGTGCTTTCCCGGAAAGTATGGGGACAACTGCTCTCTCACATGTGGCTACTGCCGTAACGGAGTCCCCTGTAACAGAATATCAGGAAAGTGTTATTATTGTCAGCCGGGATATACAGGCACCACCTGCCATAACGGTAATGGGGCTGATATCTAATTTCAAAGTGTTAGGTAAAGAAAAGTTTGCTAGATAATCTTTTATTTAAGACACCAAATATGCATTTACATTTAACAAACTGTTTTGTGTTTTTTTACTAATAAAATATAATTACGGTTTAGTAATTTATTATCAGTTTTTATTGGAGCAAAATGTTGAATGTGACATTCTATAGAAATAAATTTGTAAAAAAAACATTTCTATAGATATACATTTTTAAGAAAACAGTGCCTGTCATTCTATATAGAATGCCCATTCAGAACGTTTGGACTAAACTGTTCGTCCATCTGTCATTGCTATGACAACATGACCTGTCACCACGGGACCGGCTCGTGTCCTAACAAGAGGTGTGATCCTGGATGGAAGGGACTTACTTGCTCACAAGGTATGTTTGTGTCACTTAGCACCTTTATATTACCAAATGATGTACGTCATTGTTTTCATAATTCTTTTACACCATATTATTAATGTTTCTTTCAAAAGAAAGCTACACAATCTCAAAAGTACTATTTTACCATTAGTGTGTTCTAACCAAAGGTGTAATGTGGGTTGTTAAATTTCTAACAACTCTCAACGTGTGTTTGTATCGTCAAACTCGTTTTTTCTATTAGTTTTCCTAATTTTTTCCAAAATAATTGACAAAGGTTGAACGCGATATTTGTGCAAATTTATCGATGGTTACTTAACACAACGGAACAGAAAGTAAACCTGATTTGGCGTAACTGTATTATCTTACTTTTGATCTACGTACATAGGCTGACGCAAGTATCAAAGCAACAACCATTGGGAAGGTTCCCTGTATCATCATACATTTATTAAAACAAAAAGACGCACCAAGCAAAGATCTATTAACACAGTGTTTGCAAGCGTCTTTATATTGTCGACTGATAACACTGTTGGTCACGTGTTTCTATAAGTGTAGTATAAGTGTAGCAAACAAGTGAGCAATGAATTGAATGAATCGCCGTTTGCTGCCAGCATTGTCGGATGTGTCTGAAAACTGAAGACGTTTCTCCCTTGCTAGAGAGGAATTTGATGTTTTTGTTTTTTAACAAATTATATTTGTAGTTAATTTAACAAGCTAATTTTAATTACTTTAGATAAAATGTTTTTCGCATGTATGAGCTTATATTGCATATACAGATCGAATTAACATAACGAACCTTATTTTTGAAAAATTTAGGTTTTACAATTACAAAGAAATTTAAGTGTCTTTTAAAATATAATCAGTTGCAAAACGATTTTAAATAAACAATAACAAACAAAACAAACAACATCCAAAAAATAAAATATAAACTTCGTAGGCTGATTTAGAGGTAAGCATGTAATGCAGAGAACTGACTACAATCTTGTTAAAGCCATACTACATGAGACTTTTCTTTATTATTGCCATTTGTTAAACTTGATTTTTGTTACATGTTATGAAATAGTTCATATTCAAAATGAATTTAGCCATTGTTTTTATTTTTGCACGCCAGTTATTAACTACAATGGTCAAGTAACTGGTTTTTGTTATTTGGCCAAATTCAGTGGCTTTCCTTCGAATAGCACTTCGCACCCGAGATTGTAGTTTATATAGGAAAATAGTATATTCAACGGCAAAAAATTAAATCGAACGATAACATGCGATGTGGTCTTGAAAAAGATATTTCTTGTGAGGTTCATATAAAGCACGCCAAATTGGCAGCGCATGGTGAAGCGTTTCCTCGTCCTTGCATTACTGTTCATTTAAAGAACATGTGATATCTGCATCAAGACGCCGATATAATTTAGTATTGCCTTTAAGTTCAAACCCATGTTTGCTTGAGTTTAGGATGATTTTGTTTAATATGTAAGACTTTTAAGACAAAAATGTTCCTTGGGTTGGGGGCCTGGGTCTTGTGTATTAAATTAGGGTTCGAACAGCTTAAGGACTGTACTAGTATGCTGATAAATGTTTAGTGTTAAACGAATCGTCGACACGCCCAGTTCTGAATTTCTCGAAGTTGCGGTTTATGTCGAGACCTCTTTTTATAAGGTCTAAGTTTCATCTGCTCTGTCACTGAAGTAATAACATAAACATGTTTTAAATGCTCATCGTTTCAATTCTTGCAAAATAACTACATCATATCTACACTTGTTATTGTGTTACGCACAGTTTAAGATATAAAATAACAGAAAATGTCTACAGAAATACCAGCATTAGCATCTATTCTTGTAGCCCGACGGTTCAATTCAATGTTCGAATATTTTATTTTTTTTGTCTATTAATAATAGTAATTTTCCTACCTGTCGGCTACAAATGTGGGCTTGCTTATAATCGTTAAGTTGTTAGTTTTACGTTTGTCATACGTCATTATTTAATATGTTGTCTGTATCATTCTTTATCTCACGACTAAATAGATTTAGGCTAATGTTTTACCAAAAAGCATGTTTAGTATGGTATTATAAGCATTATCATTCAATATGTTATATAGTTGGAGATATGTAACAAGAACAATCCGAACTTAGAATAAGAACTAAACCTTTATCGTATAGCAATATAAAGCAAACCATTAGAACATAGTTAATGATAAGAATCATATTACCAATTGGCTTATTACTTGACTAGTGATATTTAACAATAACAATGACTCTAATAATTATAATTTATCCTTAATAACTACCAGATTGCAAAATGACATAGATTAAAGTTAGGGTCATGTCCTGTTTGCAAGTATAAAACCATTTCTCTTTGACATATACAATAATAGATCGTCTCAATTTTACTCGGCTTTAGTTTTTATAAGTGCGATTTGGTTGAACTTTGGCGATATGCCGAGAAATGCAACTACCAAAACGCTGCCATTATCCCCATGAAATTCTTTAGAAACGTTATATGCAAGCAGGAACGTGACAGATTTTTTGTCAATTTCAGTTTCTCACTTTATTCTTGTTTCATTTCCTCAGGCATTTCTTCCCAGCAGACTTTATTTGCAATTTATGGAAACGCATTGAATGCAAAAACATAGTTACCGCCTCTGAGAAACGAGGCCTGTGTTTTCAAAATCAAAACATATGAATAATTGTATTGTGTGCTCTATATGATCCAAGTGACACCATTCTAATGGATTAAGTTGTTAAAATCAAAACCAAAGGCAGCTATAAAGTTATATGTTTTATACAATGACATTGTATATAGATAAAAACTTTTAGTTAGAGTGATTAAAAATACATATACAAATCGTGACTTTGTGATACTGATCCAAATTCGGTTCAAAATTTTCAACTGGAAAGAGGGACGGGTGCACAAACAGTTTATCACAAGTTAATGAAATAAGCAACGTTCCCCGGCAGTCTGTGCGTACTCAGCCTCTACTGACGCAGGATGCTTAACCTCTGGAGGGACCAAATCCAATCAACCACAGCGACCACAGTTCAGTAGGCCACAGAGACCATACTTCAGTAGAACACAACGTCAACACTTCCGTAGACCACAGCGACCACAGTTCTGTAGACCTGAAGGGCCACAGCTCAGTAGACTACTACAACTGCAGTTCAGTAGACCACAACGACTACGGCTCAGTAGACCACAACAACCACAGTTCAGTAGACCACAACATCCACAGCCCAGTAGACTACTAAAACTGCATTTCAGTAGACCACAACAACCACAGTTGAGTAGACCACAACAACCACAGTTCAGTAGACCACAACTACCACAGTTCAGTAGACAACAACAACTACAGTACAGTAGACCACAACAACCTTATATCAGTAGACCAAACCAATCACAGCTCAGTAGACTACTACAACTGCAGCTCAGTACATCACAGTTAAGTAGACCACAGCCAGCGATGACAGCTCAGTAGACCACAGCAAGGACGGCTCAGTAAACCACAACAACCACAGTTGAGTAGACCTCAACTTCGACAGCTACTAGACCACAACAACCATGGCTCAGTAGACCACAGCAACCACAGTTCAATAGACTACTACAACTACAGTTCAGTAGACCACAGTGACCGCAGCTTAGTAGACCATAAATACCACAGCTCACTAAACCTTAGCAAAGATGTCGACAAAAGAAAAAGGTTAAAGGTCAGACCACAGAAGCACAGCGAACACAACCGGTGTGAAGAATGTGGCGAGATTGGTGTTCCTTAGTTACAGCACACGAACCACGTTCTTGGTGTGTTCCACGTTTTTTTTAAATAAGTGAATTAGAGCATCTAATTCTTCAATACGTACCTCTTGATGTGACATGGCTAGAGTTTGAATTTAAAACCCTTCGATTCAGAGTCCAAAAACACAATTGCTTGACCACAAACACTTAAAAGCTGATATCAAAGCATACCAGCACCGGATTTGCGTGGACCTTACAGAAATCGGTCTATGTATATTGTATCTTGAAAGGTTGCATAAACATTATATCTAAAGGCAGACTTTACTGTGCAAACTCAAGAAATCGTTCAGAACACGTTTTTTTTGGCTATGGACTTTTTTCTTGCTAATACATATTCTCAATTTAATAACATGCAGTCCTAACATCGAAGGATGTACTGAAGAGCATTTCTATCTACTTTCGTAAGAAAGGACTTACAAAGTCGCAATGTACATTTACGTTCAATGTTTAGAAAAGAAAAAAACCTTAACTAAAATCTCAAGTTTTCTGCCATTTTTTGCATGAAATTTACAGACGCATAAAAATTATTATAAAAAATAAAACGCCATATATCGAATAAAGACCCGTATTTCATCAGTGTCAGAGTCCGATGGACAGACTTTTCCCATGTGCAAAGTTAATGGAGCATTACATATATAGGCGTCGCGCTTCAACGCGTCCCGTCGCCAATGACTATTCTGAGAAATACATACTCTTTTACACGGTCCACCCTTTACCTCAATATGTTAGAGTAACGAACCGTAACTCTGATGGGAACTCGATTCTCTAATAATTTGTCTTTTAAGTTGTCTGCTTTATCTGTAATTACATTTGTTTTTTACATCAACAAGACCTCGCCAAAATGCTAAAAAATCCTAGTCATGCCCACTACCTTATTAACTGCACTTTATTGTTGCAGTTACACAGTAAGCTGAAGATGTTTTTTCCTTTTAAAGATGTCTCATAGAACAGGTGCGAACTTCTGTTATTGCGGCTACACTAATGTGTCAACAAATAAGCAAACAGCATTCAATAAGATGCCTACAAGTGTTGTCATCTAAAAAACACGTGATCGTGGATAAAGAACGATTGACATTACCTGATTAACGCATCATAAATAGTTTCCACCTAGCAAATAGCACATCGATCTTTGAAAACAAAGGTAGAAAAGCTTCCAATGAAGACGTTCATCCGGCTTCCAGATTACACATATTTTTAAGTTATATGAGTTCTTTTTGACCAACGTGTGCCAATGCCCATTTAAGGTTGAGATATTGATAAGCCGCATATTAAATTTTTCAAGACTATCATGTCTGTCGAAACAAGAATTCTATCCATTATTTCAATTCAGTTCGGGTTCCTACGGATACTTTTGTAACAGGACTTGTGCCCAGTGTCAGTGAGGTGAGACATATTAGCACTTGAATGGAATTTGTACACTGTATCGTACTGGATATTAGAAAAACTAACTATATAAACGAGTAACAGAAGGACTATATACATACCAGAGTATAAAGCAGTACATTGAAGTTTCGTGTATCTCAAACAAGTTTTATATATATATCGTCACAGTGTGTCCGCCAGGAAGATTTGGCCATGATTGCGAGGCTGATTGCAATTGTCACAAAAACAAAACTTGTGACCACGTGACAGGCGAATGTCCAGACAATATTTGTGATGTTGGTTGGATGGGTTCAAACTGTTCCACAGGTAAGGAAAAATAATAGTTTAAATCTTACTGTTTAGCTAAACGTCATGTTACTGAATAATCGTGATGAACATGTTACTTGAGATGACAATAAATGGTATACATAAAATTACGTAATAACATGACTAATACGATAGTTGATGTTTTAAATGAAAAGTGAACTAGAAGAAATGTAATCCTTAATTTACATAAAAGGAAACTGAAGGTTGTATGAGAATTGCAACATATATTACAATTTGAAAATGCACACGGCAACGGTATTCACACGCCAGGCTAAGTTGTAAAATTTTCAACAGTGCCGAGAAGCTTAATAGAGCAGACAAAACATTGCAGTGTGCTCTCCTTACAATTGCAGAGGGATGTCTCAAAGGCAATCATAGAAAAGAGGGCAAATGTTGCTGTTGCTTTTTTAACAGTCCAAGTGATTATCTGTTTTTAGAGTTGATATAAAATGTAAAACTATTAAGTAGAATATTTTATTTTTTTTATTTTAGAATATTTTCCTATTTTAGCAACTATAAACACTTCGTGATTGTAATAGAAATTATATACATATGTGTGTATGTGTGTTTGTTTGTGTGCGTGTTTGTGTGTGTGTGTGTGTGTGCGTGCGTGCGTGTGTGTGTGTATTTGAATGAATAAAAACATGATTCGAGAAGAAATGTGAATGGTTGTAGCATCATATTCATCTGTAGATGGAACTAGACAATTCACGAACAAATCATGATAGAATGAAGTAAATGACAACATAGATCA
This sequence comes from Sinonovacula constricta, assembly GCA_007844125.1. Lineage (NCBI taxonomy): Eukaryota > Metazoa > Mollusca > Bivalvia > Cardiida > Solecurtidae > Sinonovacula > Sinonovacula constricta. The sequence goes on along the minus strand of CM017558.1, from coordinate 25,215,556 downwards.
CATGGAAACGGATATTTTTACAATAGCTACAATACGTAAATATCGTTGTTGTAATCATGAATAATAAAAAGCGACAAGCTCCTATTTTTATTATCATATATATTAAAATTAACAACGCAAATAAAAATGGTATATAAATTATCCATATAGAATGTGACAGCATGATGTATGGGAACAACTGTGCTGAAAAATGTGGACATTGCTACAAAGAGTCGTGTGACAGACGGACCGGTGAATGTAGTCTCTGTTCAGATGGTTATACAGGACCTAGATGCATGGAAGGTACCCGTACTCTATAAAAAACAAACGTTTATATTACAACGTCCTGGGAATAAATATGCACATACTTTAACATATGGACATACTTTAACGCATAGAGTGTGGGCTCCAGGTACGGGAGGACCCGGATCGATCCCGGGTCGCGATATAGCAAAGTCGTTAAACCGGTTGTGGTATAGCTCCCTTGCTAACGCTAAAGCAAAAGTAAAGGGTCGTTTCACGACTGGTTGGCCTGGTGTCAGGATAATGCGTCTGAATGTCGTATCATGCCAGGTGTTCGCGGCATGCTACACACAGTGAAGGCAACACTATATCTGGTTCACGTTGACACCGTCTCCAGATAACTGAAATACCGTTGGTGGGACGATAAACCCAATAAACATACTTTATAAACAATGGTGCTGTTTCTAGTGAAATGTGAAAAAGGCTCAAGCTTTTTCAGTTGTTTGCTGTTGCTGTTGATGTACATGTCATTGCTATTTAAGTACAACATATTTTTAGTTGAGAATCTACTAAAAGGAAGACAACATAAGTAGCGCTATTTATTCGCCTACCTAAAGACAGCAAATTCACGAACAAATATATATTTCAAATCACATTACTGTCTTGTTATTGATAATTCAATCCAATACTTGTGTAGTTTTACAAAGCTTCTCTGTGCAAATTATATCATTTATTTTTACAAATGCAATCACAGCACTAAATATTTTAATAAGTACATGTATGTGTTTAGTTATTATGTATCCACATTTTAATAAATAAAATATAATAATTATATTTAGACGACGAAAAAGATTCTGAGCATAACGAGACTAGTTATAGTCTTACGTCTAGGTATTCAACATAACACAGTAGGGTCTAATCATCAACGTTCTATATACAGCATGTATGAACACGATGAAAACATAATGAGTCAGACCAAGACAAGTACAGAAGAAAAGCCCAACTATTCAGGGTGGAAAGATAAAAGATTAATTTAATTTAAATTTAGCATTTGTTGCCCGAACAGGTATACGCAATGAGTAAGCGGACTATGTATTGCCCAATGGGACCATAACAAGTTATAAAGTTACCTCGCTTGAAGTGCTAGCTTTCTTGTGATTATTTCCTCCTTAAACCGTTTGAAACAAAAAAAAGTGAACAACATAATAGCTTTCGAAAGTTGTTTTTTGCATAGTTTACATCAGTGAATAGACTGAAACAATTCAAATTACATTATGATGAATTAACCAACTCATCCTTTCGTGTGTGTTGACAGACTTTGATGGTTATAATAATTATAACTTAAAACTGTCAGAACGTTTTAGTCATCATATCACTTATTGCGTTGACGTTGTTGCATTTCATCTCATAAAATAAAATGACGCAAAATGGACCTTTTTATATTTAGGATGTAATTTTGCTTTAAGAAAAATAAAATTTGTTACTATTTAATAGAAAGATAATACCCTTACATCCGTATTAAACAATACACACGGCCACATCTGGTCCATCAACACATATGGAGCTGGCAGTTTTATATGACACTAAGTGTTGCAGGCCAGACACATTTTCTGACCTCTTTTCTACCTTAGTACTGTAAATTAAATTAGATTTCGACAATTAAAGCCACCTTTCCTCGTGATAATAATGTGATATGTCATTTTAATTTAAAATGCTGATGGAAGTTGACAACATACGTTTTAAGCATGATTCGATTCCCTCCCTTTTGTTCATACACAAAAAATAAAACAGAATTGACTCCATTCTTTACGACATGTACGCCCTATGCTGTTAATACTAAAGATATATAAAGTAGGAAAAGCAGATAATGTCCTTTTTGAGTCCGCGTTGTCATAAATTTAATATAAAGGATAGAAAAGACCCATTATGATTTTATTATATACTTTTTAGGTATATTTAAAGAATGATAGAGATTCTCAATGTACACTAAATACCGGATGTATTTCACCTTTGAACAAATGGCTAATGGTCGATGGTGTTGTTTTGAAGCTTTGACATCATCCCGCTTGACGGTTAATACTGTAACATAAAATATAGCAACTTAAACGTTACATTCATTCGACTATTATAATTACAATACTTACTTTCTATTGCATAAACATGTGCTGCAACCATTTTTGCAATAAAAGCAGAAATTGCAACAATTGTTGCAGTTGGGATTTTTGCACAAACAGTTGACATGTCCAACAGCTTTTCCAATGAACGCTTTTGCAATATATGTTTTAACTCGGTATATGGTGTATTTCTTCAGAAATTTATGTGCTTAGGTAGTTTATTGATAAAATAGAGGAGTTATAATCAGTTATGATTAATTAAGGATGTAAATGACGTTTTAGTCGAAAACAAGTTTTGGTAAAAATGAACGATGTTGTGGATTAGATTCATAAGCGACTATAATGGACTAAATTTTATAGAAAAAAATGTTATCTGAGACACGTTCGAATGATTTCTCAAAGTGTGGACTAGGTCCGATTGCCAACCATTTTTTCAACAATTGTTGCAAATGCTGTGATTATTGCAAAAACGGTTGACATGTCCAACAGCTTTTGCATTAACACAATGACTTGTCAGCCAGTTGTCATGATACTATTAATGGATGTAGTATCATGCCAGTTGATCAGGGCATGTTATTTGAACTATATGGGTTTCAAAATATGGTGTCCAGATAACTGACAATAGTGTTGGCGGGACTACATAGTAGACACTCTTCGGTCATTCATGCGGTTTCGCTTCATGTTCATGTATATTTATTGGCAAACATCGACCTAATGAATCATCGCATTACATTAGATAGTACTCTTAAATATAAAGAAACTTGGAAAATAAACGCTCGTACTTTCAGTATTTTAACTATACAGACAGTCACATCAACCCGAAATGAAATGAAAACGCGGCAAAGCCGTCGTAAGGTTTGGTCGTGCTTCTAATTCAAAAAATAATATTTGAAGGACAAAATACTTTTCTTTAGACCGAGCAGTCGTTTTCAATCAGAAATGTCTCTGCCGCAACTTAACCTGATTTGTCTTATAAGTCTTGATTTGGCCATCCAGATTTTAAAAATACATGTATAACGCTTATACTGTGTTACCCGTTTTATACAGAGAGCTTAATATTGCACTATTTCTGAAACTTCCCCTTAAAACAACTGTTTCTGGCACAATGTATTATTGCACTTTGAATGAATAGAGATATAACGCATCGTTTCATTGGCTGGATTTTCGACGCGTTTTGGACACGAAGCCAAGAAAGAGCTTAAAATTACAGTAATTTGTGGATACAAACACGTGTTATGTTTTATTACCAGGCGATCTTGTCTTTGTGAATAAAGAATTTACTAAAATGTAAATACATTTTTGTTTTGGTTATTTTATCTTTATTATAGTGTTATGCTTCTTAGTTATTGAGTGTAATAAAGTCACAGAGCTATTGAGTGTAATAAAGTCACAGACATAGATGCTTACAACGACACTAGAAAAAAACAAGTCAAATATGGAGACAATGTCTATCTGGATATCTTTTTTTACAAAACACTACCGTTTTTCTTTATTCAGTGAGCAGCAAAACAAGAACTGCCTGTAAATTACATCGGCATAACTCATGATCCTTGATGTCCAGAAATGTATTCGTAGCTTTTCGAAGATTTAAGGGTTATAACGTTAAAGAAAATATGTAGAAATTTACAGAATTATGCAGCCGCATAAGTGGATATGCATACTCAAATTGTTGTTTTTTTAACTTTATTCTCCTATACTTTTGTGAGGTACACTCCGACTACGCACAACTGGAGTTAGTGTATCAATGTCGTCTGTCCATGCCGGAATGGATGCCACAAAGGCCATTGACGGAAAGCTCGTGGATGACCCCGAAATATGCAGATGCTGCTCCGAAACGACCTATGAATACCGTTCATGGTGGCAAGTCGATCTTGGAAGATCATTCTTTCTCAAGCAGGTTATCGTTTATGGGAGACTTAATGGTACTTTCTTGTAAACTCAATGTTACAAAACATAGTGCTTTCAAGATAAGTGATAATCAAAATGGTATTTTATTATGATGGAGGCAATGTACAAATGTTATCGAGTAGCCGCCTTTAAAGTAGCTGTACCAATGTAGATTGTGCCATTAGTTTTACTTAATTACCTTTCAGATCATTTTTTTAAATTCATTTGCCAGTTAAACAGACGTGACCTTACCGACTCTTTGTCATTTTGATATGCTAATGAAAGGCCTAAAATAACCATTTGTCAGGAATAAAGGAATAATATAGTGTGTCGGTGACACACTTTAGGTAAGCTGGATTGAATACTAAACTTTACAGACAATGGAGTGTGGAATGCTTTTATGATTTATATATAATAAAACTCGTAATCTCGAACCTAACCTAACCGGACTTATCTTATTAGTCTTGGTTTTGACCAAGATTATTATACATTAAAACTCGACAAACTCGATCAGCGTTAATTTACCCACACGAGTTCGAATATACCGCCCATTGTAATTCGTTGCTGTGTTTTAATGCTCACAAGCTCCTTTTCAACGGGGGTACTTCATTGCAAACATTTCGTCACTACCGAAAGGGCAGTCATTTGAGTGACAAGCATAGAATGTAAAGGAAAGTCCATATATAACTTTAAAGCAAAGTAAAATTAGTTTGTTCACAAGGTTGCAAAGTGTCGTGATAAAAATGTGTTGTCACATCGTCTACCATTATTATCGTAAGTTGCTACATTTTCTGAATTTCAGAGAACATCTTAAGGCAGCTTGTGGGTTTCACTATCCTAACAAGTTTGAAAGAGGAATTTCCTGACAACCCGGCACATATTCAAAATGGTGAGATACAGGACAGTAAAGTGGTGGTTCTCCTGCCAGACGTTGCTGCTCGATATGTAAGAATACAACGATTTGGAATCCTAACTATCTGCGAAGTTGAAATTGTGCCATCAGGTAAAGTCATAGGGGATATGTAATTTTGTTTAAATCTTATGACATAAAAATCAGTTGCCCTCACGATTGTCAAAAGAAAAATTCAAATTTAGTTTTATTTTTATGTTGCTGTAGTTGTTGTTTTCCAGATATCACCTGCCCTGTCCACACATACGGCAGCGGCTGCACTCCGTGTGGGCCCTGTAGGAACGGGTCATGTGACCCAGTCACTGGAGATTGTCCTTCGGGTTGCTATGACGGATACGACGGCAGTATGTGTGAGAAACTAACAGTTTACAAATATGAAAGCAACGACGTCATTTACGGAGTTATTGGTGCCGGGGTGGGTGTGGTCACCTCATTCCTCGTTGTTGGGTTGATTGTTGCTTTATTACGCTACAAAAAACGAAGGTATTACTTTAAGCATCACTAGATTATTTGTATTCTTGTTTTGCACTGAATGTCTTATAAAATAAAATATACATAACATATTGGGGTTTTGCTTTTAAAATTACATTATGATATACAATACAGGGACAATTATTTGTTTTATTAAATATTTACAGACATATTTAGCCACATTTATAATGAAGTACTTGATGTAAAATGACACATTTCATGACGTGTTTAGCGCACCATTAACATGTTACTCATTATGTCTAACCAATAACAATTCAATTGTTTATTATTTTAAGTATTCGCATATACGAAGAACCCTCAGTGAGATGGGCAATGGATCCAACTAAAGAGTCTGCTTATGCTACTTTGGAGACTCAAGGTAAATGTGTGGGGTAACCGGTAAATGCTTATTGTTTGTTTATTCCAAAACACACAGATGTTGTTGTTATAAGTGTTGTTTTCCAAGGGACAGTTGACATTAATTGAGAGCAAAATTTGAGCATTATGCGAGAACATAATCATTATGAAACGTAATCACTAATGAAAAACAATAAATTTATGCAAAACATCAAATGCGAGGCAAACAATCATATTTAAAAGGAATTTGGGCATAGACTATATAAATTATCAAAGAATAAATTGATATTTAAATGAAAATGAACAGTATGCACGAATTAAAAATATTAATGTTATAAACCTCGAAAAATAACAACTAAAGTGCATAGCTTTAATTGGCAATTATAATAGTCAAATCTATACTGTTAACATATGTGTAAAAATCGAAATTAATAAAAGAAATAACGTATTATGCCATGTTCTTACAAGATATTGAAATATTTTATTGGTATTACTGTGATGCTTAAATGAAGACTACAATATTGTTAATGTTTTAATTACGTTACAAATGTAGGTAAGTGTAAAACAGTTGACGCTAATAATTGTTTACTTAATTACTATTTTCCACGTGTTTTTATCACTAACCCTCTGCTTAAAATATTGAATGAATTAGAGGTCAGTCTACTAGACTTTGAGCAGGAAATGTTTATTTAATATGAGCATCACTGTAAACTTAAATCGCCACAGGTGGAAAATAACTTTCCTGCAATTATATTTTAATAAAAAGGGCGAACATCGATTGATTAACGCTTAAAGAATGTTGTTGCTACTCTTTATGCACATAAACCTTACAAAACTGATATCGTATTCTCGGATGACTGAGAAGATCCAGATTTGTACTCGCATAGAAAACGCTCTGTTTAGACAAATCGACTTTTGTCCATTTAATTGTGTTGTTGCTATTAGAAATCCGATAACCTATGTAAAAAAGAAATTAAAACACCAGAATCAGGGTAAATGGCCATTTTTTGTCCTTTCTCCATATGCAAATTCCAGTCTTTATTCCAGAAAATTGGCAAGGCACATCAGATTGTAAACAATAAAAGCAAAAGTATTAAACCACATTACCTCAATATTAAGATCTTTGTTTCTTTTCAGAAGCTGTAACTGGGAAAGAACAGACGTATGACAACCCTATGTAATTGAAAAGACTGATTATTAATATTTAAAGAAATACATGTTTACGCTGAATAGATGATGTGCAGGTTTGGATTGACTTCTTGCTGAAAATTTATTTTTGTTTTATTTCAATGTCTTTAATTGAAATGTGGTCAACTGTAAAACATGTGCCATACCTGAGTAAAAGTATCCAAATAAATGTCATTTATAGCTTCGCAAAGTGGAAACAAACAACTGCTAACATATTGTTGTGAAATTTAGTTAAAGTAAGATAACCCATGTTATTTGTTTTAAATATTGAAATTTAAGACTTTGTCTGGAAGAAATAGCGAACCCTTCATGTAAACATCTGTCCCAAATAAAGCACGCATATTTGTCTTGTTTATCTCCATATTCATGTTGTCTTTATAAACTTCATATTTGGTCTTGAAGCAAAACACTTTCATTCATATATTGTTTTAAAATATACACATTATTCAACCGGACTTTGTATGTGTATGTAAAGAACGAGTACAACAAACACTGATTGCACCTATTTGGGACTAATAGTTTAATATCACAAATTTATTTGAGCGTACATCGGAGATTTATTAGTGTTTTATGCATCTCTTCCCGTTCCGATTTTTTGTTAAACTCAAATTGATAGATGTTTTGTTACTTTGTATCATATAATGTGTGTTTGTTTGCTGTTGTTGTTTTCATAAATAAACAAACAAAGCGTATTAAGTACCGTACTTAAATGATCATTGAGTAGACAAATGCAGCGTTATAAAAATGAAGGCAGATAAATTTATATAAACTTGCATATAAGTTATGCACACTGTCTATATATACAATGTAATCTTACTACGACTTATTTTAATTTAAAATAATAATGAAACTTAAGAATTTTATTTACTATTTATTCCCATCACATGTACTATTTTGGTGACTTTAGATTGTTTCCCCTTGCTAATTTAACTGAGCAATAAAATGGTTTGGTTGATTGTTTAGTTAGTTGGTTTGGTTAGTTGTTAGATTGTTTGGTTTGGATGGTTGATTTAACGAACCACTAACAGTATATCGGTTATAACCTGTACACAGTGTCTTTGCGCAGATATAGTGCTACCAATAATGTGTAAAGCATGTCATGGACACCAGTCACGATACCATACCCAGTCACATTATCCCGGCAACAAACCGACCAGTCGGAAAACTACACTCAATTTTGCTTATACGTTAGCACGGAAGCTAACGAGGGTGGCAATATATAAAATTACAGAATATCAGAAAAATGAATATATAAACACATAATTGTTTTCTCTGTTATAACATATTTATTATGTCAATTTCGGTAGTGATGTCTCATTACATTGGATGTACCTTAAGTTGATTTTCTGCCAATTGAATCGGAAGAAGAAAAAAGAAGAGTTTCTTATAAAAAAACTTCATTTTAAAAAGACATAAGCAAACCAATACAAGCAATTTGTGATCGTGACATTTATAAAAAAAGAGTCACCAATGTTTATCTGCAGATGGATAAACAAATTATGCAAAGTAATACAAGGTAAGGAAGTAGATGCTGAAACACTTTGTTTTAGTAGTTGTTTCACATCAAATGGTCGAGTCTTATTTCACTTATATATCTTAACAAACATATTAAATTTAATACTATTTCGTTTTATTACTCAAACAGATTCATCATTCAATCCGTTTTCTAAGTAAAATCGTAATTATATTACACTTCTTTACATACTATTATACAAACACTGCCTGTTTTGTGCAAAATTAGCTTAGATCCTATGATTGATGACGTTCATCTTCTCTCTCATTCAAGGATAAGTGATTTTTTTTTAAATACAGGGAACACTCAAAAGTCATGTTTCAATTATTTTTAATTATATTTATTTAAAGACAGATGTTACTTTTGTTTTAATTAAAATGGTTATCAGACTTATCCAAATGTGTTTTTGTCAAGGAAAATCACGATTTATGAAAATGATGTTATCCCTTTGGGAAAAAAATAGATTTTAAACTATACCTACTTCATTTTAATTCACTTTTAAACATATACCTGTGCTTTAATGATGCACAATACGTTTATTTATATGCCTAGACTATTTCAAATAATACGCTTAAGTGTGATTAATATGCACCAACATGCAGTTTATTTTGACCTTAAGGCAAAAATATATAACATGTGTTATATTGATTTACGACTATTCATTTTTACTTTGTTTTATATAATCAATTATAATTCTCTTTTGTTGCATTACTGACTAACGATACATTTGAAGCCATATCAGATCAATATTGGTACATAATACTTCATAGAAAAGACAGTACAAGTATTAAAAAGATCCTTATATTTCAACTACATACAGACCTGATATGAAAATAAGACCAACAATGATTGATATTTTTACATAACTAGAAAGAACTGTAAATAATGTACACTGCATGTTGTGTTATCGATATAGAACATGTTTAGCATAACCTACATTATTGTATCAATTTCATTGCAGTAGGAGCTTTCACATGATTAAATGATATGTGTTGCTATTTATCGTTGGTCCCCAAGCTCAGGCGCTTCCTTTGTTCCGATGATAAAATTCCTTAACTGGGGTCACCTTATAGTCAGCCCTTCCACAAATGCATAGGTGTAACTAACAAATGAAATAATAAATCATGCTAAATTTTACTGGATATAACCAATTAAATAGTTTTCACTCGTAAAATTAAACCTACCATAAACAACTGAAGGAACATTTCCATTAATAATTAATATAAATAATAAGTAACTTTATTATGAATATGTTGCATTTGACAAGGATTCTTGGCTAGATTGGTAGTTCAACCGAGGAATCTGTCTTCGGTCTTTCTCTGTCAAGGACAGCCCAACGCCACTTTAATCGACATACTGTGTCTCTGTAATGTGTTTAAAACACTCAAAACACTTTAGGCTACCAAAATTTAAAGCGTCTAAATGATAACATAATAAGCTTTAGTTTAAAACCTTACAGAACTACATAAAACGTTGAAAATGCATGCCTATTAATTATCTTTATATGCGTACGGCATTGTACGTTAGATGTCGTTTGCAAGTAAAAACAAATCAAAACTGATGCAAGCATATACATGTATAACGTAATGTCGATTAGACGTGACAGGTTATCGTCGTCAATAAAGTGTAACATATATAATACAATAATGGCTACAAGCACAGAGTATTAAACAACATTAATTTCAGCACTAATACGGCCCTCCATTAACTCAATACTAAATAATCCTTCTCCTTCCTCGTTGCCCCTTCATCATTAACTTTTGGCTGTTCTGGTCTAATTGTCTCAATGGTGTCCTCGTCACCTGCTATGCTTGTTATTTCTGAATCGAGACGACGGTGATATCCATCAGCATTTATACCTTCCCACTTTGACAGTTTTCATTTTCCGCTTTGAGACAAAGTGAATACAAGCCAGACTTTAATTGGATTGTGCTTCTGCTTAATGGATGAAACATTGTAACTGATAGTTAAACTAATAAACGTGATTTTTGAAATTAATAACTTCAACCAATAAGATGGCTGATTTCTTTTCCGCTTGTCATGAATGTCCAAATATTTGGTAAAAAGGAAAGCCAGTATTTGGTATAAAAGACGCTAATGGCATGAAATACACTTGACATTACCCGCGTCTTACATGCCAGTAGACTGTGATACGACAGATTTGTATGCAATAAGACTGGATCTAGCTTTTTAAATGGCAAGGACATGTACCAATCAGGATGTTGTCACCGAAGCAATTTGGATTAATATTGTTAAATAAAGAATTCTCTGTCTATATTTTAATGAGTGAAAACAATCGCTTAAAGGGAGTTGAAAAATACTAGCATTCCTGAAAAATCTGTGTAGGACAATGTACTTCATATACGGATTGTAATGACAATGGTCTGATTTCAAGTGACCATTAATCGTTCACTCACTGCGCAATGTTTGTGCCTTTAGGCAGACAGTTTCCAAACATACAAATACAACGTTTACATGTATATTACGTAAAGCATCTGAACGACGTTTAAACACAGCACTGTTGTTTTCGATAAGTTTTCCTACTAGATTAAAAATGATATGCAGGTATCAGCTAAAAGCATTGATTTTCAGCAGTACTTTACGAAGGGCTATGCTTTCTTCTTCTAACACGAATAAAACTCTTCCAAGCCGCTTTTTGTCGGAAAAATGATTGATTGCACAATCATATTTGCAATAAATGTATTCAAGTTTACTTTTGTTAAACTGCTTCATTATCTTTGCACTTTGCACTCTCATATGTGACATCACACGGCACCGCTTCGTCTGCTGCGCGATATGTTTGTCTATGAAAACTTTTAAATTTTTGTATATGTTGCAATGCTCATAGGATATTCTTATTCGTGATCGCAATAATGTTACTTGTGCCGTGTGGCGGTCGTAAAAAATCTCCCCGTGCATGTAATCTATGTTGTCATTTAATTCATCCTATAAGGATTGTTACGTGTATTTCCTTTCATGGACATTTGCCTTCGGTTCCTCAATTCTATCTCCGCATGAAAAGGATGCTAAAACCATTTACTCTTCTCTAGTCATTTTTCTTCTTGATTCTAAAAGTTAATTTCATTTACTACTAACTTTTTCTGTATGTTTTCTAATCGAAATAATACCTATCTCTGTTCTAAAAACTATGTGGACATTATTTTTCAATGACGTCACTGCTTTCGTCATAACTTGTCGAACAAAACTTCATCGCTTTTACACTTATTCAAATTGATCAGTTTTCTTATCACTGCTTTCATTCTAGAAACTCATCAAGTAGTGCGGGATTAGAGCTCTGTAAAACCGGTTTAAGAATCACAGTCGGTCCATATTGCCAACTGCCCTTTCCAGGGCAGTAACTGTCGGGTTTGTTCTTATTGTTAATTGACTAATCACAGGTTTCTTCTCACATTTACATTTGACTTTTCAATTTTTTATATGTTGCAATGCTCATAGGACTTTGTCTTATATATTCGTTTTGATTAGACGTTGAAAGAAAAGAGGTTTGAAAACCCATTTAATAAAATTCGTCTGTTTTGGCTATGATGCGAACTGCCCTTAGTCCTTGTAGTAAACCTACCGGGTAGTTTGGTACATCCTCACGATGCGACATCATTTGCTGATACAATTAAAACGAGGAAAGAAAATCGAACAAAATCGAATAAAATCAGTAAATAGTGCACATTGACCGACTGCGGATGTAAACACAAATGTATATGTCTTAAATGTCTATACTCTATCTGAAAGGCACAATATTTACAACCCTTTATATTGTTTCACCGCAAACGGTTTTATTTCACTGCTTCTGCTCTGTTGTTTATTGTGCTAGCAAACCTATTTACATTTCATAATTTTATATCTCCCAAGAGGACATCATATACAGATTCATTTAAGAAAAAATAGAATTCTGTATTTTCTCCCTAGGGTTTCTCTCCTCAGCATTGACTAGCAGGATTTGTCACTTTTCGTTTTCGAGTCTGAATAATACTATTCCCAAGTTATATCAATAATTCCTTGTTTGTCTCTACACTATCTTCGCATTTGGATCTCTGACAAAAACCCATATTTGTATAATACGGCATAAACATAATAAATATAAATCTACTTGTACATGTTAATTTAAAAGATTATGTATGTCATATTTTTGTGTCTGTTTAATTCATTCCGAGATTAACCACATCACCAAAACAAATGATAACTTTCACATACAGCATAAAACAAGCGATACAACAAAAATTGCATAATTAAATAACAAATCAAACTGATACAGCACAGATCTTTAACTCATAATTATATAGATAGGTCTCTAAGAACCCACGCAATGAACGTCAATATTTCACATTAAGTCGATATCACATAGCTACACATTAAGTATCAACTACACTCTAAGTTTCATTCAAGGTTCGTGTTAGATCTTATCTTGCTGCCTAGACTTGTATGGTCATGGATTGTTAATGAAATATCAATCAGTGAAATTGAGACGAAAACGACAAACATCTTATCATATAGCATTGCCTACCGCCATCATTTATAAATATTGGGCTGTATGGCAACTCCACACAACTACAGAGGCACATCAGCTTCATTGCTGAAAAATTCATGTTTGCAAAGGTGCGACTTTGCACACTGACTTCGTAATTTAAGTGATGGCAAGATTAGCAGTGCTGGCATTTGTAAAGGATACGGAAGTGACCTGATGAGATTGTAGGTGCAACAAACCTAGGTCGTGAAGGTTTAGGTACACTGTTTCAGCAAAGGTTAAAGAAAGCAACGAAAAAACCGATGACGTTTGAGGCAACGAGAGATTAGTAGACTGAAGGATGCAATGTCAGCAAAAGCATTCCAAATCTATAACTCCTCTGACTACTCAGCCTCTGACTTCTCAGCCTCTCACCGCGTAGGTTCGAGTCCCATTCCCAAGGAATTTATGTGGGAAGGTCTTCCAGCTCACTTGCGATGCGCCGGTGGTTCTACCCAGACTGGGATTTTCCTCCACCTAAAAGGTGGACGTTGCTGTAATGGTTGCTGTAATGCATTGCAAAACCAAACAAACAAAAATTGACTGTTTCTTTCCAAAAATATGCTTACGGATGTAAATTCTTCATTCATAACATTGGCTTTTTCGCGTTTCACTGAGCACACCATCTCATAAAAGATGTTTTTATTTCCGACATTGAACATAAACAAAACCTCAGCTGCCATTAAGTATTTTAATAAAGTACTCAACTGGGTATTTTCTTCCCCATTTCGCTTGTCCTATTGTTAACATCCCCATCGCAGGTTAAGTGTACATTATAAAAGAACAACCCACATGGATTTCATCAATTATTTGTAGTTTTATTTAGAACGTTCCTATATTGAAACGACACAAAAAAGAAAGATATGAATGTTCCTGCGTCATATTTAGCATTGTTTAAATGCCAAGTTATTTCGCTTACAATGTGATCAACGTCTGAAACAGTTACTCTATTTACTGTCTACTCTGTTGAAATGACTGCAATTTTTAATGACTTCGACACATTTCCGAGACTAATTGTAATATTAATTGCACTAAGCAATATAATTGGCGGAGACGCAATCAAAGAAAACTTTAGTTAAAAAAGTGTAGTTAATGTAGAAAAGAAATATTTTCACACATTTACAAATTAGAACAGCATTCTGAAACATTTGATTGTTATAAAATGATTATGTACATGTAGTAGTTTGTCAAAAAAAGAACAATTTTATTCAGAGTACAGCTCTGGCTACGTAAAATCTTTAAATATATCTATTAAATAAGGTTATGTATTTCTTGTCAGCAAAAAAAAAACTTCTTGATTTAGGCAAACAAGTTACCAATTTGTTCATTTTAAATTTGCCGAACAATCATATTTGCATCAGTGAAGATGTTTAAGTGTGAAGTTGGTTATCTATTAAAAACTTCGTTTGTTTCTTTTGAATAAAATCTGTTTAACACAACGATGTTCAGTCCTATGATATCCGTTCATTCTTTGCACCGAATGAAGCGGATAACGGATAATTGCTCACCTTTGGTTTCATAATGACATCTTCATAAAGAATCTGAATTGTTGAAAAAGAGGGCGTGAACGGGAAATTGTAATGTTCTCTTTAATGAGTTAAAGTAATTTCGATTTGCGAAAATTGTTTCAAAGCTCAAACAAACAAGGGTCAGCGTAGATTCACTAGTTGGAATGCATCGTCCGTTCTAATTAGTTGTGGTTAATTGGCAAAAGGAAGTTACACTAGAAAAAAAAAAGTTATTATGATGTGTCTTCAGCCTTCTGGGCCGAAAGCATTTATGATTATTAGAAGCAGATTAGAACACGACACCACTCTGACCACAATATCATACCTTCCAATATACTTATATGTAAATTGTTAGGACTTCTGCGGAGGCCTTAGATACAGCAAACTGCATCACTATATCATACAAGAACTCGCTTAATATTGACATTCAGTTTATGAGGACATGACGTTTACCACATAAAGTGAAGAAGTGGAAAGAAACGATTTTTGACACATGCATGCGTGTTAAGGAAGTAGGTCAGCATGTATAATTTAAGGAAAGCCGACCTACGCTGATCAATATCTGTTGCCTCCATTCACCACCTTGAGCATAAAAGACCCATTGTGGGAACTATTCTACACAGTACAAACAACTTGGTAACGTACAAACAAAACAAACAATTAAAAAAAGTTGAACGATAATTTCCCAACACATTTTAATAGTATAAACCATTACTTGACTCAGTCTCCTCTTTAGATAGATAAGTATTCGGCTTTGCATCAAATCTATGATAATGCATAAAAATTGAAACAGTGTTCATTAATTGTCAATACTGTACCTATACATTTTAAACAATTATACAGATATAGGGAAAACTTTATTACAATCACATACGTATACAGTGTCATATACTTGTAGATATTAATTTAAATGTAATTTTGTTTTTAACTAAACCCACGGCATTTTTTGAACGAAAAGGGTGCACGCTTTTGACAAATATAATATTCGAGTGTAAAGTGAGTAACAAATTGTATAAAATTATAATGCGTATTCAAAAGTGATATTGATGGTGGGGTCTGTGCATGTGTGTTTCATAATTACTTTGTATTACCCTTTCTATCAAAATGGCGACATACAAGTTTAGCAAGAAATTATATAATGGTGTTAGTTGCTTTTACCAAAAGTTACATCCATTAATTGACAAACTGCTGCATTGTCAGTGTTTTGGTTACGTATATGAAATGTAAATAGCATGAAAAAGGACCAGTTGTAAAACCATACTAAGCAATATTCTGCAGACTTTTAAACTAGACCTTTGCGTAAGATATGTTCATATGCATGTATATCAGGCACAACTTCGGCTTGTACCAGACAGATTTAAGATTGAAATGTTCCAACAGTATAAATGTTAAATAAATCATTACACAAGAAAATATCATATGAACGCTGATAGTGTAATACATGCTGCTCATTGTTAAAGTCGAATTATTTTCCGTCCTTGTAACAAACGATTGTCTTTGACAATAGTGATGTTTTTTTAATATTATTTGGATGTTTATTCTATTGCTGTTCAACTTTTAATAGCATGATACAAGCTTAATTTATTTTCCTACATTGGGTCATACTAATAAGGTAATTCGGTACTGGATGCTTCGGTCGCTTCTTAGCTTACCTGAGCTTATGCTCAAGGTAAGCTATTATGATCGCCTACCTTCGGCGTCCGGCGTCCCGCGCCCGTTAACAGTTTTAAACTTCTCCTAAACATAGAATCTCCTATTAAACTACTAAGCCAAATCAGCTAAACCTTCTTAGAAGCTTCAGCAGGCATCGTGGAACAAAGAGCTAGAGCTTTGATATTTGTTATAGATATTCCTCGAGTTTTAAGATTTTTAAGAAAAGTTGTTAAATAAGATTGTCGAAAGCATTGCGATACGTATAAAACATATGTTATGTAGTTAAACATTTACCCTGATTGTCTAAATATTGCTTATGTTATTGTATTACAATTATTCTAGTTTGTTTCAACATTGCTGATGTCTTTGTTTATTATAACTACATGTCTACGGTAAGGTGAGAAATTTATGTGGCTATCATAACAATTTTGTAAATTATGCTATCTCTTATGATCTCAACTTAACTTTTCTTCCGTATACGGGTATTCTTTTGTTACTCTATTCAATATTAGGATAAAATAATTGTCGTAAGTTTCAGTGTGCTTTTTGGATAGGATTTAAACATAATTTTGTTTTGATGTATTTTGCAGCCACACACTTATAATCATTGTAGCGATGATCATCTATACATGCGACCCGCCCTGCGTACACAAAAACACGGAAAAAACGTGCCGGTATTGAACCACTGACACAACGGATGTCAGCAGAAAGACAACATGGTATAAGGAAAAATCAGTTGAATAATGGTGGTATCTCAAGCATTACCAGGCTAAGGCAAACGATAATTGTTTGCTATCCGTGTGTGTGTGTGTGTGTGTGTGTGTGTGTGTGTGTGTTTGTGTGTGTGTGTGTGTGTGTGTTTGTGTGTGTGTCTGTGTCTGTGTCTGTGTGTGTGTGTGTGTGTGTGTGGCGCTTAATTCTTTACTTAAAGTTATTAAAGCTCCAAAGTGGAGTGGAATTTTGCTATCTGAAAAAATAAACCACGTGACTTTAATTATGTAAAAACAGAAAGGTGTCTTTTTCAAGTGATATGTGATCTGACCCTGTTATCTGTGAAGTCCGTTATGTAAAGAAACGTGTCATATCGTGACTTCTGACACTGGATATGTTCTACAAAAAATAGGTATTAACCTTTAAAATATTTGACCTCACTACTCTTGAATACATCGATATTTCCTTATCTCTGTCACACATCAATACACATGGTAACAATTACGTATAAGCAACATGCTTAATGTTGTTTTTAGCCTCCACGTCAAAAAGATGTTAATCTTGCATCTCACCATATACTTTAAAAGGATATGAAGAAAGAAAATAACAATATATCAATGAAATTTGGATAAGTTTATTAAAATACACGTTATGATATAATTCAGACTGATTCATTTACAAAGAACAACATTTTTATAATTTAATATAAACCATTTTATAAAATAAAATTTTGAAGAGAGCAAATGCATAATACAATTAAAAACACATATCGAAGGATGGATTCGAACCTGGGACTTTCTGATTAGCTGTAGAACACTAAATCCATTACATTGTTTGTCTTTAATGTCAAAGTATATTTATTTAGTTGAAAAACGCCAATGCCTGTTTGAAGAATTCCGAGGAGTCGTTATTAATGTTGCATGTACTAAGCAAGCTTTGGTTATATACATTCTACCATTTATATGTTTATGTTTCTTTCAACAGATTGTTGTTTGTTGTATTAATGTTTGTATAATATAGAGCGTACTCTGCTTTTATAGAACACAATATCGCTAACTCGAAGCCTGTAACTTAAATCATTCAAAGCCTAAAACGTGTAATATTTTTCTTACAATCCCTGCTAGATTTAGGTGATCTACTTTTAAAAGTTTAAATAAAGATGTGTAAAAAATAGGTAAATGTTATAAATTCACGTATAAATAATCAATTTTTATTTGGACACCTAAGTTTAATTATGCCTTCACACTCTGACATCATAATCAGATTGCATAGACATGCCTTACATCAAGGCTTTGATATTGACGCTTGTATTGAATCCTACATCAGTCTCAATACTAAATGATATAAACATAGAGTATAAACAGGTTGTTTTTTCAAAAAAGTGCATAAAGTGCATAAAGAGACGTTTACAAACATACAAATACAAATACAAATACATGACATTTCTATAGCGCAAAAATTAAAATATTCTATTGCGCTTTACAACCACATATAGCAAATATAGATATCAAAACAAATACATCCAGTCAAATTGAATGTACTATTCAGGACAGCATAGTCCATGGAACATAGACATAGACACAGTCTGATATTACACATTAATCAAAAATTCAAATCTCATGAAACTGTCTAAAAAGATGTGATTTTAGTTTTGATTTAAAGCTGGCTTCTGACTGAATATTTTTTAAACTGCTGGGAAGGGCATTCCACCACTTTGGTCCAACTACTGCCAGTGACCTATCTGCCAGTTTTGTTCGACGTCTGGGCACAGTAAAACACAGTTCACTTTTGGAGCGTAACTGGTACCTTCCTTGAAGGGGAGTAAACATCTCTTTCAAATATGCTGGGGCCGTGCCGTTGATTACACGGAAGACAGTCACCAGGATTTTAAACATAACTCTGGCTTTTACAGGTAACCAATGTAACTGTTTTAAAAGTTCACTACTGGGCTTATCGTATGAGACATCCAAGGTAACTCTTGCGGCATAATTTTGGATTCGTTGTAGTTTGTTGATTTGATAATCCGGGATATCAACAAATAAACCATTACAGAAGTCAATGTGTGAATGGACTAGGCCATGTATCAAGGTTTCAGTAGATTGTTGAGTGAGATGTTTTCGTATAGCTTTCAGGTTTCGCAACTGTATATGAGCAGTTTGACATTTTTTTTGGATATGCTGGTCAAAATTCAAGGTGTTGGTCATTATCACGCCCAGGTCTCTAACTTGATCAACACATTTGATATTGCATTCACCAATATTTACAGTTTGGATGTTCAGTTTTGCTAGTTGTTGCCGAGTTCCGTATACTATTACTTCAGTTTTAGATTGATTCATTTTCAATTTATAATTTGCCATCCATGTAAAGATCTCTTTGAGACACCCTTCAAGTTGTTGAAGGACAGTTACCTCATTTTGCACATTTCCCGCCTGGATTTTGAATGCAATCTTATGGTCATCGGCATAGCCATAGAGATCTGCTGGATATTTCTGTATAACTCGGTTAAGTGACGCTATGTAAAGGGTGAAAATAACCGGTCCGGCACACGATCCCTGTGGCACACCGAATCTAACCGGTTCAGAGTCGGATGATGACCGATTGATTAAAACTTTCATTGTCCTATTCGAGAGATATGATTCAATCCACCTCAAGGGTGTGCAGTCTATGCCAAATTCATCTTTTAACATTTGTATCAATATTGCGATGTCAATGGTATCAAATGCCGCACTCAAGTCCACCATGACTACTATTGTAACCTTATTATTATCTATTGATTCCAGAAGATCATTGTACATTTTGAGCATTGCCGTTTCAACACTGTAGTGTTTCCTGTAGGCACTTTGGTAGGCTGGGAGTAGATTGTTGCTCTCAATGTATTCATTGATTTGACTTAATGCTGCCTTCTCAAGAATCTTTGAAAGGAATGTCAAATTGGACACTGGGCGATAATTCTGCAATTCCAAGGTAAGGCCCTTTTTCTTCAACAAAGGTTTTACAACAGCACTTTTCCAAATTTCAGGGAATACACCAGTTAAAAGAGATCTGTTGACTATTTCTGTTACAACTGGAGCAATCACTGTAAAATATTTCTTTAATTTTGACGTTGGGATTATGTCGAGTTCACATGTTGTGGCTTTTGCTGAATGAACAAGCTTTACGATGTCATTGAGGGAGAGAGGTTTAAACTCAGTAAATGTGCTATTAACAAGCGGGGGAGTAGAGCCTGCAGGTTGACTGTCAATCGTCGATATTTTGTCAAGATCATCCCTCAACCTTATGATTTTGTCAGCAAAGAATCTCAAAAAGTCATTTGCTAAAGATACAGAATCTGTGTGTAAAGGAAGAGGATTGTCGTCAGATCTTCCCAGTAGACTTGATGTTGCAGCATACAGCTTTTTAATGTTTCCGTCAGCATCTGCTATTTTGTTTTGGTAGTACTCATCTTTTGCCCGAGACAACTCAGCACTGTATATTTTTTTGACATTACTATACACAGTTTTTGTAAGTTCAGATCTGTCACTCATAAAAATCTTTTCAATTGATCGCTTGTACTGTTTAAGCTGCTTAAGGTAGCTAGAATACCATGGGATATTTGGTCTGCATCTAATGGTTCTTGCCTTAAGAGGAGCATGTTTCTGAACGATATTTGTCACAGCAGCTGTGAATTCATACACAAGATCATTTGCATTTGAAGAGTTATTCACAATACTATTCACCTCACTGAGGTCTGACTGTAAATTTTCACTAGATACAGATTTCCAATTTCTAGAACTTATGTGCTTTTCAACAAGAGGGGGGCAGTATTGTTCTATGTAGCAGGTTACGAAAGAATGATCAGAGATAAAATAGTCTACCAAGGGCTCTGATATGATCATGCGTTTGTCTTCAATTTTAGTGATAATTAAGTCAAGTATGTGACCGTTAACATGAGTTGGTACATTGACATGTTGAACCAGTCCGAACGATTTTAAGCATTGGCCCATCTGACGCGAATAGCAATCTGATTTATTATCCACATGTATGTTAAAATCACCTAGTATAACTTGTGATTCCGACCTTGATGTTTGTTCAAGAAATTGAGTGAATTCAGTAATAAATACAGCGGTGGTCACTGGATGTTTTTCTGAGTATGGGGGCCTGTATATACCAAACACATAGAAAGTGAAAGTTTTGCTACATACTTTCCATTCAGCACATTCAAAAGACTGAAAAGTGTTTGAGGCACATTTTGAAACTCTCAGATTATCCCTGTATAGAAGCGCAACACCACCTCCATTACGATCGCGCCTAGGCACATCATCAAATCGATAGCCATCTTGTGATAATTCGCCTCTAAATACGTCATCACCATCTTCGCGAAGCCACGTTTCAGTGATCAGACAGAGGTCAATTTTCTCTTCCATAATGTGTTGAAGCAGTTCAGCAGATTTTCCCCGTACCGACCTGCTATTAACAGTAGCTAGTTTTAACTGATTCTTTCTTTTAGCATTTAACAAATATGTGTGATCAAGTTCGATTTTGATAAGATTGGAGAGATGAACACCAGCATTGGACGACCGGCATTTTACCCTTGGGCGACCAGCTCGTTTACCTCGGTATTTCAAAATATCACAATCCTTCAGCACAGCTAAGGTTTCTTTATTTGGTAATGACCACCTTCTAGGCATAAACCTTAAATCCAATAATTGCTGTCTATTGTATTGCCTGACTGTACATGGATAATCCATAACTGCAGGTGAGATGTTTTTCACCAATACTTGTCCACTTATGGCTATATTATTCCAACATTGCAACTGCAAAAATTCAAAATAATTCAAAATTCCAAAAACATAAACACATATAAACTTCAGCAACATATTGGGTGCCAGTTTATGAATGTCTGTGCCAAAAATCCACACTCCAGAGACACTAATTCCTGGTTAAAAAATCCATATTTGCAGAGCACATAACTTTGCAGCCTACACATGGCGCACTACATAAAGACCTTTAAAATACTGCTGATATAAGAATGATATCAGATTGTTGTCTATATTTACCATCAGTCTTCTGGAGATTCAATAATTTTAACAGTGTTTGATTGAAGAAGTTACAATCATCGTCAAGCTTAAAACAATTTATCAATTTCGAACAGTCTTTCAGTAAAACAGACAAAATCTTTGGTCAAATGTGATGTGGTTGACTTTGAACAGTTAAAAATATCAGACGCAATTGGATAATATATCGACCTGCTTTTGTAATTTTCCATTTAAGTAGACAAAGAGAGTACAAAGGAAAAAAATATATTCTATATGCTATTTAAACACAAATAGTTGGTTTAAGAGGATGTCTTCCTTGTTAGTCATTAAACGTCCTGCTTGAGGTAAACTTTTAAACTGTTTCTCCATTTGAAAGCATATCGACAACATTTAAACGTTTCATACGTTTAATAGGCAGGCTGTTAAGGTCATGACTTTGAAGGAGAATAAAAATAATAGGAATTAAGCACGCTCATTAGCAGTGTCTTTTTAATTTAACTTTTAAAACTATATTTAGCTTGTTAAAATGCGTTGCATGGTTACTATATCCATGCTGTTTATGTTTCTTCTGGGATCTATACAATCATACGAGCTACCCGGGCCAGGTAAGGCAAGGCAGTACTATTTAATTATTAATGTATCTGTTGTGTTTGTTCTTTAATAATCAACCATTTAGATAGCATGACGATGTTGACCTTTATGGGGTTTTTTTCAGCTGCACCAATAATACAATCAACATCAAACATCACGACAGTTTTTTTCAATCATCACAAACTGTTTATTCTCTGAATTGTGCATTAAAACTATAAATTAATTACCATTAATGTCAGCATCAATATTATTGTCATCATAATCGCCATCATCAACATAACATAAACAGCACTATAACAATAGCAGGAATTCTCTATTAGTATTGTCACCCTCCCAGTGATCATACATCACATAATCAATTTTACATATATCTTTACATTTTTCTTCATTATATTCGACATTATAGTAATGTCTATCATATAATGGCATTAGTAACAATACCGGAAGTACTATGATGTATTTTATATACATATTTTAGGAATTCTCCGGTCACTTAAGAAGACTGTCACCGGCAGTTCCCAACACCCAGAAACCGACAGGTTCGCTCTTTCATTCGCCGTAGACGGTAGCACGAGCAGGGACTCTCGCGTATGCAAATGTTGCGGTTCCACTCAGATACAGGATAATCCGTGGATCCAGATAGACCTCGGCAGACTGTACAGGGTAGAAACAGTCGAGGTCATCGGAAGGACAGATAATAATGGTAATTTTATTCAGTTTTTAGCATTTGAAAAATCAATAAAGATGTGTATAAACAGTGACAACATTTTGCCAAGAAATAATAATAATTAGAAAAGTTAACATATGAGTAGATAATTAAAACGAATAAAATCAAGTGAAGATGCTGAAAATTACAAAAAAAAAGTGGATACATTGTAAACTTTGCAAAACAAAATGAAAAAGAAATATATCTTATAAAGATGTTCAGTCGTTCATTTTATCTGACTATGACGAGTTCCAGTGGAAATATCGGCTGACTTCACGTCTTATGACCTTTGTCAAATGGGCAATGTCTGGGCACTTGAAAAGGGCATTTTACCGAACATTTGAATTGAGAAAAACATTATTTTCGAGCCTATCAACATGTAATCAACTGTTTTGAGAGTGTTATTATTATGTCTTGAACTTTGATAAAAGTACTAAAATAGCATATCCCAGTGACGTTGTGATTTCAGTTCGAAATGGATGTGTTACCTTAGTATTCCTATCTGTAATAACTGGTGATATTTAAATACCTGGCCATATTATTGCAAGAAGATCCTTACCTCATTACATATTACTCTGAAAATATGTAATATCTTTTAAACGCATTACATACTTAAACAAAGAATTAATTTGCGCGAACTACGTTCGTATTTGCGCTGACGTACTTCCTGTTTTGTATATAAAGGACGTTACACCATCTAATAAAATTAGAATGTGATAACCCTTGTTGGTATGTATATGGACTTTACTTAGTATAGGAGATATTGTTTTATTATTCTTTTAAACTTGTCAACGCGCTAGTCTGTCACATGCACATAAAACTGTATTGTGATAAGTAAGATAAGAATG